>VXBU01003109.1:263362-348620 GCA_013400315.1 Bombycilla garrulus | reverse complement strand
AACTGTTGCCGGGGCTGAGCCGGTCCGCCCGTGGTGCCCACGGCTGTGCCCGGGCGGCCGAGATCTGCCGACATTGGCAGCGACGTCGCCCCGACCGCAGCTTCTACCGTCCCGCAGCTGCACGGCCAATGCTATGACAACAGCGGAGATGCTGAGCTACGGGTCACAGCCATGCTGGAGCTGGGATCCCCGCTGGAGATGATTCAGCTCCTGCAGACCCCCTGGGAGGAAAGATTTAAAGTAAGAAAACAAAGCAAAGGAGTTTTATCAGTCGATTTTAGACCACAAACTGGGCAAACCGGCGAAGAGCCGGTGGTGACCGCTGGGGCAAACGGGATTCTCCTGCCGACGGTCTGTTTGATCCCGCAAATTGTCTGTAAATCCTTTTCATTCCTTTAAAATCACATTAACATAGCCCTAGCTTGATGTCTCGCGGTTAGTTTCTCCATAGAGTGATGTTAAAAGAACTTCGTCTGGGAGGACACAGACACAAACTCGTAGTCGGTGCTGGGGCGGTGTTTAATACCTTCCATTACACGATAACATTAGTTTTGGCTCTATCTTGCCTATATATATGTATATCTGACTTGGGAAAGCCTCCTCACCATGCTCCGAGTCTGTGGTTTGCTGCGTATTGCCTGTTCCAGGCAATAAGCTGAGCAAGCTGACCCTCACCACGTGTTTGTGTTCCTGATTTTGGCCCTTTAGGAATTACTGTAGTAAAAATAGCTACTAAACTGCTTTCCTCCTGCTGTCGGTGCTAGGATTGTAGCCCTTCTGGTGAGATCTGCCTCATCTCCTAGGCATAGGGACCCATATGTTCCCTAGGAATATAAATGACTTGTGACATGGCACTTACTTTGGTTATAGCTTGTTTTACAGTTTTCCTCAAGGGCTCAGTTGGGGCTTCAATACTATTTGTTGGGGTGCCAGGAGGAAAAAAGCATAATGTAAAAAAGCAAGGGTATCTTAGTCAGTGAGAAATGCTTTGGGTAAAATAAAAGCACAACAAAAGTCCTAAAATAAAATCCCTGTCTGCATGTGGTCCTTAATGTTGATGGGGAGCCTTGCCATCTGAGCCAGAGAGGGAGTGTGGCAACCGCTCACTCAGCTGTGAGACATAAAGCTGGGATTCTTATGATTACTTCACTAAACAAGTTAAAATAGCATCAGACCTTCCACAGTCACTTCCCTTGGCTTGGGGAGTTTTACTTTCTTCAATTTCATACTGGCTTCTACATAGCTTTCCTAGCACCTCATCTTCCTAAACGTGCCAAAGTCTCCTGTAAGAAACCAATGATGCTGGATTAGCTGGTGGTAAAGTTTGGTATGGTGGCATTAGAGATTTTAATAATCTCTTGACTGCGGAAGAATTTACACTGGCACTGTCTAGTCCTGTTTCCTAATTAGGGTGTCTAAACATATGGGATTCCCCTGTGATGAGCCACATCAGATACCGGGGATTGTGTGAGCGGTTCCAAGGGAAAAATCCCTCACGCCTGCACAGATCGCTATCAGCAGTGACGAGGGGTGACGCGGGGCTGCCTGGCACACCTAGCTGAGGATTCACTTTGTCTGATGCCAGGGCTGCTGATACTGAATGAAAACTGCTGCAAAAAGCTGCTTGAGCAAAATGCTGGTGCAATATAAATGCACTCCTCTAGCTCTAGTTTGTGTAAAAATAATTAACCAAGCTTTCTGCTGGGTCAGGTATTGTCTGGCCTTTCCCTGCTGCCAGAAAGTTGTCATAAAAGCAAAAAAGCTGGCAATAAATACATTGCAAGCCTTGACTAATTCTTCAGAAGCATGATTGTGTGCCCAAATTCATACTGCTGAGTGATGCAGCAAGGCATGAATCTGGTATTAATGACCATGGAGCCTCAGTCTGTATTGAGCAGCATGGGGGAAGGGAGGGGAATCTATTAATTTTATGCCAGACTGGGGAAAAACCCTTCTGATTTCAGCTAGCAAATCAATATAGCTCCTGAAACGTGAAGGCTGCTATTGTTTTCCTCACAGCTTTCTCCTCTAGTTCTTCTAACTGCAAATGTCTTTTTTTGTGTACATACATTTTTAAAAAATGTTGCTAAACTACTTACCAGTCAAATCCTGTGGCAATGTTGATAATAAATTTTGTAGCATACATATAATTACCTTTTAAGTTCTATATGCTTTTTTTTCCCTTTTAATTTAATTGAATGCCCTCCCCTTTGTTCTAGGTCCAATTTAAATGCTGTTTTTCATCTGCTTTTTTCCATGCATATTCATCTTCTCTTCCTCAGATTTGCTTGAGTCTTGTGAAATTGCTGTTTTACTTGGCACATTCCCCCCTGGGTTCAATAGCCCTCTTGGATTTCCAGCCAAGGCAGTTTGTTATGGTGGATGGAAACCTAAAAGTGACTGACATGGATGATGCCAGCACCGAGGAGCTGTCTTGCAAGGAAGATAATGACTGCACACTCGACTTCCCTACCAAAAGTTTCCCTCTCAAATGCTCTGTGGTTGGGAAATGCGAAGGAATAAATGAAAAGAGGAACCTGTTCAATGCGTATCGGTATGTCCAGCTGCATGGGGGAAGATTCAGGCGTGTTGTTCTTCCATGCTGTGATTCCCCTCACCTTTGTCAAAGGGTAGTTGAGGATCACTTTGAAGCAAGTTATTTTCCTTATAAGGCAGGAAAATAGTGTAGTTGTTGTGTGGTGAGAATGAAAGCATCTTTCTTCTGCTGCTCCCTTTCCCCAACGCCCTCTAGAAACTTGCCCTAGAGCTTGCACCTGTAAATTTGCTGTTTGCCACACACACCTTGGTGCTTGACATCCGTGGGCTGTGCTTGCTGGAAGCAGTGCAAGTGCAGGCTACCTGCAAAAGTCCATCAGCTTTGAGTCCCCATTGTTGGGAACAGGCTGGTCAGTGCTTCCCTTCACCTCCAAATCTCCCTATGGGCTCCTATGGAAGAGTAATGGAGCAGGTAACAGGCAAGGGGCTGGGGCTGCTGCAGCACTTCGTGTAGCCATCAGCTGAAAACACAGGCACTTTGGCTCACCACTGACACTTGGCAGGTCACATCCTGGAAGGAAGCCTTGGCAGCAGGATATTTACACAGAAGGACTTAATAAGGGAGCCTGGATTTCCAGGATTCAGCGCTAAAGGGCAAATCCCTGCATAGTTTATTGCAGCCTTGCAGTTGCACTTGCCTCTTGTACACTTGTTCCCTAGAGTAGGAATTTTGTGGAAGGGTCAGGAAATGAGTCATCCTGACTTTCCAGGGGCAGTAAGAAGGTCAAAACTTTTCAGGGCAAGAGAAGGATCTTGTATGAGTCTTCTTTTATACAAGTCTTTTATACAAGTTTCTGGTGGGAAATACATTGCTTAGTATACAAAAATGGCCCAGGGGAATGCGGGAAGCTTTATTGCATGAAGCTTTGCAAGGTAAATTTAATGCAGCAAGGACCAGGCTTTCAGCCCAACTCACGGGAACCATCTGAGGCACCAAGATGTGCTCAAACATAACTTGATAACCGAAGCAGACTTTTCTAGTTTCATATGGATAATCAAGTCACAGGAAAATGCTGACATCTTAATCACCAGGGAAATGAAGGCACTGTATTCTAATCAGCCTGTGGGATTTTTTGCAGGTATTTTTTCACCTATCTTTTGCCACACTCTGCACCACCAGCTTTGCGGCCCCTTCTGAGTGATATTCTGAATGCAACAGGTATCAGCTAATATTCATAAACTTCTTTATTAGAAGTCTCTAAATGGTATTTTGTTGAATTGCTTATCTTTGACATATTTTTCCTTAAATGTAGGTGATTTACAATACGGAATAAATGAAACGCTGAGAGCTTTTGAAAAGGTTTTACATCTGTACAAGTCTGGGCTCTATCTGCAGAAAAAACCTCTACTTTTAGAAGGTAGTTGATTTTAAATGCTGTAAGTAAAGTAACTACTGAGGGAGTGAGGCACTTGGTGACTGGCCAAATTCTGATCTCCTATACATTTAGGCAGTTTATAGTCACTAGAAGAAGCACCAAAAGTGTCTTTTTTTGAGCAGGCTTTTGTTGCTTTTTTTCCATGGGAGCTATGCATGATTGTATTGCTTTGCAAAGTAAAAGCAGTGGAGACAACTGCGTGGATGTGTTTGCACTGCTTCTAAATACTCTTCTCATAATGAACATCAGTGTTTCAAGGGAATGTATTTGGAATAGCAAACTGAGTGGCTCCTGTTTTGAGATATCCTTATCCTTTGGACCAACAGGTCACTTTTCTGGGCTGATATTCGAACTTCCCATTTCACTGTGTGGCTTCTGTCTGCTGAGCACAGGTTATTATAGAAGCATAGAGTGGGGAGGTGACAGCACCGAGATGAGTGTGGCAGGATACCTGAGGCCTTGGTTTCCTCTAAGTTCCTTTTCTCTGAAGATCGTTCTATTGGACATATGCATGGATAAACGTGCCTTAATGAGATGCATTCCTCTGAAAATGACCCATTCAGTGGTAGAGATGAGGCTGATCAAGAGGAAGTTTCAAAATCCAGCAGTTACTTGGCTTGCATTTTCCTGAGCATTCATATGAGGTGATGATGGTTTGCAGAAAGAAATCTCTTTACATGTGAAAGAACTATAATTTGCACTGTTATGAAAAAAGATATCTGGTCCTTTGCATGGAAGGACCAGCAGCTTTAACAGGAATTACTGGTATTTTCCAACAACACCTGTCTGTTGGCTTTGCACTGTGCCAAAATGATCACCATTCTAGAGGTGTGGGAAGATGGGGAGAAACTCTTAGCAGTCAGCGAACAGTGTCTGAACAACACCTGCTCAGGCTTGTCAGGTCTTTTGTCAGGTCTCCTTGTCAAGAGCAGGATCTGGCCTCCCTTTCCCCCACTGGGGTTCCTCAATCTACTGTTTCTGTGGGTGGCACCGTGATGGGTGGGTCAGTCTGTGCCCCATGTAGTTTGGTGCTGGATCTGTGATGAGCTTCTGCTGTTGAGGCTGGGGTGTAGGAGAGGCTATTTTGAAGTTGTCTTCTCCAGGGAAAACATGGAGGGCCTGTGGCTTTGCACAGCAGCCTCTTCTTCTTCCCCACCCCTGCAGTGGCACCCCTCTCCCTTCACCCTTGAGATCTCTGACCCCTCTCCTATATCTGTGGGGGAATTGCTTTCCTGTGCTCCACTGCAGAACCAAAGGGCAAGACTTGGGTTTCTTTTAACTTTGCAGCTCCATCCCGCTCCACCTTGGCAGGTCAGTTCAGTCTGTCAGTATTGCAATTCTTTTAAGAGTTTCACTGATTGTGTAGTGTAACAAGTCTCTGAAAGTGCACCTTGAGTGTTTCCCCAGACACCCTCTTTTCTGTCCCCAGACTACATCTCTCTAAAGGGTTTCCGAACGGTGGAAGGAGAAGACTACAGGTGCTGGCCCTCCTACAGCCACCTGGGCTGCCTGCTGTCCATTCACAGCGCCGAGGAAGCCGCTGCCATTTGTAACTCCCAGCTGCAGTGTCAAAGCTTTATTGTCACCCAGCACAGGACCTGGACGGGTGAGCTTGGGCAACGTGACGGGGTGCTGCCACGTGGTGCTGCTGCCTTCCTCCACAGTGCCTTGAGTCTACAGGCACATATAAAAGCTGCCTTCCTTATTCTCAAGCTCAGATGGCTGCTACTGTGGGCATCCAGAAATTCCTGGGTATTTGTAAGGAGACACAAGAGCAATTATGTTCTCCTTCTGCACCTTTTTTCCTCTACAAATTTTGCCCAGGACTGCCAGATATTGTTAAACAATCATTTCTTGCAGAGATGGCTTCACTTTGGTGTTAGGTTAAACAATCCCTGTGGTATGTGTAGTTTGCAAAGCTGTGGTGTTTTAGAGATGAAAGAAGCCATGTAAAAGAAGGTGATTACCATTGTTACAATTAAAAGAATCATAGCTTACAAGTTGTATCAAAACTAAAGCCCCAAGCCAAGGGATTTCCAGAATGTCCCTGTAATTAGCTCTGATTATAGCCTCTTACAGTTAGCATGTTTTCAGAACTATTTTAAATTATCTCATTTAGCTGACACTTCAAGTGTGGGCTAAATTGTTTCTTGAAGTAAAACACAAAATGAGGTAAATGAGTGTTTTCACTCACAATGGTGCTGAAGAGTCATGCTTTGTCAGCTCACATGGCATTTATAAAAAACACCTAAACTACCAAAAATGCAGCTTTTCTGTGGGCTTGTGTGCAATTGGCATGTGCTGAACTAGTTACATAAGAGTGCTAACACAGAAGCAACATAAATCTCTTTGAGCCACCAAGTTTCACACCAGCAATGGATTGTGTGAGTTGTGCCTAACACAGCTCATCTGGCTTCCTCACGGGGCAGCTGTTAGTGCTGTGTGTAGTGCCTGCATGGAAGGAAGCCTGCTCGAAACCACGGTGAGGATGCAGGAGGAGCATGTGGGACAGAGACCCTTTCTGCAGTGCCTTGCTAGGGTGCTGATCCCTGACATCCTGCACCATGCCTGAGGTCTTTCGTGTTTCTCTTCCTGACATTTTTCTTCTTTGCAGTTTCATGGCTCATCTTTGCAGCCAAAGATGCCAGAACTGTGTGGCTGGAATGCCAAGTGCCCGAGTTTGCCAGCTGGATTAGTGAGAGCTGTAGGAACATGCTGGTCTCTCCTAGGGCTGCTTGGTAAACCAAAGCAAGATGTAAAAGCCTCTGGGGTTGTATGATGCATTCCTTGTGCACACTCTGAACATCTGGAATTTACTGGGAGTGTAAAACATCTATGGCAGGGCAGAGTGACCCTCCACTGATCAAGCAGTGTGTTCCTGTGCCTTTTGCAATAAATAGTATGGGTCAAGGTGAACCTCTCCTCTATTAAACTTGTGTTTTTATTTCCTTTCCAGGACGCCCACTTGCCTCATTTCAGAGTAGCTGGACTGATTTAATACCGGATACTAATGCTGTAGTCTACATTAAACGTTCAGCTTCCTCTGGGGAAAGACTTTAAAGACAATGAGATCACATAAAATGATCCTTGGAGGAACAAACCGCTGGGGAGAATTTCATCTGCTGGAAAGAATGACATATTTTATTTTGCTTTGGGATGGGATCTCCCTGCCAGCTCAGATAGAGTCAAATGCTGCTGTCTCCTTGATCAAAGCTCAAATTTCTCGTTGCTGCTCTGCTAGCTTCTTTTCTGTTCCCACACTGCTGTTCCATATAAATGGTCTCTGTTTTAGTCAAATATTTCTAGACTGTGCAATACTTAGCTTTGCTGCTTTGGCCAGCTTGTCAGCCAAGAAACAGAAATAGCTGCAAGGGATCCAGCTTGGATAGGCTTAGTTATTTCAGTCACCTCCAAAAACTGACAGATAATGCCCTTTGGAGAAGGCAATGGCTCTTTCTGCAGCTACAGACTGGGTTTTCTTAGTACTGCAAATGTAAAGGACTCGATTTCAGTGATGAGGCCAAGGTTGCAGGGTTGGGATCCATAACTGGAGGTTGATGATGGGGGTGGTCCTCCAAGGAGGGTCCTGATTCAGTTCCTTCCAGTGCAGGGGAGGGAAGTGGTGTATAGGTCAACACTGGACCTGAATATCTGTGTGTTTGGACGCAGGATTTGGGGTTGATCCTATGTGATTTCTAATACCAGCTCCCATGTATCAACCTTGAAGGTTTTTCTCTGTTACTTTCCATGAAAGAGCGAGACATTCAAATTATTTATATGTAAGGTGTGACTTTGTATGATAAAGAATGACTGTTTCTTCTAAGCATGGTGTGAAAAGTTTCTTTTTCTTTAATTGCCTAAGTCTTTACTGTAACCAAATGAAGAAATGCCAGTGTTTTCTACCCTCAGTTCACCTAGCATTGTTACCCACTTGTGAGGCCAACCTGTGGGTGTTCCCCAAGCATTGAATGAATGTTCCTGAGCCCCCTCAGACACTTTAGGTCTTGAAGGACACTGTGGCTGTACTTGCAGGCTCCTGAGCACAGAGGAGACAGTGTGGTCCCAAGAGCCTCCTGCAACTACCCTTCACTAAAATTGTAGCTGTGGCCTCTGAAAAATAGCTGGGGTTAGTATAATTTCAGACTGTACGACATGACACTGTATTGTGCCACTACTGGGAGTCCCTGGAAGCAGTGACCACCCAGTGCTTCTGTAGCACCGCCGGGAAAGCCTGAATCACCACGATCTCATGCCTCCTCGGGAAGGTCCCTGGCTTTGTGTAGAAGAGCCGCACTACAGCCTGTGCAGGATGCCACATTGCTTTCTGCTTATTCCACACAGGAAATTACCGGTTTTGGGAGAAGGGCAGCAACGGTGTAGCCATTTCCGTGTGGGACCTTGTAGCAGCTGTGGCACCCCGGACTGAAGACGCTGGAGCTCTTGCCGGGAGTCGTGCTGTGGTTTTGATGGTCTCTCCCAGTGTTTCGTAGTGCAGGAGCACACCTTTCAACTCGTTAGTGCTCAATTAACCCACAGTAATGCCTTTGAATGGTGTCTTTCTCATGCACTTTAACCCCTGCTGCTTATTCGGGGCTGGAGGACTCTGATAGTGATATCAATTAGTGAGAATTCCTAGTTAGCACAACAAGTAGGCTCTTTCGATGACCACACTGCTGCAGGCTTTGTGACAGCAAAGCTTTTTAAATGGACTGGGACAGACCCCTCTCTCCATTACAGTAGGTCCGGTGGAAGTTGAAGGGAAGGTCCTGCCAGCGGTCTGCTATTGTTTTACATCGACCCCACTGAGCAGGGCTTCAGACATCTGCTGTGCTCTACATCAGCAAGAAGTAATGGGAGTTTATTCCGTATCTCTCAGCCTCCTGAGATACACATCACGAGTACTTCCCCCAAAGCAAGGCCTCGCAAGGACCAGCCTGGGGTCTTTTCAGAGAGGAAGAAACAGAATGTAAAAGTTGAAGGGGTTCCAGTTCCTGATAGAAAGACCTTCCTATATTAAAAAATTTTCTCCTGGGACAAAGCACATTGTATGATGCTTCTTTCAGGTGGCAGGTTTTTCTGTCAAGTACTCATTGTAGGGTTGCTGCCAACCATGGTGAAGTTGCAGGGAATGCCAGCGTCACTTGTATAAATGCAGCTGCCAGCATCTGACCTGCAGTTGGACCATAGGAAAAGAGACCACTAACCATGTCTTGAAAATTTTGAGCACACAGTGATTAATAAGAAATAATAATAATAAAAAAGGAAAGAAAAAGGAAAGCTAGGCTTTAAAGAATTACAGCAAGTGGGTTTTGTAGGACATTTAGACCACCCTGGGCAAAGGACTAAGCACAGTTTTAGAGCCTGAACCCTCATGAGCACATTCATCTGGCTGGCACAGGAAAGTAGCCAGGGCACAAGCATACATTTGTGACCAATGCTGTTCATGTGCTAGAGACTTAGAAGTTGCCACATACATGCTGGTGCATGCACTGGTTCTCCTCCTATCTCTGTGCAGCTCCCCATGCCACTGGTGAGTATGCCAGCTTCAACCTGATTTGGGGTGACATCCACTGCAGCCCAATGGTGCCCAGTGAATCCTGGGTGATGGAAAATGTTTTTTTTTACCCTGCCACATCTAGAGCTGCAGTTTGTCATGCATTTGACAAGACACAGTCACTGCTTTTTCCCAGCTTCTTGCAGTTACTGTCTGTTGAGAAACTTTTACCAATGGCTGTGCCAGTTTAAAAGCATCTAGGGTTTTTTCTCTGCTAGACTGCAGTGAGCAGCTTGTGACCCCCTCCAAGTTTCAGGTAGCTCATACGTGGCTCAGGTGCAGCTGCTGTGCCAGGTCTGTGTGAAGCACTCAAGCTGTACCCAGCCCTAAGGGGAGGCCCCAGGAGGAAGCATCTATACAACTTTTGGGCCCATGTGGCTGGTTTGTAGTGCACTATCTTTATGCCTCATCTCACTCAGTCAGCCTTTATTCATTCTCGCCTTTTGCTAAATTATACTGGCTCAGGCAACTTTAGACCTTCAATGCCACTGAAAATTTCAGTGCATGCCTAAAAACTGTATTTCAGTAACTACGGTATATAAAAACCCAGATATAAACATTTACTGACCTTAAAACTCCTGGCTGCTGGAGTCAATTTGTCTCTGCTATCACTGATCAGTATTTCAGCCACCACTGTGGAATATGTAAGAGAGGATCAATTTCAATGGAAACCATGTGTGCAGGAGAATGATATTTACCTAAATGTGTCTATTGCATCTTCTCAAAGGAAGCTGCCTTTAGGAGAAATGGATATGAAAATGTTGCCTCCCTAGATAAAAGTTAGGAATATCATTTTTTAGACACAAACTTTAATATTCTTAATTAATTCTGTATTGTAATAACAGAGTTAAAACCACATCCATGAAGGATAATACCATGTACTCCAAAGATATAAGCCACAGTTTAATAAATAGCAACAGACGCTGCATTACTCATATTCAGTATGTATGCACAGACATTTACATGACCAGTGTCTGCATGACAGATTGAAAAGCAGAGTGAGGGAGACAGAGCCCAGTAACAAGAAATGAACTCCTGGTGCATCAAGCAAGGTTCAAGTACCAATGAGTGTCCTACCTCTATTTTTACAAGGCATATTCTGCAAACTTTGATGCTCTAAATAACTCTCAGATGAAATTTCAAATTAGTTTGGGGAAAGAAAAGAGGTATCTGTCACAATCAGCTGGAGGCCCAAATCACACATCTGGATTAACACTAATTTCTGTAAGGGCACCTATAAATTGGTGTACCAAGCATTGAGCTTTGTGGCTTGAAGTCAGAGCTCTTTAGTCCTACTGGGTTGAAAGAGCTGGGTTTGGGCTCCAGTTTGAGGAATCAGTGAAGTGTAATTCCAGTATCCAGAATGGCCCCTCATTATGGATTGGTAGGACTTCAGAGTGGACCATTCCTGCTAACTGTAGTACTTGGAGTAATCTTTCCCCTTGGTTCCATTGTCCCAGTGTACCAACGTGTCACCACCAGCAATGTGGAGATGGGAAAATTCACAGAAGAGAATTTAATGGGAGGTAACTGTGAGCCCCTGTGCCTCATCTGCAGCATCCTATTAGTTTCAGGATGGTGGATTTTCCCTGAATTATAGTTCTTGGCTGATGGGAAAAGGTATCAGATTATATAAAACAGGTCTGGGTGTTCCCTTGCTGAAGGGAACAGCTGTCAGACTCCTCTGCTTGGAATTCAACTCCTGGCTCTGTGTGAGAGCTCCAGGCAAGGGCTTGTGCTTTAGGGTCTTCAGAGCCTCGGCCTGCCTAGCTTGCCAACCCAGATGGCAAAAGGGTTTACTGGTAGAGAACACTTCTCGGCATAGTTGTGGAGGAGATGGAAATGTATTTCAAGAAATACATATGCTTGGACTTTCTGGGCACAAAGTTACATCCGTTCAGAGCAGCCACTGCCACAACTGCCTTATCCTCACCCACTCCCAAGGACCACAGCTGCTGTTCTCCCCCAAGCTCAAATCCATACCTAATGCCTGCACATTCAAGTCTCCCTGTCCTGTCATTCTGCTCCCCATGTGCCATCCCAGCACATGGTTAACCTAGTAGTTAACCCTTTGTAGACTCACACCCTCAACATCCACACATGGCCCCACTGTCTCTTAGCTCTTACAGCCAACGCATAGAATCACAGAATCAGAGAATCATAGAGGTTGGAAAAGACCTCTAAGGTCATCGAGTGCAACCATTAACCCAGCACTGGCAGGTCCACCACTAAACCGTGTCCCTAAGTGTCACATGTTCCTTTAACAATTCCAGGGATGGTGATTCCACTGCTTCCCTGGGGAAGTAGTACCACATCAGGCTGGGGAGCCCTTATTTCTATACTATCAGAGGTGAAATAGCCCTGTGTGTAGCAGGAGGCCACATCTGAAAGGTATAACCGCAAGATCAGCCTGCCTTTGATTTGTAACCTCTCTTTTCATTTACCATTGATGGTTTCTAGATTAGCAAGTGCTAAATACAATGTAGTAATAGCTTCCGGAAAAACAACCATGTTTAAAGCCATGCATTAAAATCACATTGCCTTAACTACATTGTATGTCCCATGGTGCATCACGCTTTCCAAATCCAAGTCTAGACAAGGCTTAGGAAAATGCAAATTCTGACTTTATATTACTTTTACTTATTTATCCTCAGTACTTATCCTCAAACCTCATAAAAATCAATAGGAGTCTCCACTGCACTTTTTTGCTAAAATCTGTCGCCCTACTTACAGTACTGGAAATGTAAGATAAAGCCTCAAAACTAAGTTACACACCAGCAGCCCCCAAAATTAAAACAACAAACACCCAAATTTTCAAATTCTTGTATCTGTGAGTTATCTCTTCCACATAATGTCTTTAGCAAGTGAATTGTTTTTCTTTGCTGGGAAAAACCCTGCTGCAAATTCCCTCACTACTTCAGATGACAGATCAGAGAGTTCAGGTTTAGATTAAAAACTTGATAATGAAACCTAAGGATGCAAGTTTGTCATCACAACGGGTAGCCAGAGGGGTGGTTTATGAATGTCTTGGAAACACTGGAGTGCAAAGGAAATTCTTTTGGACCTCCAGTGGAAAATGTCAAGAAATATTTTGGCACTGCTGCTGTGTCCTGTCCAGTGCTGTTCCTCATTTGCTTGGGGAGGGAGTCATTTACTCCCACTCCTAATTAATCTTGCCCCTGTTTGTTTGTTCTGATTCTTTAAATACACAAGAAACAAGCCGTGGTCCCTCCCAGTGGAGCTAATGCTGTGGTTTGCTTTTTTCTTGGGCTTGACTCTTTCAGTCTAGCAACACTATTGTTATATAACTATATCAATTAACATTACCTCTGAAACAAAGCAGTGGCCAAAGTTTTACTGGCACAGCTAAAGAGCAGTTCAAGATGTACTCTGGAAGATGTCTAATCAGTGAAATGGATTTGTGTACTTGCTTACTATATGAAAACAACAATTATGACCTCTATCAAGACCCTTATAAATCAGCAACATATTGTTTGATTCACCCAGACAACCTTTGATAAAAGCCGCTTTCAGCACAGAATAGTTAACTTTACCTTAAAAAAAAGGAATATTGTTTAAGAACTGCCTCTCATTAAGTAGTTTTCAATTTTATTTTAACAGAGCGCTACATCTTTGAAAAAGGTCTGCGAATCAGTGTTATTTTAACAGTGCTTCCTCCATCTTACTAAGACAACACAGAAGCATAAGGATTAGTCTCTCATCCTCACCTTCTGTTTTCATGCTGATAGCAGCTGTCATTCCATGCATGTGCACATGCCAGGGAGAGGGAGGATGGTCTGCAAAGCCTCACTGCGAAGGACCCTGCAGGATGTCACCAAGGCTGTCAAGGAAGCTGCCACCCTTAGGCAGAGGAGATGGACACAGCATCCCCCTTGCCACAGCACCTCGCAGCATTGCCCTGACTCTTCCCAGCAAGAGATAAGGCAGTGGCTGCAGACGGTAACTGGAATGCATCTGTCCATGGCAGGAGGGTGGAGGCACCTCATGTAGGGAGATAGCCCACCCATGGCTCTCTGGCAGCATGCATGGAAACAGAGCTCCTGCACCCACAGAGCCGGGGGTGGGTGGGACGGGGACCAGCTCCCCGTGTTTTGACATCTTTTCAGCTCATGAACTGAAGGATCACTGTCCTAGGGCTGAATCTGATGGTGATGTGCTAAGAAAAGCAACAGCCAACGTGTGCTGTAGCTTCTGTTTGAAATACAGATATCAGGAATTCTTTGTTTGGAGCCATTGTTCAGCAAAGGAGCTTCATTCCTGTTAGTCTGTAGATGAGCTATCTTGGGAAAGGGGAATTGTTCCCACGCCAGGAACCAAATCAAAGTTACACCTTCATCCTTAGAAGTGCAGTTTTACCTCACCTGACCCTCCCACCCTCCAGAGGACCCCACGCTGGAGAGGATGGGCTTTGCACGTTCATGCACAGGAAAAGAGTAGGGAGAACAAACGAAACACCCCACCCTCTTCCACTTATGTGAGATCAGAAGAAGAGTGTAGGCTAAGCCCAGAGGACTGGATTTATGGTTTCAGAAAAACCTAGTTATTAAAATGTTATGAAAGTTCTCCTCTCCTTTAAATGCATAAATATGCAGATGAAAGGAGCCATGTGATCTGGCCACTGGCCATGCTGCTGCAGGCTCAGACTAATTATCAGCTGCCAGCTCTGCTGCATTTTAAGTGGTGAACATGATTAAAGATACACAGACAATTGAAGAAAGTTAGATCAGTTCTTCAGGCCTGCTTCTATTTTAAACAATTCCAGGGATTTGGCCTTGAGACTAAATCTGCCTTTAGATGCTGAGGAGAAAACTTCTGCTGATGAGACGGGTTTTTTCAACCACAAGCTTCACATGCTCTTGAATTCAACATTTTCATAGCAAGCTATTTGCCAAGTCAGACTGTTTCCCTTCCCCACTCTGAGCAAAAGGGGGCTCTGAAGGGGGGAAAGATGCAGGTAGGACCAGGTGTGTGGGGATGTCAGGCACTGCAAACACGTGGCCAAAATATTTGAACTCTCCCAACCAGAGAGGTGCAAACTTGTTTCAATAGAGTTTCAAAACCAGCATTTCCTGGGGCTTCTTCTTCTTCCTCTAGGGACTGGAAATATCATCAAGGAACCGAGATGGTCTCATGCTTTTGGGGGAGAGCCACAGTTCCATGAGCAGGACAAGGAACTAGGACTTCTTTTCCAGAGCTGCCAAGGTTTTTTGAGTTGAGTGTCATTGCCATTGCAGCAACAGCAAGGCCAAACAGTCTGGCACCATCTGTCCTTTTGTCATCGTACTCGCCAGGGGCCAGAGCCTGGCTCTGCAAAGTGACAGACCTGTCAAATCTCACACACTGGGTGTGAATCTCACACTGTGGGTTTTGCCTCAATGCTTCCCACAGCTATGACTGGGTCTTGCACTGTCCCCAAGCCTCATCCTGATCCCAGGGCTCAGGGAGGTGGACGCATCTGCTTGGCTCTGCCTGGGAGCTGCTGTCAAGCTGCACCATGTCTGGGAACTTGAAAAATGGCAGGCTTCTGAGTTACTTGTTTTAGTGTTGTTTCATGGCTTTCCAGAAAGACATGTCTTTTCAAAAGACAAAGATTTGGCTGGTTTTTAGCACCACTGCAAGCGTGGTGCAGCTATCCATACGGACCTGGGAGTGAGCTGGTGTCTGCACAGCTGCCATGGCCCATTCCAAGAGTGGCTGGAGCCATTGTCTGTCTGCACATCCCTTGGATGAGCATAGCAGTTCTGCCCTGCCTCAATCTGCTGGGTCAGTGCAGAGCAGATTGGTGCCCATGCATTTGGCATCTCCAGATGACGCTGTATCTTAAGGTAAGCAATTTGTGATGCAAGGGTGCACCTTGCTACATCCTAGCCAAGAAATCCTATTTCATGCACGTTCTACTGTTGCTTCTGCAGAGCCCCAGTTTCAGCTGGGATTTCGAGATGCCTCTGATATGCACTGACTACCTGTGCAGGTTCCCTGAAGGGACACACTGCTCCAGGGTACCCTGTGTATCCTGGCTCCTGTGCAGCCAGTGTGGCCTTCCCATGAGCCAGCCTGGCCAAGGGCAGTTGCCTGGGTGCCACCGAGCTGTGCTGCAGGGCTCTGCTGACTCTGTGAGGAAGCTGTGGTTCTCCACAGCCATGTGGCCATGGCCCTGTGTCGTGGCAGCACCAAGTTGTAGGTGCTGTGCCCAGACACCTCTGCCACAGCAGGGACATCTCACCGGTGTTTTGTGGGCAGCTGTAGCAGAGGCAGCAGGTTCAGCACTCCTTGTAATCAACAGAGAGAAATGCGCCCTTTCTGTGGCAATGCTTTTGACCCCTATTAGATATCTACTCCTGCACAGGGAGAATTACATCCTCAGAGCACCTATCGATTATAGAAGCAGTCCAGGGTGACTAGCTCAGACACAGACTTGTGAAATGAACCCTGCTCCAGGAGCTTGCTGCCAATACTTGTCTGTATAAGCTAAGAGGCACGGCTGGTGCACTCCCTTCTGCTGCTGGAAATGTGACTCTACCCTTCTGCTGAGCCAAGGTCTTCATATGTCAGAGGCTGGGAAGAGGGGAGCCAGGCTGTCTCCTTGTGCCCTGATTTACAAGCTAGAAGCTAATGAAGTCACTCCATCCTTTGAAAAAGAGCAGCACATGAATGCATGTAGCTCTCTCTGTCCAAGGCTGGGGCCTCCTCCAGTTTTTTGCTGATTTAACCATCACACATCCAACCAATAAACCAAAGGGAGGAAAAGCTGGAAAATAAAACCAATTATGATGTCTCACACCTGGGCAGCCCCAATGCCCCACTGCCCTACTGCACAAGCTTTGAGTTTTTAACCTCCTTCTGTAATATTTATCAAGACACAAACGAGCCAGCAAAATGCATGTCCTCTGTGCCAAAGTTATGCCTTTAGAAGCCCCACTGAAATTTTGTGCTCCTCTTAAAGGTTTTCTGTTTCACTGGCAGGACTGGAGCACTGCTGTTCTCAGATAACCAGGGATCCCCAAAGACACAGTTTGGGATTATAGATTTTCTGAGGTGAAAATTTGCATTTTCTCTATTCTGCTCACCCTGCATTGCTTCCCAGATCACATTCTCTCTTTTAGCAATAAAGTAGTGTTGTGCTCTAACTGCTCAGTAAAGACTATTTCAAAACATAATCTCTTTCACTGTTTGACGAAATAAACATGCCTCTTCCTGGAGATTATTCCATCGCAAAAGATAAGCAAAATGGACAAGTTATCAGTGCTAACTCTCCTATAAAGGCCTTTCCATACTGATCCAATACATACAGTCAGGCCACAGAAGTCTGTTTTTTCTGACACATTAATAATGCATAAACATGCTACTCTTTCTAGTCTCAGCCAGATGTCTCTGCATTATTAGCCTACTCTCACTAACATAGTCTCTGGTAGAGGAAAAGAGGATTAATAACATGCAGAGAATGGCAGGAATATATATATATATAAATAATTCTATTTTCTGTTCTCAGTATTTGTTTGCATTTAAACATGAGGACAGGGTTGGAAGGAATTGCTTGTTAGCCTGCTGGCTCTTCCCTCCTGCTTCTCCAGAGCTGCCCCTGAGGTACAGTACAGCTGGGACTTCTGAGATCCCTGCCCTTGAAGTAAACTGTTTTCTGTAGATTTGCATCTCAAACCTGCTATCAACTTACTGTTTATCCACACTCCAGTTATATAATAGCTTACATTTTGAATTAGGGAGCTGTTAAATGGATTGTTTCAGAGGCTGGGGGCAAAAATAAGTGACTACATTTACAAGCCAAATTCACATTTCAAAAACTCCATTTTTATCAGTACAGGGGAGGAAAGAACTCAAATAATTAAATTGGAGAGTGAGAAGAAACAGGAGCATCTTACTTTAGCCTGTCAAGCCAAAGCAGTACCTCATTACTGCCAAAAGGGTCTCACAAACTGCTTGCCTGCCCTTGCCTCTGTGCTTCTGCCAGGTACCTTGAGCTCCTGCTCCCTGAAAACCATTGAAATGGCAGAAAATTCTCTAAGCGAAGAAACTAAAATTAGTATGTGAAGTTAGTGGAAAAAACTGGCTGGATAAGTGTCAGAGGAAGAGGGAAGTTGCTGATGGGTTAGAATATATTGGTAAAGAAAGGCTGGAGAATGGGCAGGGGGACATAAAAGGCCAGGAGATAGGGCAGAGCTGTGGCAGGTGTGGCTGGAAGCACCACAGTACAGAAACATTGCCCTTGTGGTTTTGTGCTCCACTAAAACAAATATGAATCAGTGTCTCTGGAAAAGCTTTACCACCACTTCCCTTGCACCATCCCCTGCAGTGAGGCTGCTGCACAGCCAGACAGACCAACAGGCGTTAAGAGACAGAAATGAACCTGAAGCAGGTATCAATGTTAAGTCAGGGAACTCCCTGCTGCGAACATGTGGTTGCATGACTGTGGAGGCCAGGGAGGCAGTGAGAACGGGGTGCCGGAACCAGGGAGCTGCATGAAACCCATCCACTTTTCCATCCATTGTCGATGCAGACTGAGACTGACTCACAGTAATTACGAAAGTGCCCTCTGGCTCTCCTCCTTAGGGCTGGCCTTCCACCCTGAGGCACATGTGCTTACAGCTGCTTCTGAACTGTTTTTAGTGGGGCACAGAATCATCACAGAATGGTTGAGGTTCGAAGGGAGCTCTGGAGGTCATCCTGCCCAATCTCCCTGCTGAAGAAAGAACACCTACAGCTAATTGCACAGGATTGAACCTCGGTGGGTTTTTATTATCTCCAAAGAGAGAGATACAACCTCCCCAGACAGCCTACTTGCAAAGACAATGTGAACAACACAAGTGCTCATCAGCTCCCTTCTACAAGGGTTTTCAGGGAAGATCTCAAATTTGATCTTGTGAGATACTGCATTTCATCACCCTGCCTGGACTCCTGTGTCTAGTTGTCCCTTTGTATGATAGGGCAACTGAATATGCTTTCTCACATTGCTTTAAAATTACTTTGGTTAGCCCTGGCATGGTCTCCCCCTTGCCTAATGGAAATACCTCCCCAAGTGGAGATACGCCCTGAGAGGCACTCCTGTCTCCCAGACACTGCAATGAGCCAGTGCAGGAGCTTACCTAGCATAAAGTAATTTTTTTTTTTTTTGCCAGGTCAGTTTTTTTTTTGCTGGTTTTGTTTCTTGAGTTGACTTACCCCATGGTCAGATAAGCATCATGCCAGCAACTGGGTATACAGGAGGGACTGGGACAGCACACCAGATGAAACACTTAGTGATGTTTAACTATTGTGCAACACAGCTTGCACAGTTTGTGTAAGTAGCAGTAAAGCTCTTGGCCTCAGAAACCCCAAATCTCTAAACATAAGGGGATTCTGCAGACTCATTAACTTGGATTATGAAAGCACAGTGAGTGAGGCCAGGACGGCAGTAGTGCTAAGCATTTTGCATGACCCCAGTTATAAGAGTTGCATGCATCTCCTCTGTATTGACTTTTGGCCTGATTACTGATGGCAGGAATCTGCTCTCTCATAGTAGCAGCAAAGACAGCCATCCCCTTCCTCAGCTTCCCCAGCTGTGGAGGCTCTGCCAGGCTGAGGTGATGGCTGTTGGGGAAGGGCCTGTCATGCACTGCCCTTGGTGTGCCCCTGAGTGCTTCATACACTGGTTATTGCACTATTCCATGTTGCTGAGAGCTTTCTTCTAAGAAAGGGCTGTGTTCTCCATGAGCCCTTGCTCTTGCTGTGAGAGCCAGGCACACAGCTTCCATGATGTGGTGTTGGCAGCCAAGCCCCAGGCAGCCACTTGCTCACCCCCCCACCAGCAGGACTGGGGAGAGAATCAGAAAGGTAAAAGGTAGAAAATTTGTGAGTTGAAATAAAGACAGTTCAACTGGGGAAACAAAAGCTGCACAAACAAGCAAAGCACAACAAGGAATTAATTCACTGCTTCCCATGGGCAGGCAGGTGTTCAACCACCACCAGGAGAGCAGAGTCTCCTCACACATGGTGATGACTTGGGAAGAAAAACTGCACTCCAAATGTCCCCCCTTCCATCTTCTTCCCTCTGCTTTATGCACATGATGCCTTATGGTCTGGAATATCCCTTTGGTCAGTTGGGGTCACCTGTCCTGGCTGTGTCCCCTCCCAGCCATCCATGCACCTCCAACTTCTCTGCAGTACAGAAAGGAGAAAGGGCCTTGGGTCTGTGTAAGCCCTACTCAGCAATAACAAAACCATCTCTATTACCAACCCTGCACTCAGCACAAATACAAAACAAAGCCCCATACCAGCCACTGGGAAGAAAATTAACTCTACCCCAGCCAAAGCCAGTACACATGATCATAAGTTTCCTTTTGCCTTGTTTCACCCCTTAGTCACCCTTGCTGGTGGCAGCTGATGGGCAGCTTGGTCACTGTGGTGCAGCTTCCAACAGCTGCTCCAGGACTGAGGGCAGCTGAGGCTCCCTGAGAACTGGCATGCTCAAAATCACTCTTAATGGGTTTCATTTCCTCACAAGACATTTACAATTTGGGTCTGTGTGACACACAGTAAATTTGAAAGGCATAAAAGCATGGTGGGTATAAATCATTTTGATCACTCAGCCTTCTAACAGAGATTAATTCTTCCCCTCATATGAGTCAGTAGAAGAAAACCCACAGCCATGACTCAAGCCCACAGCTAAAATCATTAAGTATTCAGCAGTTAAAACAATCAGAACTCCAGGCCTCTCTACTAATTTCTGAAAAACATAAGGGAAAGGGGAAAAAAAAGGGAGGCCTAGATCAGCAGGTGGTGCCAAGACAACTGTGGATTGACACTGGTGTACCAGATAAGGCCTGGCCAATATGGGAAAAGCACCACAAAATAGTTGGAAACTGAAAATAGCACTCTGCACAAATGAAACTAATGGATGTTGGGATGCATAGACAGCAAAAAAGCACTGGGATTTAGGAGAAACATGCCTTCTGTGCCCTATGTTTTAGCCTGCCTTGCAGCAATGGCATCAGACCTCCTTTTAATATTCCTGTATGTTAACAAAGGACACCCTTCCAAGAAGACTTGCTGGAATTTCCAAGCTCTCTTTCTGGCAGTGCTGGTGAGGCAATCACCCCGAGCTGCATTGCTGTGGGCTCCCCTCCTTGCCCAGCTGGCTCAGCCCTGCCACAGCAGCAGAGCTGGATGGAGCTGCGCCAGCTCTGCACTCTTCTGCTGTCTGCACAAGGAAAACAGTGCCTGCTACACAATTATTTTAAGATGATTTAATTAAACTGATAACAATCTCTCCAATGTAAACACAAAACAAGAAAAAAATGTATCCTTGCTTTAAATCCTGAGTAATGTAGCAAATGGATGGTAAACAGAAGGTCGGAGGGAGGGTGAGCTGGCTCGTGCATGTTTAAATTTGAAGGCTGCACTTAGTGTTTGATGTAAAGGCAGGTAAGCTGCTGCCTAGCGTTGACAGAAGGTAGGACAGCAAAAAGGGAAATTTGCAGCAGTGAAATAATTCTTATTACTCCTGTTTAAACTGCCAAAATTTCAATTGTCTATGGATTTTAGTGTGAAATTAGAAAGTTTCTCAAAAAGGGTGAGAGGAGAAAAGAAGATGCTACCTGTGCTGTTCACTGCATTTACCCTCGACTGGAGGAGTGCAGGTGGGGCAGCATAGGAGAAAGCCTATGGAGGAAAAGTTGCTGTGGGGAAAGAGATGGACTTGAAAGAAGGCAGGAGAGGAAGGAGCAGGGCAGCACTGGTGATGTTTTGGGCAGAGGCTGAGCTGCCTGAGCTCAGGGGGTGGCAGATTGCTGGCTGGAAGGATGTAGTGGGAATTGCTATTGTAGATCTTGCCCTGGGAATGATCACACTCTAGGAAATGCTTCTCACCTTGGTCTCAGGTGCTGGGTATTTCAGCTCTTCTCTCTCTGCAGCTGCCCTGAGTCCATGGAGACTCCAGTAAAAAGTACACACATGAACTGGAAAGAAGACACTCACAGGCTTTCTGCTGCACTGTCTGGGATGAGGTATCATGGGGAGCAACCACATCTTGTTCCTCAAAGACCATCTGCTGTGCTCTCCAGACAGGCACCTCTTGCCAAATGCACCATATGGAAGTTTGATTGATCTACCAGACATGCCAGGGAATGGGAGAAGCCGCAGGACAGGCTTCCCTGAGATTGAGGGAAGGACAGATTATGTGGGCAGTGCCGCTGGTGTGGAAGTCAGAAGAGCACACAGGATGGGCTGACAATGTTTCCCTGCCATTCATCCAAAAGCAATTATCTCATAGTGCTCATTACTTCTCCGGTACTGATGCAATGCTGGTGATGGGTTTGGTAGGTCCTGTATGCCATCTCTGGTGCAGCTCCAGAGGAAGAAGAGGATGCTCCAAGGGGGCTGCACTGCAGGCTCCAGACATCAACGTCTCCTTCCTGCTGTTGCTGCTTGCTGTGCTAACTTGGTCCATTTCCTGGAATCATTAATAAGGCTTGAGGTGCAACCACAGTGTGCTATCCCTCACCAAGCTTCATCTGATTGAGTGGACAATGAGGTGCTTCCTGTCCTCATTTTCAAGCCAGATTTGACAGATAGAGCTGCCACATTGCTATCAGCCAATGGCATACCCACATGAAAATAAAGAATCAGAAATTAGTTTCTGCATAGTCCAACCAATGAGAAACAGGGGTAGTTTGGGGCAATTTCTTTACTAGTTCTAGTGAGTGAACTGAAAATTCATTGGTTGAGATGAACCTAACTTGTCCATACCATCACCCTATGAGTTTGTAGCAGAGCTCGATATAAAACACCAAATGCCTCAAGATATCTTTGCTGGTGTTTCCCAGACTGACTGTAAAAAGTGTTTATTAACTTCAGCACAAAGCAGTGCTAGCAGTGGCTGCTCATCTCCTGACTTACAGACACCTTGGTCCTTGTACCGTGTGGCACGGAGAGAACAGACCTCTCTACTATAGCCTGTATAGATATCACAGATTTCTGGTCTTAAGCCTTATTTGTGAAACTAGGTTTTATCCCCATTGAAGGTGGGGTATTCAAAAGACCCTGATGTTGCTGGTAAACTAACACTTAAACACCTACTATAGTAACTGGTTATGATAGAGAAGAATTATACCATGTCCTGCAATAAGATGTGGAGAAAGCGTCCTTGCTGGACAAAAAGTCTACACTGCAGCACATCAGAAGACTCATAGAATTAAATGATTTCACTCTTTCCACTTTCCATTTAGCAATCAATCTATTCAGGGAAAAGCTTAATGGGGGGGAGCCCTTGGCCCATTATTTTGCCTGGGGTGCCAAAAAGAAATACATCATGATTTATATGTTAATGAGGAATTCTCTTTAGGCAATGCATTCTGCAAGGTGTTGCAATGGGGGATTGGGAGGTTGATCCATCAGAGGAAGCTAATTCATCATCAAAGAGAGTCAGGGAGCTCCCTGGTGAGAGATGTAAATAGGGCATTGGGAGAGTGACAGATCACTGGGTGGCATGTGTCCCCCCCATTAGCACTCCCACTGACAGCCCTGCCACTGCCAACTCCCAGGCTCCAGCTCATGCACATTATTTATAGAGCATTTCACATTCCTAGTTGGTATCCAGTCGATGTTGCTTTCAATTAGAATAAATGCTTATTGATTGAGAGGAGATGGGCCAGCTGATTAGCTCCTTGGGAAGCAGAGCACGGTTGGCTGAGGGCAGGCTGGGCTCTGCGCAGAAGCAGGAGTGCATGGGACTCTGAAAATCTGTCAGGGAGGAGAAGCCTTCTAGATTAAATCAATTAATTGAAGAGTCCATATAATAAAGATAAGCGGCTAACTTCATTAGGGAATTAATGATAGGCCCGATTAAAAAGCCCTGTGGGAGCACTGTTGACTTCAAACAACTTCGGATCAGCCCAATATTTGCCTTGAAGCCACAGTTCCCCACCTCTGATTAAGCTACAGAACACTGTATCCGTACAGCCAGGCAGTGATCAGAGCAGGCACACCATGCCCTGCTTGAGCTAAGAAGTATCTAGAAATGTTCACCCAAACCAGAAAAACAACTGGATGTACATTAAGGAGGGATTTTTTTTTTTTTTTTAAGATTCTCCTAAGAAAAATCTTAGTTGGTGGATAAAAGCTGCAGAAGCATGAAATCACAGCCCACCATCCCTTCCCCAGCCCGGTGTGCTCTGTCACGAGCACAGCGAGGTCCGGACGCGCGGCTCTCTCGGCGGCGCGTTCGGGCACCTGGCGCGTTTGGGTGGCCGAGAGCCGCACGCCCCGTGTGACACACCCCGCGGGAGTGACACAGCCTCGGCTCTCGCTCGGGGTTGCGGTGTCGGGCTGCCCGCATTCATTAGAGCCATTCGCACGCCATGAGGCTGTGAGGATGGCCCCCGCCGTGCCGCGGGGAACCGGGGGGTCCCGGCCGCTCCCTCCTTCCTGCAGCGCCCTGCCCTGGAGTCCTGCCGGTGCCCCCGTCCCGCAGCAAAGGGCTAGGGCACAGCCCCGCTTCCCGTCGGGAGGGGCCCGGGAGCCGCCGGTCCGTGCGGCAGCGCTCCCCTCCTGTGGCCGGGAGCGGCCGGTGCAGCCGGAGCGCGGCTGGTGCTGCCCCGGGACGGCGGCAGGCATGGCAGGGTCGGGCAGGGCAGCTCTGAGCAGGGCAGGGCAGCTGGGGACAGCTACAGAGCACTGAGCAGAGGAGGATGGGGAGAACAGCTACATTTTTAAACAGTTTTAAACTTTATATTTATAATTTTCTTCCCACTTCCCTTCACATTTTCTTGTTGTTTGGAGAGTGCACGTCTCTTTAGGTTCACGGCCAGTCTGTACTCGGACCAGTGCTGTTATCTGTGAGCTTGGGCAGGGATCTCGAAGCAGCTGAGCTGCAAAACCCGCTCCTGGTGTGACTTTTCCCATCCTAGGGACAGCATGACCTTGCCAAGCACAAAATGCACAGTGGGATCAAAAAAGAAAGACTTCAACCCGAGTCTGTAATACTGATGAATCCACAGGAACAGCTATTCTGTAAATGATTAATGAGTCCCTCCATTATTCATGCCTGTGTCAGGTGCTGCCACACCCACACAGTCCCACTGCAATCTGCCATTGCCTGCCTGCTGCTTCACCAGAGCTGCTGCTGCCACAGGTGCAGGTGCTCCAGGGATGCAATTTCTGGTCAGTTTTGCTTTGCAAATACCTGGTGAAGGATCAATGGCACAAAAGTGCTGCTCAGATACCACTGCCTTTTTATGAGTCTCTTTTGCCATTAATGAATAGGTTTTAATGTTTAATAGAGTCAAGATATTCATTAGCAACTCATGCAGCACTCAGACTGAAAGACAACAATGGTGTTTCTAGTGGTTAAAGCCTAACAAAAATCAAACCTAACAAAAATCTCATCTACCATTTTTTTTTCTGCAGCCACAACAATAAGGGAGGAAATTCCTTTGGAGTTCGCACATGTAGGAGGAGCCAAATCATTTGAGCAGGACTTCCCCTCAGCCGAAGGATTTTCTCCTCTAGCCTAAGCCTTGGGGGTGAGGCTAGGATGCTCTGCCCAGGAGGGACATTCACAGCTAACCACCTTAGCTCTCCTACCCTGCAGCTAGAACTCTAATTACCCACATCATTATCTCAGCCTGCCCGCTGGAAATGTCATCATGGAGTATGGGGATTTGCTAGGAACACTCCTTCCAGTGTAGGACAATGTAATTATTATTGCCATCAGAGAAGGGAATGACTAATAAGGACATTCAGAGAGCATTTCGTTCATCCTTTGCTCCATGGCTTCAAAGACAACTTTAAAAGGCATAATTAAGCAGTTCAAGTGCTAAAACTGCCTTGGCTCTTTTAGTTAATTTATTTTCAACATCAAGACATAAAGTGGACAATAATTTCCCAGCAGGCCAACAGCTCCACCCTTAATGAGCTAATGGATCTTACATCTGCCCACATCTGCTTTTGCTGTGCATTTTTGCCTGGTGTTCACTTTTTCCCCCTGCTGGTTCCAGTGATACTACCCAGAAGAGTTGATTGGCCCGTTTTCATCTCACTCGAACTGCTCTTTGCAGAGCAGCTCCTCACAGCTACAGAGGAGTGCTGGGTTTTGATGATCTCTACTTGAGAGATTACTTTGATTAGGCAAGAGATCTGAATATGCTTTCATGTTCATCACTCAGCACAGGTTTATTCAGCTGTTTTGTAGAGCATGAGATGTTCTTCAAGTCTTTCTGGGCCTGCAGAGGGAAAAGCTGGACATAACATTGGTGACTATGGCAATTTCTCCCATGTTACCTTGACCAGCCATTCTTGATATGATGCCACAAGCTGACCGTGTTATATTACACAGTGTTCTTTGTTTAAAATATTCTACTTGCAACAGTTCCACATAGTGTAGAGCTGGTTTGGGGGGGGGTTATTGTGTTTCTTTGGTTTGCTTGGTTTTTTTTCCTGTAAGGATGACTAAACAACGGAGAAGTCCTATGTAACACATCCTGTGTAACATTAAGCTCTCAGACCGTGACCATGGTGTCCTGTCCCTTCCCAGCAGTGCTCATACCATCAGTGAACACCAAGGAGCTCTCCCAGCACAGCTATGGTGGTAGCAGGGAAAGAGCTACATCTGTTCTCCCACCCAATGGGTTGCAGCATTCCTGCCTCCGTTAATAGGAAAGAATGATTGCAGCTCACCCCTGCTTCTTTCAGTGAATTTGACGTTGTGGTAGTCCCTATATTATCAATCCCAGCTTTTAAAAAACATGCATAAACCTAAGAAACAGCCAGGCCTTAATTTTCATTTAATTGTTTCCTAGCATTAACTTTAAAATATGACACCCTTTTCTGTTAAGGCAAATATATCTGCTTTAGGTTCTTTCTTCAGTAAAATGCCTTAAAATGAGTTATTGTAAATAAAAAAAATTGTAAAGTCAAAAACAAACCCCATAAATAAACTGACACATGCTTTTCTGACCTTCCTGTATTGAAGTCAGCTTCTAAAAATAGCAAAGCAGGCATCTGGTATTCCTTTATACCTCTGTGTGTCAAGGGAGACTGTTAAAATTAATGGAGTAGTACCAGCATAAAGGAGGGATAATGAATTTGATTGGTTTTATTGCTTCACTCAGTGCTACTGCGGGGTGTCAATCTGCAGAAGATGTTTCAAGACACTTCCAGGTGCCTAAAGGATTCAACCAATGTAATGCTGAATATGGCGCAAACCTAATAAGCCTCCTAAATGACTAATTGCACATCCTCTTTCCCACACTGGAGACAAATTGAGCAAAACTAGGCCAGGTATTTTGATGTGATGTGATGAAATTCGACTTTTCTGCTTCCCAGGTGTTTGGATGGGGCTTTGAGCAACCTGGTCTAGTGGAAGGTGTCCCTGTCCTTTGTAGGAGGGGTGGAACCAAATGATTTTTAAGGTCCCTTTGAACCCAGGCCATTCAATGATTCTGATTGTCCAGAAGAAAAGCTCATTATCTGCACAGAACAATGATGCTGGGTAGCAACAATATGAACCTTTGCTGCTCTTGGTGAGAGCAAAGGTAATCCTCTGGTTATAAGGAACTCCTTAGAAGTGAATTCAGACAGAAACTAGTGCAATTTTCTCCAAACAATTAACATTTATAAAAACATGAAATTTATTTTTTGTTAAAACCCCTTGTATTAATTACTTAATTATTTACAGAGAGTCAGATTCTATGTATGCTTTTTGCTGAAACTGCTAAAAAATAGGTGGCAATCTGAAAAAGCACAAAAAAATCTGTGTTCTTGATTTACACTCAGTCATAGCTATGATTAATGTAATATATACATAAGAGAGGGAATGTAGCTTAGAGATGGGTATAAGTGCACCAGTTACTAAAATATTTTTTGCTAAATCTAGTAAGATGATATTGTAGCTGTAAAAAGAGCAGGTATACTTATGAACTGTTGCATGAAGAAGAAGATAAGTTACAACCATGCTCTTAGAATTGCAGAAAATTCATGTATTTATGCCTTTGGTTCATATATGTGTATGCCAGTATATGTTACCCCTATAGCATGTAGTTTATATTTATATACTATATACATATATATATGTGTTACACACATGTCCTATATATAACTCTAAAATAGCAAAAAAGTAATTTCCATAGGTCTAACATTCAGCTGTTGGAAGAATGCAATAGCAACTCCATCATGTTCCAGGAGAGGGCAGTCAGATATGTCCACAGGGTTTATAAGACATTTGTAAACCCAGAGCATATGTAGAGTAACCTGACAGATATGAACATTTATTTCTGCTTTCATGGCCATTCTGGTTGCAGTTCAGACTAAAACACAGCCCTGAACTTTCCAGACCATCAGTCTGGGATCAAAAGCACTCTCCCCAATGTTACAGCCAAACTTTTTGCTGACCTCCTGAACATTACCTCTTCAAAGAGCTGACAGATATTAAAGCATTGCATAAAGGCAAATTTAAATGGAGCAGGTGGCCCACGGACATTTCAGTGACATTTCAGTCAGTTCACAAGGCTTCAGAAAGTCTCGTGCTTGTGGAAGAAGGATGGTGTTGCACCTTCCCTGCAGCTCAAGCATCCCCGCAGCAAGTGGGTAATAGCCCAAGAGTAGCTTCATCACTGAGAATCATCTGACAGGTGCTGTTAATCTCTTTTGTTGTGCTAATGGAAGGTGCAAGTCAACACAAATATTAATTGCAAACCTGTTCAGTCAAAGTGCTTTGTGCCAAGCAGGCATGGTAATTCAGCTGAGAGGCTTTGTGTTTTATATTAATTAACTCAACAAGAAAGGCAATTGAAATGAAATGTTTTCAGTTGTGTTTTCCAGTGCTAATCAGCAGCTCGTTATGTTTAATCACATTGGCATTGCTGTTCTTTTACAGCAGGTCAGAGAGGGACTGTGCAGGAGTGTGTGGTGTTGTATTACATGGGTGGGGTGAGTGTGGCAAGGAGAGGATGAGTGGGGAGAGAAACCTCCTGCCCACGTGTCACCAGATCCACAGCCATCCTCGTTGGCACCCGCCAGATGAGCAGATCCAGCTGTTGTCCTGCCATTTCAGCAGCCTGTGCTGCAGCATTGTTGGGCTGAATGGTGAACATCCTCCAGGAGGTCACACAGGCCATGCTACCACCAGGCAGGTGGACCCCAGCCTTCTCTCTCCCCATTATCCTCACAAGGTACTGATGACTCTACAGGTGGCACTGTACTCACAGAGATTCTCAAATCTTCATGCATGGTTGCAAAAGGAGACCTCACCCTCTAAGGGACCGTCAAGGCAATAGGACCTGGAAAGGCAGGATGTCCTTTCCAGCTCCCTCCAGGCCTGCAGTGTGCAGCTTGCTTCCAGGTATGAGCACCTCTGGTTCCCTCAGAAGCAGACATGGTGCTTAAGTCACTCAGTGGTGTCAAGCCTGAGAGAGCAATGGCAGTGACAGGGCTCTCTCAAGGCTCTACCCCAGTCCTGGGGGCCTCTCCTGCTGTGCCCCATGCAAGGGGCCTCCTTGACTCTCCAGCTGCGAGTCCAGCATCCCCAGGGTGATCAGAGCCAGCATCCACTTAGCTGTAAAAGTGTGAGACTTGGAACTCTTACAGAAGTTCTTATAGTTTGTCACTGCCTTCAGTTCATTATTTCCCTACATCTTCATTTCTGCCCAGCGCAAGGTGGTTGACTGCTTAACAGAATGACATCTCTGTTAGTTCCTGTAGCTTTTGGGTACCACATCCAAATGGCCTCTTCTATCTTGAAATCATGTGTTTCTGTTTACTTACTGCTCTGTCCTCTAAGCCCCATGTCCAATATTGATGTTTCTGTCTCCATTATGTGCTTTTCCTCACTGACTTAATAGCCTGTATCACCTCACCACGAGTTGTATTAGTGCCTGTGCTTTCAGAGTCATTTTGGAAATGGTATTTGTATGAGTCTCAAAATTTCAAAGTTCAATAGTTTCCCTCATTCTTGTATGTTTCATATTTTGCAACATTTAGTACTGACAAGATCAATGATGCTACCCAAAAGAACTATTTCTTGGGCTATAGATATGAGCTTGAAGCAGTATTTTGCTGTATTGAATTATATAGTAAGAGACATGTAGGCAGCGGATAACATGGGGTGGATTAATCACCCAAAAGAATTAAATCCTTCCTTGGAAGATCGAAAAAACCAGTTAAACCCAGATGCAATCTAGAATGAGAGCCAGATAAAAAGCCAAGTTTTTGCTATGGTTTCATAAAATCTCATCCAATAGCTTGAGCTTGCAGACCCATCCAAGTCTGAGATTTTATAGAATCATAGAATGATTAGAATTGGAAGGGACCTTAAAAATCATCTAGTTGCAACCCCCCCTGCTGTGGGCAAGGACGCTTTTCACTAGGCCAGATTGCTCAGGGCCCCATCCAACCTGGCAATGTATGTATGTATCTGAATCACTGGTAAGAAGAGATAGCAGCGTTAGCTACTGCCAGATTCCAGATGAAATTGCTCAATACAGTGCAAATGCAGATGATCAGCAGGATAAACCCTAAAGCCAAAACACCAAACATTAAATTCTACTTTTGGGTATAAAAATCCTTAGGGGAATGTACATGGTCTCTAACCAGGCTGTATTACCCACTACTCGGTATTGGCCTGGTACCCTGAGAGCTGGTGGCAAATCCCCCACAGAGCTCAGTTCTTCCTTGCTCAGCTGCTGGGTGGCTGCCCAGACACTGGACAGGCAGAGAAGAGTCTGTGGAAACTGTTGGAACCCAGGGGGTTCCTATGATGCCTTTGGCCGACCCAAAACCTGCTCAGGAGGCTTTTCAGCCTTGCCAGAGTTGTCAGGGACCCTGGAATGATATTAAAAATGCCTGTGGCTCTGATTCTAATCCATGGAACAGGTTGTCAACTTTGTATGAGGAATTTCAAGTTACAAAAACTTAGACAGAGAAATATAGTAGTTATAAGTAAAAAGAAAAGAATTTGAGTGTATGTACAGGGGGGTTTAAAGCCCTGTACAGGGGGGTTGGAGATCTGTACAGGGGGGTCTGAGGCACAGGATGGAGAATCTTTACACGTGGCATGTTATCTTATGTTCTTCTTCATAACCTCCATCTTCTTGGTGATGCTGGCACTTTTGGATTGGTTTGACACAGATCTGGACATGGTGGTGTGAGGGGCACGGATTGGTAATTAATTATAAACATTTAATACGTAGTTTTTAGTATAAAAGATTACAGCTCAGCCGGGGCAGGCACAGTGTGTCTCTGGACGCGTTCTGTGTCAACCCTGGCAGGGCAGAGAAATCTACTTTTGATAATGAACTAATAAACTGCCTTGAGAACATGAACAAATTACTCCAGACTACTCCTTCAACAGCACGGGCCGGAAACCTGGACTTTTCTGTACATTGTGGGGTCTCCCAGGGCCAAGGAGATCCCCACACAAACAGGCTGGGCTGAGCTGGAAATGGTCCCTGCCATGATGGCACGTGTTACCCAGAGAGCTGCTGGGTAACACTGCAGCACCACATGGCCCCTCAACCAGAGAAACCAGGCTCAGCAGCCCTAGCTTTTACATACTACAAATATTCCTTCCTGCTCAGAACCTAAGATCCATAAAGCAGTGTTTGAAAGCCCTTGGGATCCTATGGTTCAGACCACCTCAGTTCTTCCTGGAGTTAAAGTCAGTGCATCTCCATCCTGCTGCAGGCTGACTTGCTGCATGATGGATTCAGTACACATCGTACAAGCATGTGTTACATCAGTCAGATCTTCTAGAAAGATTGAATTGGTTAGAAGAAATACAGCTCTTCCAATATCTGGTAAGTATATAAACCTAACTGTTAATTTGTTCCTGGTATTTTTGGAGAACCTCTGCAACCTTTTCATAAAGACAAAGGTAAATGGCCATCATTGCTATGAAAAGCATGGGGTAAATGACCACCAGAAATAGTTGTCAGGGATGACAGTGCTCAAGAACTGAAAACTCTACACATGCCACCAGCCACAGCCAGAACACCCCTGTTTGGATGTGATATATTTCAGGTTTCTTGGCCGTACTCTTGGATGCCACATAACGCTGGGAGTCAAGTTCACTCATGGCATAAGTTCAGTGAGATCAAATCATCTGCCTTTAAGTTACTGGTGCTGCACCAGGGACTAATTTGGCCCTTGGTGTTTAATTTCGATCGTATTCAGTTTGAATTAGCATTGATCATTTCGCACAGCAGGCAGGCTTTACAAACAGGAGTTTTCTCTTCACCTCCTGCTGTGTGTCTCCCCACGTCTTCTTCCATCTTTGAAAAATTATTCTCTTTAGTCTTATTGTATCTGAGAGAAGTATTCATCAATGGAGAGAGAAAGTGGATTAGCCTCACATCTGTTCGCCTCCCCGCTATGGAGCGGGGTTACGCTGAGGAGTTTTGCCAAGGGAAGCAGTAGCAGAGAGCACTGTTGATGTAGATAGAAGTAAAAAGTCTGCCCTGAGGACAGCTTGTCAAATGAAGCCTCCTGTGCCATTAATTACGGTTCCAAAGTGCAGATGAAATATGTATGCGATAGAAGAGGTTTGCCTTTTAATGTATTATTTGAGCAATTTTTTAAAGAGACGGCATCAAGCCAAGCCTTCAGCTCATACACAGAGGGTTTTCTTTTCTTGTTGCTCATAGACTCTTGTCATTTCATTCTTACAACGAAAGACTAGTTCTGGTTACACCTCCAAAGACTGACTTCTTCCTGGGAAACCTACGGGAGGGGCTCTAACACTCACAGACTCTTTGTGGCCACATCAGCTCTCACATCAATATTCAGAATTATGAGAGTAATCCCAAAGTAATTTTATTTGTTCAAGAATTACAACTAATTAAATGGAACTGCATACAAAATAAAAAAGCATATTCTCAAGAACTATAATTAGGCTCTAGTTAGTATTTTTGTGTTTCATACCACAAGCGTAACAAGACCTTTGATGAAAACATACCATGATTGTACTGATTATAGAAGTATCTCAAGATCTTGGCCAGGGCAAGAGCTCCAGAGACAGGAGCAGTGTGAACAAGTTGTAAAATTATATAAGCTCCCACCCGAGGCAAGTTACAAGAGGGAACTTTGCTGTCTACAGAGGGAAACTGAGGCAGGGAGAAATCTAATATTTGATTAGTGTTAGAGAGGTGATCCCTGGCAGAGCCAGGAACTAAAATTAGCCTGTTGAGTCCTGGCAGCAGCAGCCCTTTCCCTGGGACAGGCTGCATTCTTCCCCTGAATACCACAGAGCAATAAATAGCAGCAAGCAGGGAAAATGGAAAGGAGAGCAGGGAGAGCTTGGGGCTCTCCTCTGAGATTGGTGATGACCTGGCAAAGCAGTGAAGTGGTCAGGGAGGAGGACTGACAGCTGGGGAAGCTGTGCCTCCCTCCTCTGAGCAGGGCAGGAGTGGGACAGTGGAGGCAGGAAGGCCAGGGAGGAAGGTGAAGATGATAAAGGTGGCTTTGAGAAACAAGGAGATGTGTTTTCAGCTTCCTCCTGAGAGGCTGAGCCCTACAAGGCATGAGGTGAAGCACTGCCCCATGGGTCAGGGCATCCCTGGGCAGCAGGCCCTGAACCCCTGCAGTGCTAGTGAACACTGGCTTGCTTCTCCCGGTATTTTTCAGCTGCAATGACTCCTTTATTACACCCTAGGCTCTCTAGCATCCCCAGCACATCCCAGCAGTCCCCTATGGCCCCTCCAGGAACCCCCACTGCAGTACTGCCTGACACTCCAGCCTCCTATTTTGGATCCCCACCTTCCTCTCGTGTCCATGTAACCCTGCCTGTGCCACTGGCAAGGATGGAGGTGGCACACGCAGGGCAGTTCTGGGGCTCTGTGTGTGTTGCACGGCCACCCTGGCCACACACAGTGACTGTGGGTCACGCTGACACCTGCCTCTTCACCATATGGACAAGTGTCATCCTTTGTAACTGGTCGTCTAGTTCACCACAACAATCCTTAACTACTCCAATTTCTCCTCTTTAAAGAGTCCCAGAGGCTTTCTGGAAGCTGTAGGAACTTGAATGCCCTGTGAACCTCATTTTTACTCAGAACTAGGAACTGTGCAAATCTTGTTTCTTGAGGAAACGGCAATGAAAAAGAATATTTAAATGGCAAGACAGCACTGGAACAAACTCTTCCTCTAAATAGGTGGATGAGAGTCTTGATTATTTCAGTGCCAAGCACTGTGTGCCTTTCCAAGGGCTTAACTTTTATCTGGCAAAGGTGTGGCTGGCCTGGCTGTGCCACAGGGAGGACCGGGGAAGGGAGCCATGACCTTTTAAAAATGAGCAGCCAGATTTCTGAATGCGTGTTTGCTGAAAGGAAAAGCTCACTTTGCTTTCTCTCCCTTCCCTTCCCCCACTGAAAATCTCAGTTCAAAGGAAAAAAACTTCTCTGCAAATGGAAATACAATTGCCACATTGCCCTTTGCAAGAGAAACAACTTGACATTTGACCATACGTAGAATTTCCTTAGATGTGGGCTCTGCTGCAAGACAAATTTCTCTTAGGCTTCTGCTTCTTTCTAAATTAAAGGAAAGGAATATCAATGGTGGTTTAATTCTCAGCTGTGCAGCCTTTGGTGTTTTCTGGTCTATTCCGTGCAAGTTTGACATATTAATAAGGTTTAGTAACTTTTAAGTATAATACAGCAACAAAATGTAACTAACTATACACTGATGCTGTACTTCAAGGAGGACAGGATCCCTGATTAGTGCACGTTGTCTGCTGCAGCGATGGCCTGGGGATGGCCCTTCAGCACATCTGGATCTGCTCTGCACATATAATGACAATTTTATGTGCCAGCCCTGTTGATTATCTGTAAATCACGTTTTCAGAGGCAAGTGTTCACCTGCTACTTCTAATTCCTGTCATTTCTGTGGATTGATAAAGTCTTTTGTTAATAAGATTAATAAAGATTAATGAGGAATGGATCTGGGATAAAGCAGAAATATTGGCTTGGGCTTGTGCTGAAGGAGAGTAAAGGCACAGTATGGACAAGGTGTCACTGAGAACCACGAGAGGCAGCCCTGGGGAATGTCGAGGGGCAGAAACAACCCTGGCACTGCCCTGAGATGAGAGTCCTTATGTTTGTTTAGCTGCATGTGAAAGTGTTGGGATTGGCCTTGCTGCTCCAGTGCCTTCGTGCAGGAAAGGCAGAGGGGGAAATTCCATCCTCACATTCTCCCTGGATCAGAATTCAAGAGGAAGAAGGAAAAAGCAGCTCCATGCACCAAATTAAGAATGGCAAGGAAGCTTGTCCCTCCAATTTTGAAGCATTAAATGTTTGATCTGGACTTCCTGAATGCCTCCAGCTCTCAGAGCAGGTTGGGACATTTGCTCCCATATTGAAATGAGCTGCTGGACTGCTGTGTATCTCAAGAATGGTTGTAAGATATTTCGGTTACAGAAGTGATTGCAGTTTACCAGAGAACAGCCAGGTGGACATCAAGCAAATCACAAAGCTGCCACAGCTCTGTGGTGATTCAGCAGCTGCAGCCAGGCTGGCAAGTGTACAAAGCTACTCTTGGACCAGCTGCAGCATTTTAGTACACGGAGGCAAAGGTTTTGGGCAAGTGAGATGATGTCACACATTTAAAGCCTCATTTCTAGCAGTCCAGCAGCACCTGTACCTGTCCAAAACCACAAGAGATCAGTGCTAGATCAACCCATCCCACAAAAACATTTTTCCATACATTCACATTTTTAATAAGAAAGAAGAATAAAGGTTGTTACGCCTTTTATGAGCATTGGATGGAAACAGATATTTTTCTCTCTTTTATTTTTTATAACAATAAGCAAATTAGACTTCCATGTTTGCAGGCAACACTCCAAACTGACTGATTTAGTGAATACATTCCTTTGCCTCCTCTGGAACAGGGGCCAAGCTCCCCTACCAGCATACCACAGACTCACAGGATGGCCCTAAGGAAGTCACTAAAGCCCCTTCCAGGATTTCCCCATCTCCCTGCTGGCAGGGGGGAATTCTGATTCCTGTCAGGAGCCTGAGCTCAACTCCAAAGCAATCCCTGTTCTGTATCTCAGCCCAGGCTTCCCACCCCAAAACCCAAGAGTCTGATCACACCAAGGCGATCTTGAATTTCTTTATGAGACAGCTGGAGATGCCTGTAGTGAAAAATAACAGTATCAGAAAACCTAAACTAAATTGAATCCTGTTTATAATGAAAAGTGTTTGAAAAAACTACTTATATGCTATTTAAGCAGTCACAAGCATGCTTTCCTTTTACCCCAGCAAATGCCTCACCCACAACGTGACTTAGAGACGTTACTTAAGTGGTAATAATCTGCTTAATTCACTGTTCCCAAGGAGTCTTGTCCTCTTTTCAGAAATTGCCAACAAGGTCACCACTTCCGTTAATTGTGGCTGTGTTTATTATAAGACGGAGGTGGTTCCAAGTGACTAAGGATGGAAACTCCTCCCAGATCATTCCCACTGTCAAACATTAGTGACAAATGTTTGCAGAAAGGCAAATGAATGTAGGTTGGAAAGGGCACCATGTTACAAACTTCACAGACACCCCAATGAATCTTTTTCCCTGCTGTTCGCCTCTGATTCCATTACCAATTTCTTAATAAATTCTGTCTCCTAGCATGGCAGACCTTCACTCAGTGTTCTGAGGACAGCAGTTGCTTTGCTAGAGAAAATCAGCTGGACAGATGATCAGCTGGACAATTATCAGATCAGATCTCTCTGGTGCTCTGTTCCTGTTGCTGGTCATTCCCAAAAGCATGGTTTGCTCCTGTTCCAAATTTGGGATGAAAGCCGGACCTCTTGGTTGTCTGTTGTGGCTAACCTTGGCTGCTGACAATTTTAACATCTTATTCTCAGCTTGGTGAAAACATCTTCTAGGCTTGACATAGCACAGAGTGGGGAGAAAATCTTGGAGATGAGAATGGAAATGACATATAATTTGTCTGAAGGTAGGACTGTGTTAAGCAGTTGTAAATATTCTGCCTTGGTTATGTGCTCTCTGGGGATGCTTCTGGTAAAGGCAGGTGAAGGTGTGATCTCTCTCTGACCTGCAATGGACAGAGGATGCTTTCCCTCCCTCAAAACAAATTTCAGAGTTCCTAGGATGAGCCAATAAATCAGTGTGGCTGACACCTCACCTTCCTTTATCTCCAAGCTGATATCCTTGATCACAGGCAGCTGCAATTAGTCCCCAGAGCACTGATAGTACATGACAAACGCTGTGGCTTTTGCCTTCCTAGAGGATGACACTCTACCTCTGTAATTGCTCTCGAGATTTTCCAGCTCTGAAGCCTTTGTCAACTAACCTTGGATATACAAGCTGTCTAGGGAAGTTATTGATTCCTCTCGTCTCCACCTCTTCCCTGCCCAGTTAGACTGATTTATAGGAATTTTGGTAGGAACCGCTAAAATCCTGGCAGAGCTCATTAATCTGTGAATCTTTTAAAGACTTCCCTCATTGCAGAGACCATCTGTTTGCCTGAGTGCTATTTCTGCAGCTGCCAAATCAGGTTTGCAAGACTCTCACCTTCTCCTCAAACCCACCACATGATACTGTAATATTTACATTCAGGACTCGACACTTTTTCCAACCAGATCTGTGCAAGACTCAACCCAGTAAAATAGACTGCAATAATACCCCTAAAACCAAAAGCAGCAAGATCAGACTAAATTATATGATTTCTCTTGACTTTTTATGTTCACTGAGAGACAATTCAGTAACACCTGAAACCTCTGCAGAGGGAACTGCCAATAACTGTCATTGCAGCATGAAAATCTACCATGTATTGATGGGAAAAGAGCTTTGGCCTATATCCCTTGGGCTGGGTGACTCCTGCAGAATGGGCCAGCAAAGAGCCACTCATGTTTGTCAGCAGATGCCAAAAGCTGGGCTCATGCTGTCATGCTCACCTTTTCTCCATCCTTGTGCAAATGCATCTCACTTGAGCACCATAGCAGGCTCATTTTGGCTCAGTGTGTCAGAAGACATTGTCAGCAAGAACTGTGACAGCTGAGAAGCCAGTTCTGTCTTTCAAATGTAGATTTTAGCTTCTTCACATCATTGCAGTGGCCTTTCATAACTCCCCCCCAGAGAACACAACCTTTTATAACTTAGATAGGATGAAAATGCCACCAATAGTCAGACAATCAATTCATTTCTCCTTTAAGATAAATCCTTTTCTGAAACTTTGGTATTTTTATTTTATTTACTGTGTATTTGTACATTTGCATAAGGTGTTTTCTCTTTGAGCCAGCAATTATCACTGGTAAGGTTCACATTTCTTGGAGATAGTTGGAATTTCTTCCCTATTTCTTTTTGAATGTGCAAAATCATTTTTCCTGCTGCTGGATTGGTATCACCTGACATAGTTAATCTTTTAATCTTCTCTCTGGGGTGACATCAGAGGAGATGATGGAGACATTTCCTCTCTTGAATACAAAGCTCAGATTCAATTTTTACTAGTGAAAATCTTGCTAATGACATAAAAAATAGAATAAATGCAAAATTATTACATGCCTGGTTATTTTGGGGGCCTGGTATTACTTTTATTACTTTCCTAGAGGCTGTTTTAGCTGTCAGCTGTATCTTGCCTATTTTTATTCACTCTTCCTTCTCTGGATGAACCCACACGAGATCTTGTCAGAGCATCAGCTCCTCTTGATGTTGCATTACTACACTCCCCATCCATCAAGTTGAAGTGCAAAGAGAGTGGGTCAGAAAACAATAATGAAATAAAATTCCAATAACTGGGACTTCCTGGGCGCTCTGCTTTCTGCTGAGCCTGGTTACTTTTCTTGTGCTGATTGGGTTCAAGCCCACCTGACCAGCAGCTCATTTCTCTGCCACATGTACTCGTGGCACAGCATCCCACTGGCCCTGGATTTGGCCCAGTGACCCATATGTACATCTGGACCTCACCAAGGCCCCGTCACTGACTCCGGAGATGTGGGGCTGGCAGTGGGACTGGTGGTGGACAGCCAGCACACTCCTCTCTTGTTTCTCTGCCCTTTAACTGGGTGCAATCCAAAAGTTGTGGTCAATTTTACCCCTTATATTAGAGGACAGAAAGGAGGCACATTCCATCCCCATGGCTGCAGGGCTTTTCAAGGGGGAAAAATGTGTCTTAGCTAACAAATTCCTAGCATTTTGGGCTCTTCAGTGCTCTGAGAGAAGGTCATTCACATCCTGATGCCAACCTGCTTGTATCAGCCTGCAGTTTCTCTTCTAGCCCTGTCCTTCCCCTCCCCCTCCCCGTTCCCGGGCTGTGAATCCTCCGTACACAACAGTCAGAAATCTCTTCACACGGCAGGAAGAAACCCAAGGGAATTTGCATAAATTAGAAGGGAGAAGCGCATTTCAGCCATTCCCTCTTTAAACTGTGTGGAAATCACACTGATGGGAGATAGAAATGCCTGCCGAAGCGGGCAGTAAGGCGCTTGCTTCAATCTCACAGAAAATTGCAGATTTTATAATCAGATCTGACTTGGTTAGCTAAAGAAATAATTCTCGCTTCTCATGATTTCCCTCTGTCAGGAGAGAGAAAGGCAGAGGGAAGCAGAACAACTTGCCCATGCCGCTACAGCAGTGCTGAGCTTAGCAAAGCCCTTCCATCAGTAATGTCAGCAGGCAGCCAGTGTCTGGCAGGGCCTGAGATCCCACAGTGGGTAGCACAGCTCCCTGCTTTTTCTGCAAGGTTTGGATGAGGCTGGATCCATCCATGGCTGAGCAAGAGACAAGTCAGCAATAGCAAAAGCTCTGGTCCGCTGGGAGCTTTCAGGTGGATCAGATTTATTTTCACAGTCCGATTGCTGAGTCAGTCAGGTTGTGGGGAAAATTATGACCTCCCCATGGGATTTAAAATCTTAAAGCCCAGATTTTCTATGATATTTAGGCACTTAGATCAGACACAGATCAGGTGGGATGTGTAAACATATAGATGAAAAACAAAGATCCACAAGTCTTACTTGTGTAGGTGACTCTACACAAGAGTCTTAGAGCCTTGGGCTCTAAGGCAACTGTGTACTTGTGCCATGGGAGGTGCCCTGCACTCAGTTTCCCCAAATATGCCCTCTTTCCCCAGGCATATCAGCTCAGCTCCAGGGCTTTTGTATCTCAAAAGCCCTTTGTGCTGTCAGGATTGGCCTTGAACACATTCAGGGATGGAGTAGCCACAACATTCCTGGCCAAATAATTCTTCCTGGGAATCTCCAGAGAGGAGACACCACAGCAGCTGCTTAAGTATTTCAGAGTGTATCAGGAAAATGCAACTGTCTTCCACAGGAGACTAAATGGTCCAGGAAAATCTTTTTTAGGAAATACTCCAGTGACTTCCTGCTATACATTGCATTTACTACCTCACTCATGGTACTTGTCGTGGGTTTATGCAGATGGCTCTTTGTCAGGGAGTAGACTGAAGGAGAGAGATTTATAAATGGTTCTCTCTGCATGTTGAGGGATAAGCATCCTTCAGGTTCCTTAGAAAGCCTGTGAGAGCAGTTATTGGCAAATATTTAGCCCATTTCTCACATTAGTTTGATACCTGCTAAAATAATATGTGCTTTACCTCTCGCTTTTTATTGTTTATTTCAATTTTTGATTTTTGCCTTTTTCACCATGACAGACACCAGGCTTACTCATAAATGCCCAAAACTTTCTATATCAGACTTAAATTTTTCAGGCTTGGCCTTTTTCGTGGAGCAAACATGGCTCTTCTCTTTTCAAGCTGAGAAATGGGGGAAGCTAAAACAAATACTCTGTTTTAATCAAAGAAAAAAAGGTCTTATGATTTATCAAAACCCAGAATTGTAACTAAAGTATCCAGGGATCAAAGCCAGTTTTTTGATTGAAGTATCCACATCAAAAGAAGGTGTTTGTTTGTAAGTATCATTGTAAGAATTAGGTCTGATTTGTTCAACTTCTGACCTGCTTTAGTGTTTCACTGAAAAGCTCTCCCAAGGACAAATCCTAGTAAGGGCTCTGGCAGACGAGCTCTTGCCAACTTTGCTGTAATAGTTTAAGATGTATTTGTCCTTCCCCCTCAGTCTCTTCTCTGCTAAGAAGCAGAGTCCCTCTCCCAGAAGATGCTGACCACCTGCAGCAGACGTGCCCATGGACAATGTAACGGGGGTTACTGAGACAGAGGTTTCTTAAATTCTTCTGGAGGATGAGATAGAGCTGAGACACCAGTCTGGGATTTGGCGTGCCTTTCCTGCAGGCACTTGTCCAGCTCTGCTAGAGAGCTCTAACCTTCAGTGGAGCAGCACCAGCATACAGCTGTGAGAGGTAACTTCAAAACCAGCTGCAGCTGTTTGCTCCGAATACAAGGGGAATGGTGAATCCTTAATCCTGTAAATAGTTATGCATGTGTTTATAACAGTGAGCAGTTCCAGGAACTTCAATGGGCCTTGAGGTTAAATTGGCACGTAAATGCTTGCAGAGCTGAGAGCCGGCATTTTCACAGGGTTGAGCTAAGAAAGCTTTGATTCTCACACATTGGAGCAATATGTTTCTGCAGGCACTGCAAGAAAAGTCCCCCAGTCTGGTTTTGGCCTTCTTCCTTTCCCAGATGCATACCGAGATCAAGACCAGACATCTCCCTGACTGCCAGTACAGCTAGTGACCACTCCTTGGGTCTGTGGGCGGCAGCAGGGTGGACAGGTCAGGCATGATGCCTTGCATGTCCCCTCCATGTACAGCCTCTTTGGCAGAGAGCACAGCCTGAGGCTCAGCTTCTCCTCAGAGCTGCCCTCCAGGTGAGTCTTACACCAGTGAATATCTCCATGTGTGTTGCATGAGCAGATGGAGAAGCAAGCATTGACACGTGCTGTCCTGACAGAACTGTGCCAACAGATCCTCATGCTGGCCAGCCCCAGTAGCTGCCGGATACTTCTGGCTCTGCTTGCCCAACCCTGTGTAGGCAACCCGAGGAATGGTTTTGGGAGTATGTCACAATCTACTTTGCAGCTATTTATGCTTCTTAGTCAGAGGCCTGACATCCTGAATTGAATCCATGGCTAGATATGCTGCTGAGTAACCAGAGGAGTATTAGAAGGCTGCTCTTGAGAGAGAGCTCAGACAGAGCCAGCAGTGTCAGCCTTTGGGTGCTTAGACTGAAGAATCTGAGAGAAAACAGCCCAAATTTTTCAGAGGTGCCAGGCACCCTGAGCTCCTGGTATACTTCATGTAGTTTATGCATTTTTTTCTTCGAGGCATTTTGAAGAAAGGCATTCCCAGTGGCTCATTTTCCCCAGCGACTGACTCTGGCAACATGGTCTGGAAATGCTTCCGAGAGAACTCCCCCATGGAGCCCCTCCTTGCCTCCTCCCAGCCCTCCCTCCGGCTCTAGGTCCAAAACCCCGACATTTGTGAAGGGCTCAGACACTAAAGGCCTGAGCTAGGCGAAGCCCAGACTGTTCTGACTGTTCCCAGGAGAAAAAATGGCAGCAAATCAGCAGGCCCCCGGGTGCCGAGGCTCCCACCAGGTCCTACACATGTCTCTGCCAAGTCCAGCTGGGCTCTTAACACTGCCAGAGCCTTTGCTTGCACTTCATTAAGGTGCCTAATGAGCACACCAGTATGCAGGGGTACTCTCCACTGACTGTCCAAGTCTGGGAATCTCATATCAAGCAAATCACACACAAACATTTTCAAAGATTAAAAAATAAGTTGTATGAGCAGTTGAAGCAGGAAAAGTAATGAAGTTACAGAGAAACCTGCCCCCACAATATTATTATAAACTGCAAAACAGCCTTTAGTAACAGTGTCACAAAACAATTTCTCAGATATTACAGTATAAACAAAGACCTCTTTTTTTTCCTTCCTCCTTAAAGGGATACACCCTGGATTCTGCCCCCTTTCCAGCAGTGTTAGTACTCGGGCCCCTGCAGGAGAAGGTACAAGGCAAGATGTCAGAGCCTATCCCGCAGCCCATCAGCTCCCCCCACAGCCCCTCGGGAAGCAGGAGAGCCCTGCGGGATGGCTCCCACCAGCAGCCCCGCCGCACAGCAATTAGCTCTTTTCTCACGCGCAGATTTGCGGCTTAGCTCTTAAAAGCCGTTTCATAAATATTCGATGGCCTTTCCGACAGGGTAATGTGCCTCTGTGACATTAAAGAGGAAACTCTGCGAAGGGGAGGGATGACAACAAATTTATCCACCAATAGCACACTCTTTTGGCACAAAAGCACATTCTTATCTTTACATCCCATAATGAGAAGGCAGGGACGGGAGTGTTGCTACAGCTCTCTGGGTGGGTAGATGTGGAGTGCGAGAGAAGGGTGGCTGTAAACTGATAGATATTTTTTCCCCCTTGCCTTGGCAAAGAGGAGGACCCGCGCTTGCGGTCCTGCAGTGGTTTTCCTAAGCCCCGGTGAGCAGGACTTCTCACACGATGTCAGACTGCGAGGGACTGCCTGTGGGTAAGCGCCAGATTTATATTTACCCCAGTGTCCTGCCGGCTGGTTCACATTCTCAGATTGCAAAGTCACACGCGAAGCCGCTTGCTTTCAAATGGAGCCGGAGCCGCAGCAGGGCGAGGAGAAACTCCCTGAAACCACTGCAGATCCTGGTGCTGCGCCTTACGAGTCCCCGGCGGAGGGCTGGTGAGGGTGGTAGTGCCCGGGTTTTCTCTGAAGGCGCAAGTGCTGGGTAGGAGGAAGGGTTCTGGAATTCAGACAGATGGACTGAAGTGTCGGTATCCGTGGGGATGATGGTATCGATGTGTGCAGTCTTGAGCTCACTAAGGAGAGTTTTGGGGATGGGTGCTGCAGGACCAGGCGCTGTGTGTGCGTCCTGTTTGTTCCTTGATAAACCTTCCTGGATGGTAACGGACGGAGTGAGGGAAGATAAATGTAATGCAAAGGGTTGTTTGTGGTTTTTTTTCGCTGAAAGGAAATAGAAAAGTACATTATTTTTAAAATAGGTGTGCTGCACACTTTGTCTGTATCTGGGAAGGAATCCTTTACTAGATCTTAGGCTGTATCTGTCAAACCTCACTGAGCGGAAGAGCATGTCAGCAAGAAGTATGTTTCTCAGCTGTTTTTAAAAAAACTTCTATAGGAACTGTAAGTATAATCTAGGCTGCCTGTACAAAAGGAAACTCTTCTCAAAATGATAGTCTAATTCTCTCCCAAGGCATTTTACTAATAAAGCGATGGACTACTGGAGACCTTTTATTTTTTCTTTTGCCATGGCAAGCATTTATCTTTTCATATATATATATATATATACAACATTTACACTGTGTATAGTGCATATAGCTGTGTAGCACTCCTGTTCCATTGGTCTGTGAAGGCTGTGCATCAAATATGAGGTTCTGGGCTAAAAAGTGTGGCTGAAGAAGGAGAAGGCTGCTGCAGTGTTTTTCTTTTTTCCTCCTCTCTCTGCTTCCATTTTACAAAGCAAATCCAAAGTCCAAAACAGCTCAGTCATAACTAGAGTGGAAAAATATAAATTATGTATATGGTGCAGAGTGAGCTGCACCATGCACAATTCCCTGGGCCGTTGCTATCAGCTGAAGGCAGGAGAGATGAAAATGAGTATTTCCTGCTTACCTGCTCAAGTGGATGAACTGTTAACCAGCAAAGTTTTGCTTCTCCAGGCTTTGATTTTAAGGGCCTGGCCCCCAGTTTGCTTATTAAGCACTCTGAGTTGGGAGTGGGATGTTTCAGGGTGACAGTATCAGTATCAGCTGGCATCTGATATTAATGATGAAACTGATATCGAGAGTGCATGGCATCTTGTGTGCACAAGTTACTGATATCTCAATTACTTTGCTGCTGAAAGGACCTTTGAGTTTTCTTCCAGAAAAACATTCATGGATGCATTGAGGGAAGGAAGAAATTTTCTATGGGCAGGAATGAAAATTAAAGTAATATTTAGACATGGATAAGAAATGTGCCAGCATACACAGAGCAAAAGTTTCTTTTTCTCTGTTCCCCCAACAATTCTCCCATGCTGCCCAGCCCTGCTCCCAGGCTGGCTCCCAGGAAGCAGGGCTCACCCTGCCCCATGCCAGACACAACCAACCTGTCCCAAGGGACACCTGCTTCATGGGCCTTGCAAAATATTCTGGTTCCTGTACTTACAGAGGTGTGGACGCATATATGCGTATATGCATATATGCACAAAACCAGCAGTGGAGAGAAAGTGGTGGTGCTCCATCAGAGTTATTAAGCAATCTTCGTGAACCAGTTGCTGACAGCTTGCTTTTCATGTCAAGGAATTTGGAAATAATTCTCTTTGTGACTATTGCTCTTTGACTAGCTAGGTCAAAGTTTAAAACTTTAGCAGTTTGAAACTTAACACTCCATAAAAAGAGTTGCAAAAAATCATCATCAAACTCTCTAACACACTGATTAGTGTTCACTAGTGCAGAAATGCCCCTCTGCCGAATCCAATGAGCACAGCAAGGCTGGAACTGTACTTCTAAAATCCTTGGTTTTGAATGCAGCCAGATAATACAGCTACAAAAAGTTGGTGCAGTGACAGATATCATTAGCACTGCAATGTGGCTACAGTCCAGAGCCCCGTTTCTAACACAAACCCTACAGCCCTGTGCATGTGCCCGTGTATACACATGCATACAGCTATAAATAAGTTTAGCCAAAGCACAATATTAGTGTCAAGTGTAAGTACTGCCTCAGTAACCTCTTTGCAAAGGGTATGCCTCACGAACAACCTGGAGAACTGCACTTTGTAGTTACAGGAAATTAGTGCCAGAGTTTTTAGACTGCTTTCAGCCTACACAAGAATGTAGCAGAAACAGCTGTGTAATTGTTCCCTCTGAAAAGCAACTTGGAGGGAATGGCTGAATACAATCTTTGACTTAAATAGCTGGATATGAACAGCTTGATAGACCAATAATTTTTTCAAGATACTTTATCCAACTTCAGCACTGGAAATTCTTATGCAATTTTTCATGATGAAAGCATTGGGTGCTTTTAAATTACCGGTTTCGGTTCAATTTCAGTGTGGCTGCACCCTTTCACTGTTGTGGAATGGAAAATTAAACATGTGATGCAAACAAAGTTTTGTTTTGTTGTTTGAATGTAGTACAGAAGATAATAAAAGAAGGCTCTTAAATGCCAGAATGCAGATTACTTGTAAGCAAGTGTACAGTCATTTTGGACTGAATTCATACCAAAAAAAAGACATTTGAAAGCCTTTTGAGATTTGAAAGCGAATAGAATTCTAAAATTTACACTAATAATTTCCCATTGTAAGACAGGGAGATAAAGAAAGAAAGATCAGTCACCTCAGGACAAATGTGCTGCTATTTCTTCCTCATTAGCAATTATTGACATACAGATGCTATCCATTAGTGCCAGCTACATAGATTTCTTGTCACTCCTACAAGAAGATAAAAGAAAAGCACATCAATTATTTAAGTGCTTCCCCTTGTGTGTATTATTTTCTTCTTGTAAGGAGCCATAGTTCAGTCCCTGAACAACTGAACAGCTTTTCACGCACCCAGCATTTTGATTAGGAATATATGAGTCATGATGGTTCTGGTTCTAAACACAAACCTTTTGACTTCAGAAAAATCTCTGAAGTCATGCACAGGCTCTTCAAGTACCTCTTTCTTTCCCCTTTCAGCCGCAAACTGACTTTGAATAGCATGAGTAACTTCTTGTGGATAACACCACTGTTGAAATAACACAGGGTATTGAGCCATAACAGATGAAGATTATAATGCTGAAGAAAAACATCAGGAGTCTCATATATGCATACTTTCTCTGTTATTTACTGCAACAGGGCTAGGAAGGGAAGGAACAAAATTGATGTAACTTGTTTTGCAGCAGGTGGCATGCAAATCTAACTGAATTTCCTTAAAATTCCTCAAAAACCTGTATTTGCCTTGTTGCAGTAGAGGAGGAAGCAGGACTTTTCATCTGAAATATGTTCCTGACGCTTTAGCTAAATACTTCCTTTCAAAGCTAAAATTACATATTTCAAACATGTCTTTAAGACAGACTGGAGCCAGTTGATAAAACTGGTGTTTTCAGAATTAGGATAGCCCAGAAAAATACAGGAATTTAGATTTCCTGAAATTCAACACATTCTGCACTATCATGGGGAGTCAATTTATCTCAGCCAGAGAGGCTGTTAGTGAGCAGGGCCTCCAGCTCCCATGCTGGGCTGTCTCTAAACAGCTACTGGGAATAAAATATGGCCCACGTACATTTCTGTAACAAAAAATCATGACCCAGCACATGCATGAGCACTACTCCTGTCAAATAAAAGTTCCCCACTTTCACATACTCATATTAGCATAGCACTACGCTTGAAATTAAGATTTCACTGGATTTGGTAAAGAACTTCTATTTTTTTGCAGGTAACTCCATGTTTCTCTCTCTGCTTCTGCAGTACAGTTTGCAGGGTGAGACTCTCAGTAAAAGGCAACAGCCTGAAATCACCTTGCAGAGTGGCTGTGCAGGCTGCAGTTAGTGCTTCGGAGTAAGCAGAGAAGTGGGAAGGTTTTTCCAGCATAAGCCAGTTACCTGCTGTAGCTTAGGAATGAAATGGCATGACGTGAGCATCTCAGGAGAGAGGTCTGCAGGATGAGCCATAGCTCCTGACTGCATGAAGCCCACCAGCATTGGCTTGTATTCTCAGAGCTCCCCCGGACAATCCCCCTGCCAGGGGAAAGTGAGCCCAGGTGCGGGGGTGATGAGAACCTGGCAAGTGTCTATTATTTATCAGGGTTTGTGACTGATAAACACTTCACAGAAGCTCTGATCTTGGCATATGGACTCCTTGGCAAACTCATTTCCTTTTGCATTTGGGAAGTCAGCTTAGGAGATGAATGCTAGCTATTAGAAGTCACACATTCTCCAAGAGAGTGTTCTTTCATCACAAAATACAGATGCAACTTTTCATTGACAATGTCAATAGTAATACATTTCTAAAGATCACATTTTTGAGAATTGAGATTGAGCAAGACAGAAAGCCATTTGATTAATATAATATAATATAATATAATATAATACAATAGAATATAATAACATAACATAACATAACATAACATATAATATAACATAATCTTGGGATATTGCCCCCATTTGATGAAAATGGAATTGAAATACCAGAATTATCTTGGTAGCTGGGAATTCTCCTTCTGACCAGCTCCATTGCTCCTCCAGAAATTCCATGTATCCTCAGTCTCTCCAAGCATTCCCTTGAGCAGCAGAGGCTGTGCATTCAAGGGACAAACACTGGTGATGATGATGAAGCAATCATTATGGTTTAAAGCTTTAGTGAGGGTTTGGAACATGAAGATCAGGCAACCAAGCAAGGAAAAATGAGTGATTCTGTGCCCCAGGAATCCATATTTTGCAAAAAAAAACCCAGAAGCAGATCTATGGTGCTGAGCAAGCCCCATGGAGACCAGGTTGGGAACCTGCCAAAGGTATGCCTGGAAAGCCCTCTCTGTTCATACAGCAGTTTAAGACAGCCCTATAAACAAAAATATTCAGTCTACAGTCCATGAAGAGTTGAAATCACCTGGGTGCAGCCTTCACGTGTTTCAGAGGCTGCTGAAGCTGAGCCTGGGTTAAAGTCTGCTCTGCTGAGGAGGGATTCCCACCTCCAGACAGGACTTTCAAACCCTTGGGGCTGTATGGCTCAACTGTGGTTTCTTCCCATGCACCTCCTTAGATGTTTTGTTGAGGGGAAAAGGGCTTTTCTGTTTGGGAGAAACCTGAGGCCTTCCCAGACCACAAAGCATTTGCTGAGAAGAGGAGAGAGCTGGGAGAGAGAGAGAGGGCAAGGAGCAACTCCACATTTGCACTTGGGCAAAATGCCACAAATGGCAAAGCTATTTCTTTTTCATCAAAAGCAAAACTGAAAGAATGTAGTCTCTGTTGTCACCCAATATTGAGGGGGTCTCAATAGGGGTTCAGCCTAGCTTAGGCAAACTCAGTGTACCTGTACATAGCTGTGCAGTACAACACCCCTCCCTACTCATAAAGTTATTTCTGACAACTAGCTTAAACGTTTGCAGCCTCTGAAATTAGAAAAATGGCAGTCTCTTGTTAGCTGTGTTTTTCTCCTCCAACGTGGGAGTCCTGTCCCTTAGGCTTGGTGGTGGCTCAGTGGCAGCTGGCTATGTTCCAGGAGTGTCCTGGGCACAGGCACTGGGTTAGTCTTCATCTCCAGCCTTTGCCTTTAAAGTAGCAGGTGAGGTTTCCTTCTAGACTAACTAGACTAGAACTAGACTACTGGACTAGTCTGGATACTCATCTGGCAAGCAGAGGCTGTGCCAATTCACTGCTTTTCTGAAGCAGAATGTGAGTATGTGTTCTATGTGCTACAGAGGCTCCAAATGGGAGTATTTGACCTAGCAGACATATTAACACCCATTTTCACAAAAAAATGTTCGTTTGTTTGTTTTTCTTTCTTTGAGGAGGGGTGCTGAAGGAGGAGAGATCTTTCAGGCAGTCCAAGGCAGTAGAAGTTTGAATGAACTTTTGCTGCTGGGATGATGGTTAAGGATCTAGTTAGGAAATACAGAAGATGATAATACCTTTCCCAAGTGCTCCTCGCCTCCTCCCCCATCCCCCAATGGGAGGATTTTCCTTATCTGAAGAAATACTTGGAAGCTGTAGTTTGTCCCACGGTCTGTGAGCAAGAGCACTTGCACTGTACAGCATATTTCTGAACAGTCTTATTCTGTTATGTTTACAATAACTTAAGGCATGCAGAAGACAACCAGTATGCTTTTTCTGCTCCTCTCCCCCATCCCTCATAACATCTGCAGTATTTCCAAATATATTTTGCGTCAAGCTGTCAGTATTTAGAAGCTACAATTGCATTTAACAATGTCTGGAGCCTTCTCTTGCTACAGACCTGTTATACAGACAGTAATTTGGAGGGTGGGGCCCCCTTCCCTTCTTTTGCCATTCAGACTCAAACTGAATGCTCAGTGTGCCCTCCCAAAAACTTGGAGAGTTCCCAGCCTCTCATAATCATATTCAGTTGCTTCTCTGTCCCTGTTATTTCTTTTCTTACAGACTGTGGTCAGCTCCCTCATCACACACTAGTGGTTTCCACAATTAAATTTGTAATATTAAGGATTACCTTACAACTCAGACCTACTCTAAAACTCTCATAAAAGACTGTCAAGATCCCCCAAATACTTTCTCCCTTGTTGGGAAGAAACTGTGGCAGAGAAATGGGCTCCTGACAAATGCCAGTTGCTGGGCATGGACACGTTAATGGTGCCCAGGACCAGTTCCCTGAACGAGTCCTGGGTTTCAAGGAGCAGCTGAAGTCACCGTTGAGTCAGCAGGGCACACGGGGACTGGTCATAGCTGCTCTTTGGTTCTGCACACGGTCTGTCAATCACACAATTTGCTTTTGGAAGAAAAGCAAGCCCTCGCTCAGATGAGTCCAAACTAGGCTCAGTAAAATGGTTGTGACCTTTGAGGAATCACAACAAATTCCAAGAACACTTTGGGAAATACAGTACTGTCTCCATCACAAAAAAACAGGGAGCATTTCAGAGAGGTGCCAATGGATGATTTATCTCAGGCAGTTTTTCCACACTGCCCAGGAGGGAGCCCTTCAGCGCCACATCACTGCTCTCAGCACTCTCTGTAAGGCTCAAGTTTCCACCACTTTGGTGCTCCTCAGGAGGACACAGGCTCATCCCACACCAGGTATTATGAGGGCATGAAATTTGGAATTTGGAGAGATATTTGAAAGGTTTCGGCCCAAAATCCCCTCATAAATCCATAGGCACTGCTTGCTAACTTGGCATGTCATGTGATTCTCACCTATCTTGCAGGTAAATATGTACTCATGCACATCTCCTTTGTGATGTGTTCTTTGTGGAGCTGCAGGGTATGCTCTGGCTTTGCAATCACATAGTGCACCCCAAACACTTCCCAGTGACTAACATAGTTACTGGTAAAATTTGTTACCATTTTTTACCAGAAAATGGTAAAATCCTTGCTGCTGAACCAGAAGGTGAGAGCTCCTGCAGCCAGACAACTTGCTTGAAGAGGTCTGCTGAGGAAATAAAGAAATAAAAAGAATCAAAGAAATAATAAAAGAAATAAAGAAATAAAAGCATATACACACACACAAAAAACAAAACCAACTGCAAAACATCTGAACACCTGAGTAATTTTTTGCAGAGATCCGAAAATCTAAAGAGGTGACAGCAAGCTGAGCATCTCAGGTAGCGCTTGATCATGTGATTATGAAGGACCTGACTTCAGGTTAAACTTACAATTTCCACAGCTTCCATTCATGCTTTGGGAGCATGACCCAGATCCTTTGAAATCAAGAGGAGCCTTTCCATTCAGTCCAATGAATTAGGATCACAACCCTCAAAAATCTCACAAATATTTTTATCCCCCTGACCCATAAGTACTAATTGTGGCTGGGTCAGTTTGGTTATGCTCCTTAGACCAGCAGCCTGTACTGTGTGGTTGGTGAGATTTGCTGGGTGAGGCCCTGCCAGCAAGCACTCATGGTGTATGGGAAGCACCAGGCATTAGTCACACTTTGTCCCAGCACAATTGCTCAGAGAAATGTATTTATATATTCACTGATTAAAACTTAGTGAATGTTTCATGTTTCCCTAACTGAAACATTGCTAGATATGACTCAGCAATAAGTCACTTAAAGAGCCATGGGTACAGAATTATTCAGAGTTTATATGTGAGAGACTGAGGCACATCAAGATTAAGCCAAAAACAATTCCCAGTGTTGTGGGTGTGTAATTGGAGATGCCAAGGAGCTCTTCTTTCAGAGCACCCAGCACACCACAGTATCTGACACATTCAAACTTCACTGGCAGCTGTGAGCACTGGGCATGTCCATAAATCAGATCTGTGGTCTCTGGTCAGGTATGAGGGGGTGAGGAACATTTGTGACCATTCAGGAAAACCTGGGTCCCCACAGTTGCTCCATGGACCAACTCTTCTCCCTTCAAGAGCTGCTCTGCAGCTGAAGCACAGATGCAATCCAGTTCCCAGCAGAACTTTTCAAGCTAACTTAGCCTGAAATTGTCCTTGATCTTCTTGTAATGGCATACTTTACCATGTTCAATATCTTCAACAGCTGAAGATTGGATGTTATGATAAACACCATATTGGAAACACAAATGTCTTAAAATACAAGATACTTGGACACTCATAACTGGATTTCCAGCAATAAGTATACTTGTTATAATTAGAACTTGATATTTCACCAATTGCTTGGAGATGCTCTGCATTTGTGGTCTCACACATAAACTCTTCCGATACAGGCAACCTGTCTCTGGGACACTAAATCTGTCATTTTCTACAGTTCTTTATCTCAAATCAGAGGCTCCCAGGTTTATCTTGTTGCTAAGACAGTCAGCTGGCCTTCTGACACCCATATGACTTAGGCATGATACTGCAATCTCTTTGTGCTGGAGGCATATGGACCACATGTGAAAAGGATTTTGAGAAGGAAACCATTATTTCCTGCATCTGTCATAAATTCTAAATGGTATATTCAGGCATAAGTGTTCAAAACCAGGTAGTCCATTGATGAAATGGAAACAATTTATCTGGGAAATCTCATCTCAACTGTTTGATTATTCTCAGTGCTGCCAACTCTTTGATGTTTATCAAGAGCCTCTTAGGACTTATTTTATTTTTTTTCCTAAAGCCAGGTTTCTTGGGTCATGATTTTTTGGTGGTTGTCAAAATGTCTATGCACTGTCCATTTTCACCCAGTCAGCAACATATGGGGCTTGTTATGCCACTGGAGAGTGGGGACTTTTTTGCAAAGATCTTTTGGTCAGGTATTTAAATATCCAAGGCTTAAGGAGAAGCATCATGTGGGAAAGTGTGAGAGACTATGCAATGTCTGGAACAGATATGGCAGACTGAGGCATACACATATGTAGGATGGAGAATAATATTTCTCTAACGAAAGCTGTCTTTTTGAACACCGACCACATTTCTGCATGTTTTCATTTTGAGTCATTTAATGAAAAAATTGGAAAACTCCAGGGAAAGCATTCAATCTGCTCACAGTTTTTCACAGGAGGAGTGTTTGTTTTCTCAGCAAACTCCTCTCCTACAATTATTTGGTTTGTCTAGATCTTTGGGGAGCATCCTGGCACACAAAAGATCTGGAGAGTCTTTTTGCTGTCCTTTACTATTCCCCTCCTACTCTGATGTCCAATAAAGAGGGCGGAGTAAAACAGCTGTTCACTATTCTCCCACTACACTGGAAGGAGAAAACCACTGAAAATTGACCAGATGACACGTTTTTGTTGAGGCATGGTGAGTCTCACTCCCTACCGTAGGATTTTCCCCATTCAGGCCAACCAAAACATAACCAATACCAGCAAGGATCCAGCACAAATTTGGACTTTGGGGATGTGGAGAGATCATCAGACCCTGAGCATCTCTCTGCTTAATTCTGCCATTGGGATTTCAAAAGACAAAGCCAGTTCCTGAAGCAGCACATGTGCTCCTGTGCCATGTCCCTCATTCCCAAGGTCAGGTGTCCTGCAGAAGAAAGGAAGGCAGAGGAGCACCCCAAAATGCATGAGAGAACTCATTACTCTCTGGCTATGAGACAAAGGCAGCCAGGAGCTAAACATCTCTGTTTCATCCAAGGGAATGATACAGGATTAGAAAATACTTCTTCATAGTAAACTGATTTTATTTTTTCCAACAGAAATGTGCCTCAGAGTTGAGCATGTACATTTGCTTCCTTTTCATAATGAAGTTCAGCAGCTGGGTTATCCTACATAATGGTGCCAAACTTTTAAAGATTTCGTTGTTCTGAGATGATTGCTCAATTGATAATTTGCCTTGTTAATTAAGCTTCCTTGAGGGACAGTGGAGAACTGGAGGCAACTGGATGTTTTAATGAGTCACACAAAGAGTGAGACAAGGCTGTAGCAAGAGTCCATCCCAGCACAGCCCCAAGCCCACCCAAACAGCTGGACTGTGCCACCCAGAGTGCCTGCATTCTCAGAACAATCCTGAATGGAGCTGTTTGTAGTGAAGGGCAAATACAGGGAGATCAATTTTATTTTCCACTATTTGACACAGCACCTTGCCATGGACCAACCTGCTCACAAGTCAGTCCTGGAGAATGCCAAGGAGTGAACACAGCTGGACAGGAACCCTCCAATACAGCTTCTGCAGGCTTGGTCTTATTCTCCTGGGCAAAATCACTTGTTACCTGCAATGAGCCTCAGACCTGTCCTCTCAATAGTTCATAGCATCTGATCAGCCCATGCATTTGAATTTCTGTGTTGATCCAATATCAAATATCGACAAGAGGTGCAAAAATTCAATAGGAGTGCTAATTACTTGCTGAGCTCAGACTATGGTCAGAGATAGTCCTAGGCTCCTGCCCAGAGAGGGAGGTTAACTTTAGTTCAGTGAGAGGTTATTACATCCCTGTTTCTCCTTCCATTATTTCCCAAAACCACTTACCAGAACTGAGTTATCTTCCTTGCCTAAATTCTCTGGCTACTGATGATGTTTAGCTGCCTTGTCTGTACTTTCAAGGCCTTATGCTAAATTTAGACAAGGAGGAGATTCTTCTCCTCTGGACCTTCATTTTGTGGGTTACTCTTTGGATGCTGTGGGCACAATGTGACTTAAATCCCATTTGCTGCACAGCCAAGTGGGCTATGGCTGGAAAAACTAATTTCTTCCTGCTATCTACTAAACCTCCACATGCTCTTCATGTGAAGAGCACTTGCCTCGTGCCCTGGGGGATGCTGCTGTGGGTTTCCAAAGACTGAGGATCGCCTCTTTCTTTTTCACATGTTGCCTAAGGCAAGCACTTCTCAAAAATTCTCTTTTAACTATTTATGGGGATCTCAAGAAATCCTAAATAAATGATGTCACTGCCACAATGCGGTACCCCCTGGAGACACTTCCTCTGAGACTTCTCTGGCCTTTCTTCAGTTCTTTGAGTCTTGCCCATCTGCTGCTGCCTTCCTTGCTCTGTCCACCAGCAAGTCTTAGGAAAATACTTTCATTTTGTCCAGAGAGGAAAGAGAGAGCATCAAAAAACCAATTGTAGGAATTCATTAGAATAAAGTTTTTGCATCTGAATACTCATGAAGTAGACATGCAAAGTAATTTTCTGTTCACAGTGAAGATTGTGAGAAAAATTTTTGTACTTATTAATAGGAAGCATCTTCTACTATTTTTTGCATTTTTAATAAAGGTGTGTTTCTCCAGTTCTAATGTGATAAACATGGAATTCTACCAAGTATCCAATGACAACACAAACTACAATAGTGAAATATGATCCACTTGTTCATGTCACTGAAACCTCAGAAGGGAATTACAGCCTTTGGCAGGGTTCATTTGAGGTACACTACTTAAGGTAATAGGGCTGGACAATCTCATTAAGATTTATTTCCACCCCATTTAAACATGGGTTCAAAAGTACAGCTGGAGCTGTACTGGCTTTATCTTTGGCTTACGGAAGAGATTGGTAAAAGAAGTAAACAGAAAACGCTTGGTCTCTCGATTGGCCAGGCCGTGAGACTACATCACAGAGCAGACACGGGCTTGTGCCCAATCTTGGAGGCTGAGAAAATTGGAACGAATTTTTAATCCTTATTACATTGCATAGGCTTTTTTCTTCTTTTTCCTTTCCCATGGAATTTAGGAGATATTGCATCATTCCATGAGGGAGAGGGAAGCACAAAACAATTGCATCTACTCTTCTTTAATGGTAGCTCACCATGTTCACTGGATTTCTTCCAGACCTGAATTTGTCTGTACCCATTAGGGAAATTTAAGGGTTTGGAAAAATACATTTTCAAACATTTCAGCTTGTGTTGCAGATTCCCTAAGTAGTCTGAGATGTTTACAAAGCTCCCAGCACATCAGGCTTGTCCTCCCACAGACCATGATATGTGATGACACTAATCCTTCTATCACATTCCAAGTACTTCTTCTTGCTTCTGTTGAAGCCATCCAGCCTGTGAGTTATTTGGAAGCATTTCTCTCTTCTGTTTCAGTACAAAAGAAGCAGAGGATATTTCCACCTGGGAGAGGAGAATTTGCTAAGATAGCGAGTGCAGCAGCCCCCTATATTTGGTGCAGTGTCTTTCTGGTGAGAGTGCACCCTCAAAAGCTCAAGGCTGGCTGCTCCTACCCAAACAGACTCCTGGTGATCATGCCCTGATGCCCAGGGGCTTTTGGGGTCAGACATCCTGTAATCCATAGGCAAAGCTCAAGCTGACAGCACAGTCCAGCTCCTCCTACTGCAGGCAGCATCTCAGGCTCATCCTGGTGAGAGGGGGGACTGCAGACTGTAGGACCAGCACCAAGGGGAGCCTTCAGCAGGCAGATGATGCAAACAGCAGAGGACATGACCTCAAGCACGCCCTTGGTGTTGCTTCCACATGCAGCCTAGCCGAGCCCTTTGGTCTGGGAGTGGATTTTCTTTTTTGGACATTGCACTCTCATCCTTCTCAGATTTGGACCATCCTTTGTGGCTTACCCAAATCCAAAGTAAATGAGTACATCCAGTGACCCCTGGAGAATATGAAGGCAGGGAAAGGCATTTGGCCCTCTCCAACACTTTCTGTGAGGGAGTCAGCTGAAAGCAAATCCAACATTGCTATTCCTGAAGTTTGATTTCCTTGGCACTTGTTAGATGCACAGAAATGTATAATCAACACTTGCCATGTAGACAGGACTAAAATCTGAATGTTTGGAAGAAAAATAAGGGATTGAATAGAAAGAAAAATGGAGTCGGCAGTTCTAACGACCCATCACCATAGTATCAAGACACTGTTTACAAAACTTCTTTGTTAAGTTTCCACATGCTCCTTCTTTCAATTTCAGTTAAACTCAACATAGTCACTGCTCTGGATTTAAACCGTGCCCTGAAAGGCTTGTAATCTAAACATGGAAACATTTAAGTCATGTGCTAAAAGAAGAAAGTGAAGCTGCATCCAAGGCTGTGTGAGGACCCCTAGGCTGACCCTGGTGGACCTGCAATGGCCCCATTAACAGCCAGGGAAAAGCCTCTTGCAAGCCCCAGAGCTGCCATGCTGGAAGGAAAACCCAGATATGCCATTGTTCAGTGGGGAAACTCTCCTGCAAGCCCCAAAGCTGTTGTCCCTAGGTAGAAACCCCCCTGCAAGCCCCGGAGTTGCCATCCTGGGGTGGAAATCATTCTGCAAGCCCAGAATTGTCTCATGGTGATGATCCTTAGGCAAGTCCCAAAGTTAATGAGAGCTGCCCAGGAAGCCTGGTGAGCTAGGACATAACATGGCCCCTCAATCTCTGCAGCTGCCTCTCCAGCACTGCCTGGCACATCCCTGCACAGTCATCTCCTGTGTGATCTAGGTGTGCTCCAGCCTGATAGCAGCAGAATAAACCCCTGTCTATTTTCAGTGGCTGAGTTCTGTGAAATGCAGTTCAGACTAGCATGAAGAGGGGGAAATTATTTGGGTAGTCTGAGTAGTCAAGCTTAATTTTGTTTAATTGGGAGTTATTAAGGATATATATTTTTAAACACTGTGTTTAACCTGACAGCATCCCATTAAAATGCTTTATATAAGCTTATTAGGAGCTTCTGTGAGGTACTATATTGCAATTAACAAATATTAGTGGCTCAGACAAACTGCAAGATATTTTTTCTACCCTGCTCCTTTTTTGTTCCTCAGCTCTTTGCCTGCCGTAACCTAAGCCTAGCCTAGATTAGATCCTTTCATATATCAGCCTTTCTGCTTGACAAGCCTTAAAGTTGGAGAAATAAAAAAAAGGGGAAAATGAATAGAAAATTAACTATTAGGAGCCTCTGAGAAATCAAAAGAGCCTTTTAGATTAAGTCTCTCACTGCTGTCAAGGCTAGTAGCAGTGCCAGTGGCATTAGGGGCACTAAGTTACTTAATTCTAGTATGATTCAAAATCATTTGTATTATGAGCTTATCCAGAGTAAATCCTCATCCTCCCAGGTCTTTTGTTTGCCGTCTCTTGACAAGCTACGTTGCATATAAATGAGGTCATAAAACATGTGAAGGGAGGAATATATTTTCATTTGTATTGAAGTTTCATGCATGCTAATGCTACTGTACAAATACTAGTAATGAATAGTATTAGTAGTTAACGAATTTAATCCTTATTTGGGCTTTGTTTTGGAGGTTTTGTGCCCTTACACAGATATGACATATGTGAAATGAAAGAAAGGTTTCCCTGACTGAGTACAGAGGCCAATCTTAAGAGATACTTAGACCTTGCTCCTGTCAGTGACAAAGGGTGGCCCAGCTGGCCCGTGTTCCAATCAGGACAGATCTCACAGGATGGCTGGAATTTAGCCTCTGAGGTCTTTCGTGGTTTGTGAGCAAATCACAGGCTGCAACGCCCACAGACTGTTCAGAATCCCAAGGAGGAACAAAGGTTTGGATACCTGAGTCTCAAATCCTACCACATGTGCCAGAGCTCTGATAAAAGAGCTAGTTCAGACCTTTCAGGCGAACTTGACACTTCTGCGTGTACACACAAATGCTTGAGCCTTGACGGTGATGAGCAGATAAGCGCTGGTGCTTATCCTGCAGCCTCCTGAGAGGATTCAGTCCTCTGGCAGAGGGCATCCTGGCTGCCTGGGCTGGGGTGCTGTGCACAGACGGTGTGGAGAAGCTCCTAGGAAGCAGTGTAGAATCACTGCTCCACCCTCCACAGCTGACTTTGATCTTTACTCTGGAAATGCCATGAGGCTGTGCTGGGAAGGGCTGAGGGCCCCTGTCGGGCTACAGCCCTGCTTGGATGGTGTGCAGCACGATGTTAGTGCTCCTTGTGCCCTGTGTGCTGGCCTGTGCTCTCCGGGAGAGGCAATACCTGGAAAAAAGACCAACTTTTTTGAGGCCGTTAGGGGTTTTTTACTTTTTGGGGAAAGGGTGAAAATAAAGGTGTCCATGAAGTTCACTTACACACTTAACAGTTATACAAAAAGGCATCTAATCATTATCTTCTTGATTTGAATAGAATTTTCTGCAAATGTGCCAGGTATGTGGAGTCAGTAAAATGATTTTTCACTTACTGTGAACATCAAAACTATCACACAAGGTACGGAGATCAGTTTAGAGAGTTCATTCAGTGGGCTTGGGCAATGAAGGCGTTGGTTTAAAGCGCTATTCTTCAGCTATTAATTACCTAGTTTTAAGGACCCAACTCACAGATCTTTTCTAATTGTGTTCTTTTCTGTTGGAGTTGCTTGGGTCACTGCTTCTCTTCCCAGCTGTTGCTGCCCTTTCCTGCTAATGCTCTCCAATGGGACAACCTGCTACTTCACCACTTGGGAATCAATCCCAGAGAGTCTCCTGCAGGAGATGTACTCCAAGAGCTCATCGCTGGATAAGAACCACCCCTAAAGGCCATTGACCTATGCTATGTGCCATTGCTGCCAGTAGGAATTATCAGTTGCAGAATGTCTGGAGGTGGTTTGCATTCCTGTCTGGAAATACTCATGCTGAGTCTCTCTCACTCCTCATATTTTCACTGATTTCAGGGAGGACCTGAAGCTTGAACCTACTGTTTGGGCTGAACTCATGCTCCTGAAATCTCAAGATCTCATCTATTATTTTGCTTGGAAGTTTTTAGATCCAAAAATGCATCAGCTGACAAGTGTGTCTTTGTCTTGTTGTGCCTTGTACAAATGTAATCTTTATGGCATGTACTGGTTGAACTGAAAAATATCACTGATACCTACTTCCATGCCTTGCCAGGAATTGATTTAGGATGCATTCTGAAGAATAATGCCTTGGCTGATGATGAGGAGCATTAAGAGTGGGACCAAGATAGGGTCAGATTACATGAAAGGAGAAACACTAGCTGCAAAATCCACTATTATACAGAAGAGAGCAGAATATCTCATGGATTAATTTATCGTCATTCCATTGGAGATGTAGCCAGCTACAGCACTACAAACTAGAGTCAGTATTCCAGTTGTTTACTGTGATCTTGCACCAGTTGGTTTACAGAAAATTTAAAGGGATAAATATTGCCAATGAGCCCTGCTGCCAAAGAAAATATATGAGGTATTATTTTCAGCTCCTTACTCATTAAGAGGGAACTGCAGCACTTGAGTCTTTCTTGTTTTGCTTTTTGGCTGCTGGGAGCCAACAGTTTTCCACTTTGAGTGTGGAACTGTGCATGTCCTTGAAGGAAAACAGGGATAAATCACAAGTTTTCTGAAGTTACATTGTTAAAATAATACGTATAGTCTAAGCATGTGCAATCATAAACATGCTGTTGGAAGGGAAAATGTTTGGGAACAGTTTTACAAATTGGAAGATGAATGTGCTGGTATTTCTAATTGTAGTATTACGTGCAGATTGACTGAACACATTGCTACTTTTGCCAGTGGTAACAGTGTTTCCGAACAAAGACAGGTTGTGCCTAGAGGGAAAAAGAAAAGATCTGACTGCCAAACAATATCAGTGAATGCATTGAGAAAATACTACTTAGTTATAAAAAAAACCTGTAAAACGTAAAAAACTGGTTACATGGCTTGTCTAAACTGAAGGGACTAAATTGTTGGTAAATAAGATTCCTTCCAACCCAAACAATTCTATGGTTCTATGAACTAAGTATAACTGCCCAAAGGATTCATTCATTATTCACCAGTTATCCTACTGCAATTTTAAATACCTCACAAAACGGTTCTTAGCAGCAAAAATTAAAACTGGCTGTATTTTATTAGTTACCAGTGAATCTGCACATCAAAAGATAAACAATGTCAAGAAAGAAAGAAAATAAAGGAGAGAGAGAGAGAGAGAGAGAGAGAGAGAAAGAAAGGAGAGAAGGAAGGAAGGAAGGAAGGAAGGAATACAGAGAAACACAAGAACAGTAGAAATACTTAAATTCATTATCAAAAAGTCACAGAATCACNAAAAAAAGAAAGAAAGAAAGAAAGAAAGAAAGAAAGAAAGAAAGAAAGAAAGAAAGAAAGAAAGAAAGAAAGAAAGAAAGAAAGAAAGAAAGAAAGAAAGAAAGAAAGAAAGAAAGAAAGAAAGAAAGAAAGAAAGAAAGAAAGAAAGAAAGAAAACCATAAACTCCAGATTCATTCCCTCTGAGGATAGTGCTCATGGGCACGCTGATTAGTGAGTGTTGGTTTCAGCCCCAGGAAAGGTCTGACTCAGCCATGCGCAGCTGCAGGGATGCTCTGGAGGAAAAGTAGGTTTCGACTCCTCTGTGTTTGGGGCTCACATGAGTAACATCAACATACACTCATTGCCCTGCCCTCTCATCTAAAAACATCTGATGTACCTGCCCTTCACATTGGAGCAGACATAAGGAAGACCATTGGGCAACTAAAGAAGCATCTTGTTCCATCATTCTTCTCAGTGTTGTTAGTGGTGGGTTGCATTTGCATACAAAAAATAAAGGATACTTCCAGGAATATAGTGATATTTTAACACATAGTAAAAAAATACAACAGCCCCAAACACAGCCCATTTCAGGTTCAAAATGCCTATCAATAAGCTCAGTTACATATTCATAAATCATCACTTGAACTACAAGGATGTCACCAAGGAGCTCAATTTAATTTTCTCCCAATCCATGATAATTTACAGGACTCTGATTTAAAACCTGGTAATCACCTAAGTGGGTATGTTTGGGGGCTGGGCATCTAGGTCACATGAAGCTTTCCTTCTCACATGAAGCCTTCCTTAGCTGTGCTGCTAGAAGTCATTCAGTGTAATTTTGTATTACTTCCATAAACCAGAGCAATGCAAAGAGGTCTGCCGCTGAAGTTCAGCAGCGTACTCCTGTTTCTGTTATTACTCTAACATATCTAACCTAAGAAAGGGGAAATTCCTTGGCTTTGTTTGTTGAGGCTTATTTTATTTTTGATTAATATTTTTTTATCTTTGGGGGGTTGGGTTTGTTGGTTTTTTTGGGGTTTTTTTGGTTTTTTGGGTGGATTTGTTGGTGGGGGATTTGTTTGGTTTTGGTTTTTTTTCCACAATATTGTATGCTCCCAGGGAAATAATAGACAGTGATTTATTTATGAAATTCCTACAGCAGGAGGAAGTCATGCTTGGGTCTTGCTACCATGGAGGGAGATAAACAAACTAATGTATTTAGCTGAAGAATATATAATCCATAGGAAAACAGCCTGAACAAGACTGGAGAGACTTATACAAGCTGGCATGGGAGATACTGAGACAGGGAACAGAATGTTTATATAGAGCACTTATGGGCACTCCCCACCAACAAATGAATCATCCAGGGCATAAGTGGCTATTTTTAGCAGCAGTGTCTGTGTTACTTTTGCCTTTTACATTGAGAAAGCTGTGAAGCACTAGATTGGAGATGCTAAAAATCCATACAGAGCAACGCTGGGTTTCCTTGTACAGATGGGCAGGACTCAGAGTGCCTTTGGCCTGGCTGCACAGTAGGCCTACAGAGATAGATAGATAGATAGATAGATAGATAGATAGATAGATAGATAGATAGATAGATAGATAGATAGATAGATAGATAGATAGATAGATAGATGGATGTGAGGGGAGGTGTCTCCATGGAGTAGCAGTACACTCTCCCAACATACATCATCACCAGGTGGATAGAATGGAAGTCCTCAGGCACCCTTTGTGCTGACAGCCTCTATTTCCATGCTTCCCCTCAGCTCCTCTGTGGGGATCCGGAGATTCCATCTTCTGATACCCTAATCATTGCTCTGGGCAAAATCCTTTGACTTCAGCTGTAAGGATCATGATTTAATCCAACTGTTTAGCCCAGTAATGGAAACCAGCTGGTAACACAATATTTGGCTTTGTCATTATGTTCACCACTTGGAAGTAACGGGCTGCAAAGCCCCTTTGATTTATGGCAGGGCATTCCATTAACACATCTATAAAACCAGAAAAGATGTTTCCATTGACAGCACTTAACAATTTTCTCTATTACTTTGATGACTATTCACTTTGAATGGAAAGTGCTTTTCCACACCATTGGAGCACAGCTAGTACATAACCTTGGAGCACTCAGAAGTGCTGAGATGCTACAAGAAGTAACACTTAGGAGAGAGAGCACATCCCCTCTTTGGCACGCACTGCCTGGCGCCAGGCGCTGCGCAGCTTCCTGCCTGTAGCACGGCTGTGTCACCCACAAATCGGGATGGAATGTGCCCCATGACACCAAGGGGGGAACGGAGCTACTTCTTCTGCCTTCCCCTTTTGCATGATTGCCACGTTCATTTTGCGTTCGGTTCCTTGTATGCAATTGGTGGTAAAATCTATGCATATCTAAGCTTGCTTCCCAAGCTTTTATTGGAGAGCAAAAACAGTGAGTTACTTGTCTAGTGGTGGGGGATATAGAGACTGTAAATTGAGAGGCTGATGTTCAAATCCAACAGATCGGCATAAAGCCCTCAGGATACTATTCTTGCTGCAATTACAAGTAACAGCTAAAGAAAGGTTAGTGAATAAAAATGTTTCTCTTCATTTGCTTGTATGAACACTGCAGACAGGGATAAATAGTTTTAACGGTAAAGCCCTCAGTGAAAAATTGATCCCCATCTGTGTCTCTAGCTGTCTCCAGATTTCCTTATGGGAGGCAGTGGTGGGTCAACACTGTGGTCATTTTAAGCTTGCTATAAAATAAATCCTGATTCAAAAGTCTCCTTGAATGACCTTTGCTTATATGCACAAGAGTTTCTCATGCAAAGAGCCCCAGTGATGTTGATGCTAATAGGTAGATGGTAGAGACAATTTCACTGTGACTGTTAGAGACTGGAGATGAGGAACAAAAGCTCCTTTCTGAGAGCTGCTCATCCATCTCAAATGCTCTGACTCACTTCACCTCGTGTGGGACTGACTGCTTAGAAAAACCAACACTGCCATCTTTTTACCACGTGTACAGGATCACAGCCTTAGCATACACAAAGCATTACTCATTGCAGCTGATCCCATTAACGCTGAAGACACAGGCTTGCACTTACTTCGGACGAGCTGTAGAAAAGGCTTCTGTATGAGGGGATTATGGCTACTGTTCAGATGCTCAACATTTCCTAGTTAAAATATTTCACAGTGAAGCAATAGCACCATTACATTTGCGATGTATCAGCAACTGTTTTATTTCTTTTGTTAAAGTCTTCCTATAGTTTTTGGAGTTTTGTAAAGCTGCAATGAAATAAAAACTAGCTGTTGCTGTTCTTGATTTTTACAAAACTACTTACATAAGAAATAGATGAAAAAAATCTCAGGCTCAGTGGTACAATATAATCAGACTACCAATGCAAAATGGCAATACAATGCCGCATCAATGGAAGCAGTAAGATGAGCAGATTTCTGGCTGCCCAACAGGCACCTCTCTGAGCATGCTTGTATGCAAACACAAAGTCAGTCTGACATAAATTAGATGAACTATATTCTCTTGCATCAAAATGTTTTCCCAGTTCTGTGTGTTTCCAAATATATCTAATTTATGTATTTCTGAGTATAGAGTGTGTATTGCTCAGAGTTGAAGCAGGTGTAGCAGCTTTTTCTCCTGTTTAAATCAGAGATGCTGTTACATATTTCAGTGGATAGAAAAAGTATTTCTCCAGGTGGTGCCAGGTTTGAGAAAAAATTTGACAAATTCAGAGAAAGCATCCAACACAAGCCTTCCAAAATACAGTCTTTTACTGCAGGACATGTACTCTCCCTTTCCAGCGACCTTGCTATCCTAAGCATGTTCTTATGACATCACCTTAATGCTATGGCTTAAAAACGGCTTAATTAATTTAGCGTCTATGCATTGCTGTCTGCTGCCATTGTAACATCCACATAAACAAAAAGAAGAGAAGGCACTTGGCTGCCTCTCATGCAGAGCCCTTTGAGTCCCGGACTTAACCCACCAGCTGCTCCAGGACCATCACTGAGGAACATGAAGTCCATCCCCGAGGAACCAGCCCAGGCAGACCACAGTGGAGCACCAGAGTTCTGTGCAGGTTATTTGTTTCTTCCATGACTTAATCCCGCATTGCTGTTGAAATGGTGATTGCCTTTTATTTTATAACAGCTGGGATTTAAACTTAATTTACTAAGTAATTAATTTTCTTTAGTTGTGATGGGGGTTTGCTGTTAAGTGGTAAGTAGATAGGGATAGTACAATGATGATTTCTGGGGTCTGGATGCACAACTGCAAGATAGTATAATTTCTGTATAGTCGGATTTTAAATACCTACTACAGCGAGAAGAGTTGTTCTGATCATTTGTTCTTTATAGTATTACCTGTTCATGGTGGCTACTTTAGTCTGAGTGTAGAACAGAAAATAGCTTTTCTTTTCCTCCAGCACAGACTGGAAAGTNAAAAAAAAAAAAAAGACTACAAATCTAAAGCAAGCTGTAATGCCATTAATGGTTTAAGTTACTTTAATAAGGAAGGATTTGTTTCTTATGAGCTTGACATTATATATAACTACTTTCAGTCAGTCAGGAAAAAAATTAACAAGATAAGCTATCAATATAATTAATTTTAAATATATTTAATTTTCTTAAGTAGTAGACTTATAGATCTTTTTATTTTACCCATTAACAAGAGTAATCCACATCTGAGATCTAGAACAAGAAAATCCAAGACTGGAGTTCATGCAGAGACTAATCTATGATGTAGATTACCTCTGGCAGCGTACCCCAAACCAGATTTAAAACAGAAGGATGTGTTGCATTTCTACCCCACACTAGAAATACCAGCTGTCCTGTACCAGGGTACAGCGACCTGCCAGGAAGTGGCAGTGGCTTGGTGTTCTGCAGGTGTGATCCTGGGAGGTGCTCTCAGGGACTGCTGATGCCCTCAGCAGTCCTTCCCTTCACAGCACTGGACCCCACAAAGCTGCCTGAGCTGGCAATGGGCATCCCAGCAGCAAGGGGTTTTATCTGTGTTACAGATCCAACCTTGGCCCTGCACAGCCAGAAGAGGTTCAGACCTGTCCTGGCAGCCTCACTGCTGCATTTCACAGCATATGACTCATTAACTGTGAGCAGCTGAGACAGCCCAGGTAGAAAGATGCTTCTGGAGCTGGCTGCTTTGCTCAGAGAGAGCTTCACAAAAATTTTATTCTTCATCATGTGGAATAGGCACACTGAGGATTGAGGAGATCCAAGAAGAGCCAAGACATTTTATCCAAGTGTAGCATTCTGTCAGACATCCAGGAGCTATTGAAGGACAGAAGTACACTGAAATCTCTACAGCTATCTGAAGCTATCCAGCTGGGAGGTTGAATGCCAGGGTTTGTAGAAGATCAGTTATTTTTCCTTTTTAACAAAAGTAGTTTATAATAGATGGTGTGATGAATCTATCCTCATGGGTTCTTCTCTGCTCAAAATAAAAAGATAGGTAGATGTGGATTAATAATACTACTTTTATCATACTGCTGGAGTTCACATTGCCCAGCATGTGTGGGATGGGAATCCCCAGCATGCAGGGGACCCACGAGAGGTGTGGACAGTGGCTTTTGGAGGTACCACAAAGCTGTGCAGGGAATGGTCGTGCTGGGTTGCCTCCTGCACTTCTTCTGGTGTCAACACTGAGCCATGCATGCACCCAGGCACTTATCTAGCTTTTATTGCATTCTGATGTTCTCCTCCTGGCCATGTCATCCTCAAGATGTTTTTCTATCTCTTCTAATCAGATTAACCAGCTGCTCATGCTTTAAGGACACAAACTCTGTGGGAGGTACTTCAGACCGTGGTCTGTCTCATCTTCCTATTTACTCTCTTGGCAGCTGTGTGCCTGAAGCAAGGGGATTGTATCTGTCTTGAATTGCTGGGGCACCAGAATTCCATTTTCTGTTTTCTGAGCACTGTATTCCCTCCAAAACAGGCCTTGAGGTGGTACCTTCCCCAGGGACCTGGCAGGGACAGACCTGTGCTATCTGCTTCAGGCTGGTATTATCTTCCAAGATATTTTAAGGGATCTTGTTTTCACATCCTTCAGGGTGACACTGGGCACTGTGGGACGTAGCAAGTGATTGAGCTGGTACCTCTGAAAGAAACAAGCTGCCACCACAGCTGAAGCTCCTTGGTTCTTTGCAAAGATGCGCTGAGGAGCTAATTTGTTGACAATTTGCTGTAAATAGGAAGAAAATGGGTATGTGAAAATGACACTTCTCCGGTGATGTAAGCCAAATTTTTCATTTGTGTCTCCATAATCCATATGCATAGCAGTAAATGTCTATGCAAGGCAAGGAATAAATGTTTCCATTGTTGTGCTTACAATCTGACACAAAGACCCCAGTAATCCTCTGAATAGTATCAAATATATTCAAATTACAGCATAAAAGACATTTACATAAATATATTCATTTCAAGGTGCTGTAACTCTGCTCTTAAAACACAGCCAGAGTTAATTTGCCAGGGAAATCAGCAGTGGCCTTGCCAATCAGATGATTACCAAAGAGCTAACACTGTTTACAGGACAAAGTCTGGGCTCCACTCAGCTTCACATTGCTTAGAAGCACTTGCCATCACTATTTTTTTCTGATATTCTCCAAGATCTTTAAGATTTACAACTGGACTTGTGAAGCAGTAGTTACTGTGCATATATCTTCCCTCACAAATTATCTCTGGAACACAAGATTTAAGTAAGACAACAAAGATATATGAACTAGATGAGCTGTAATTGTTTATGTGCACTTATTTTTTATGAAATAACTTGGGTTTGAATCACAGGTATTTTCATTGTGGTGCTCATTACACCATTAAAGTATTGATTTTGTTCCTCTGATCAATAAATAGGTTTTTAATATAAGTTTATTTGCATAAAGCTAATATCTGTGATGCATGTTTGTTGCCATACTGTTTCTACTACAAACATTAGCTGCAGAAGATAAGGTGCCTGTACCCAGCTCCTACCTTGGCTGTACCAGAGCTGAGAGGATGACCAGGTTTACATTCACTGCACTTTTTTTGCACTGCTTTTGCACAGTTTTACATTTACTGTCTGGCTTTATATGGTCTTATGCCTATAGCACTGCAGGTAAACTTGAAAACTTGGATAAATGTGATATGGTCATCACCCATTTTTCCTAATCACATATGATAAAATTGGCCTAAAATAAAAGGAAAATAAGCATTAAGCTAGCTAGTCTACCAAAATACAACTGTCTACATACACAATTTTTTTTCTGCCTAGAAATTAAAACGTTAAATATAATGGCTACTTATGAAAAGATTTTTTTTTATTATTTTTTCCTCTAATAATCACTGAATATGATTATCAGAAAAAAAAACCTGAAACAGAAATATTTTCATTTTATAGTCTGAAAAGTCTTTTGGAAACATAGGCTTGTCTTGAAGCATTTCTCAGAATATTTCTTTAGATCCATCTGTCAAAGGAAGATATTAAAATGGGCATTCTTTATTTATGTATTATCGGCCCAAGTTGACGGCTTTTTCTGAAACATGTTTCCTGTTGTTTTCATTAGCCTTCTGAAACATAGGTGATACCGTGTAGGAACATTCCTTGGTACATTTATTTACTCTTTTTGGTTGATTAAATTCTCCACATCACACTTTCTAGGCTTATGTGCACCACTACTTAGCAGTACCAACTCCTAAGTGTAATCACATCATCGGTACTGATTTAGAAACATTATCATCCTCCCTCCATCTTCTGTACTCGAATCTCCCTGCCAAAATTCATGTTTTTTTCATATTCTCATCAGGTGCTTGTACCATGTCTTTTTTCAGCATTCTTTATTCATACATAGATGCAGCAGGCTGTCATTGCTGTCCTGAAAAGTGCTTGGGGCAAGCAGGAAGCTGGCAATCCCTGCCCCTCAAAGCCCTGCTTCTGTACCACAGTGTGAGGGAATGTCATGACTTCGTCCCTCTGGAGTGGAGCTGCACTATCAGCCCGAGCACATCACCTCATTTGAACGCCTACAGTATATAAAATGAGGAATGAGGGTTTATTTTATCCAAGAACATCCCCATGAAAGGCGTTTTTAGTCATATCACTGATCATGAAATCTCCACCGTTAAATACTCAGAACTATTGATGGGAAGATCCCTATTACAGCTTGAATATTCTTTCTCACAATAATAATGAAAAGCCTGATACATATTATTGCATTTTGAATGAAGACTTCTATGCAGCAGGGTTTTAATGATCTCACTGTTGCCAAGTTTTGCTTTCAGCATTCCGGTGGAACATTTTTACCAGGCCTGTTAGGTAATGCACACAACTTTCAGACACAAATTCACTATCTACTAGTCAATGTCCTCATGGTAGACCTTGCCAATGTCACAGATGTTCTTTTTCCATAAATTCCATCAACCACAGTCTGGAAGCTGTGCTTTTTATTGTTCTGTTCATCGCTGCTTTGTGTGCATGTTTTATAACTGGTCATTACCCTTTAACAAAAAACATTGCTGTTTGTCTTATTTTTAAAATAAAATTTCTGAGGCAAATTGCAGAAAGATCCTACTCTGCTGTGGGCCAGTTTTGACCCTTTATGACCCCTATCAGTAACATCTTTAGAATTTAAGATGAGAAAATGTGCATTGTCACAACCAGTGAATGAGAAGAATTTTTTTCTGCAAATCTCAGAACAAGTCAGTTGTATAGATTTTGGATTGATTTCTTCTTACTGGCTTCTTTCTAATGGGATAGTTCACATTTTGTCAACTCAAAAATGGAAGCTTTAAAATTTGTAAATCTTTCTAGTGCTGCTTTCCATAGGACATTAAGCACTTGGTATTTTCCAAAGATTTGGGGCTCCCAGGGCAATAATAAATATCCTTGACTTCAAATCAGCCATGTGGAAGTCGTGCCCTAAGAAAAGACTTGAACCTAATCAGTGATGGAAGTCTGGGCTGACTCTCCAATCCTCAACTAAATGCCCCAGAGCACTTCAGTTGGGATGGAGCCTGAGGGCACATTGAGGCTGCTGTCACTATTTAAAGCTCCTGCTTCGAATCCTCTGCCAAGGAAGAACCAATTCATCTGTTACAGAACATCCTTTGGTCATTTCTGTTCTATTGCCTTTCTTTCAGTATTGCTTAAGAAACAGTCCTTTACAAACCAGAAGATTGATGACATCATCTAATTGGTTTTGCTATCCTTAGAGATGATGGGCCGAATTAAACCCTGTTAGAGCTCCGTTAATCTTTATGGATTTACACCCAAGATTAATTCATCCCCATGATACTAATCACTTGCTGTGTGGTCTGTGGAAAATCACCTAAATTTGTGTGTTGGTTTTCCACCCCAGATGGAAAATAGGGGCAATAATTCTGAGTTCAGTGAAGAGAAGTGCTCTAAACACTCCTAGGATTGGTTAAAATGTGACACAGTTTTTAATAAAATGCACATTTTGTTTCTGAATGTTAGTTTGCACTTGTATTCTCACTTTTTAGTGAACCTCAGATAGAAACATTTCCCTGTGGGGTTATGGATGTGCCTCACATTTATACCAAGAAAAGTCTCTATGCTGTAAAGCTTGGTGAGAATTTATGTGCTGATTATCCCAGAGCCAGGGTGTTGCACTTCAGGATTTACAGAAGTCACATGCTCACACCCAGAGGCAGAATTTGGCCTTTCTCATTTCTCCTTCATTTAGGCCAATTTTTACAGCTGTTCCCCAGTGAGAATCTCACTGAAGATAACAGGAATTTTGCTTAAGTGAGGATTACAGGATTAATCCCTCTATCTCCAGTTGGGTTTATTTTGGCAGTCATTTAGCTTGGAGATCTCCAAAGCTCCCAGCTTAGGTTCTCTCCATTCTGCTCACAGATATGCATTTAACTGTACCTCTCATGGGTTAAAGTAGCAACTGCATTTGCCAGGAAGCTTCTATATTTGCAGAAAAATATTCTGGTAATGCCACCAATTAGATAAAATTGTGACTTCTCACATATAATAGGAAAAAAACTACTGATAAGGGCTGCAGCAATTTATTTTAGCTGGGACCCATGATAGAGGTGAGTAACAAGCAATCCATCAGTCAGATGACAGGAGGTACACTTGAGTTTTACAACCTGTTCTCTTTGAATAACCCCAGGCATTATTACTCAACCAGAAAATACTGGTGTTGAAATCTGTTCTTCTCTATTTATGCTTTTTTAATGTGTTCAATTGCCTAGATTAGCAAATATAGGAATATTATAGCAAATAAATAGTATAATAAAGTAGTTAAATGGTTAGTTGTTGCAGTCTTTTCTAGAGAGGAATATAAAGTGAGATTTAATAATATTTGCAAAGATGGAAGGTGTCACATGTTCAGTAAAGAAATAATTCCAGGGTTTGGACATTTGTTTGATACAGCAGCTTTGAGCAATGTACAGATTGTTTTGTAAGTGCAAATATTTTTCAGCCATGCCTTTTATTTTACAGCCAATATTAATTAGTCATTTCTTCTTAATTCTAGGTATATGAAAATGTTTTACCTCCATACTGGAATTTGAATGGATATGCTAAATATACAGTGAAATCATCGTCAATTATTTATTTGAGTTGGCAAGAAAAAATGTTTTTAAAGTTTAATGAGGCCAGCAGTGATACAGAGTTTCATGTTGCTGAGCAACAATACTGGTGGCCAGCACTTTTAAAGTAAGAGAATACAAAATAATCATGTTGATGCCTCAGGACTCCATTGTATCTCCTAGAGGAAAACTCAGGGGAGCAGGATCAAAGGGTGCCCAGGACTGCATCAGCTCACTGCATTTCTCATAAAGAAGCAGCAGCTTGCAGGTCAAGAGGGGAAGCTTAGGGACAGTCCTAAAATTCCACAGGTCCCAGAAGTAAGGCAGCTCTCACCTCCTTCAAAGCAGAAACTGTTGAAGGAGTTGAGTTAAATTGGAAGGGAATCTTAAGAAGATGTAGGAAAAAACTGAATGCAATAGAGAGAGTAGTTAATCTGATGTTCTTGGAGTTCAAGGATAAAGTGTCATTAAACTAAGTAAAGGGCAGAACATAAATTTGGTTAAAAGAAAGGCTTTTGTACAGAGCATAACTGACCTGTGGGACTATGTCAGAGTGCTACTGAGGCCAAAAGCATAAACGATTCAGAGAAAGACTAGTGCTAATGTAGGCCATGAAATCATCATTAGCTGCAGGAGGTAGATTTTTTTAAACAAGGGAAAAAAATGTATGTAAATAAATCCACTTGTCTCATGTATATGGATATANTATATATATATATATATATATATTCATATTCATGCTTCCTGGGACTAAATAACTAAAGAATAAAACTGGGGAGGCAATTCTGAGGACAAGTTATTTTATAAATGCCTTTTGTGTGGCAAGCTGAAGCCCATCTGCTGCTGGGCCAGTGAGAGCACAGGTCTGGATTAGCCTGGGAATTCTTGCTCATGCAATGCTCTGTAGGGATGTCTCCCTGCAGGATGGCTCTTGCCTTGGGCTACTGCCTTTTTATTTGGGCCAAATCTCAATTTGGTGGGACCCAGGTCAGGGAGACAGGCGACTTCACACAGGGGCTTCCTGTGGCTTCTGTGGTTTCACAAGTGAAAGGAGAAGCCTTTCCTCTTGGAAAAGCCACGGAAGCAGCACACTGCCTTAACTGAGTCTGTCCAAACCTGTCCCTCACCGATAATCACACTTCCAGCCCCATGGCAGCCCTGTGGAGAATGGTGCACAGCTCAGAGGAGCAGAGCGTAGTGCTGCTGTTTCCTTCATCACCAGCTTCTGTTTCTCTCTGATAATAGAGGGGCTGAAAATATGCAGAACTATGGCTCCTTATTTATTAATTGTATTCTTCAGTAAAAATACCAGTGCAAAGCAGCAGCAGATTCTCTTTGATTTCTGTGTATTTTTGAAAAGTTTTCTCTGTGCCTATTGGGAATTATGTTTCTGAATGTTCCTTTTTCTGTACTCTCTGAGTCATATTCCCTTCATTCCTATACCTCACAATATTTTCCCATTGCCATAGAGACAGCCTGTGAGGAAAGCACAGCCGAGTAACCTCAGGTTTTTACTGAACCAAAAGTGCCTGGCGGACTGGCCCTCTGCTTGAGTTTATTTTACATCAAGAAGTTGATATGAAATAAGTAGTGCTTTTTCTTTTTAAAAGGTTCATAGTTCCCTTTCAAAACAGAGGTGATATTGTCACCTGTCTGATCTAAAAATCCTCTGATCATAAACCTTCTGGGCAGGTCTGAATGTGTAAGCAGCAGTGCTCCACACCTGAATTCTCAGAGAGCAGCTTAACAAATTGAATTGCAATAGTAAAGCATGTATTGCTCACATGCATTTGCTCGTGTCCTCCTCTCCCCTTCAGTTGAATTCCTTAGTCTTAGAAAGAGTTTGGACCAAAGCCATGTTTCTGAACACCTCCCTCTGTTGGACACAGATCCAAATGCCACAGCTTTCTCAAATGTCACACTGTGATACCCAAGTGGAACCTGAATTTTTTAAGTGTGAAGGTATAATTTTAAATGTTGTGGTTTAGGTTCAGAAATACATAAAATATTAATATATTTTATTGTTTTAAGGGTGTGTCTTAGATAATGTAAAAGTCAAGTTTCTCTTGTGGAAACGACTTCTGTTAGCACTGTGAATGGCAAGTACAGGAAATAGATAGTGTAGCCTTTGAGGTTAATGATCATTTTCAGTGCCTGTTTAGGAGACTGTGCTACTAAGATATAAATCATATTAGGTCATCATTCTCTATAAGGGAAAGGAAGGACAGAATGCCTTTATGTGTAGGTGTGTGTGAATGCAGACAAAAGAGATGCATAAATGCCTTTCATTTCACACGAGGGAATAATACAAGCACATCCAACATTCAATTCTGTCCCTAGAAGTACTTTGTGATATGAAGACATATATAGGCTGAACTCACTTTAAAATATCTTCAGATGTGCTGGTTACTGATGCTCAGGAGCATCAAGTGCTATGACAGCTCTTCTTTCCATAGGTGTCCATGTTTGCCTGCTAAACAGCAAACAGTGGCTTTTAACTGAAAACAAATACTTCTGTCAGTGTGAATTGCCTTTCCACTTCATCAGGTTGTTCACATGAGCATTAAAGGTGTGGAAAAAGTGTTCCAAAATAGGGAACAGAGTAGAAAAATGAAACCCCAGGCATCCCATGTACTGTATGGGAAGCAGATAGTGAGGACACCTCAGTACTAGTGCCTGCTCAGGCTTTTGGCATTTCACTGTTGCAACTATGATAGTGATTTTTTGGCCAAGTTTTGACTCTGCTTTGTACCCACACGAGAATAACAGAGCCATTAGCTCATTTTATAACAAGCACTAGTGGACTATTGCTGCTTCATGTTGACCTGACCTGACACACACCAGTGACTAAGAGAAGAAAGACTGATTCTCCATCCCTAGCCGCCGGAATAGTACCACTGCACATGAGAACTCAGTAAAGTGACTAGGTTTTTGTTATATCAACTTTATTTTCTGGTCTGATGTTAACTCAGCTGTTTTCTTTACCACTTGCTCTTGGAGGTGGGAGGAATATATTACCAATTACTTAAATGGGGAAAAATTGATCTCCTCAGAATACAGAAAAACCAATGAAACAATATTATAATTTATATTCCAGCTTCATAGCATCTCAGATTTTTTTTAAAGTAAATTGGTATTATTTGAGGTGCACCAGTCAATTACTTGTGAACCTCATGTGATAACAACAGCAAAGTGTCCATGGAAATGGACCTGCAGCTACTTTTCCCCATAAAGTTTAATGGTTAGGCAATAACTCTTGGGAAACCTAGACTGGAAAAGACCTTAAGAGTTCATCTTGTCAATCTGACCCAAAGCAGGACCAGCTATATCACACCAAACAGGACATTCAGCTTCCTAAAATGATTTCATGGGATCTCTGTTACTTCCCTAGGCAACTTACCCCAGTGCTTTAATGCTCTTAAAATAGGAAAAGTTTTTTATTCTCATGTCTAACCTGAAGGAGGATCTTTGTTGATAAAATTTAAACAAGACTAAATTCTCCAGCTGAGGCACTATCAATGCTGAATAGGGTGGCCGGATTTCTTCATACATTTTCAGGATTATTTATCCATTGTGTCGTACTGCTTGCCTTCTCCATTCTGCATAACACAGCTCCATGTTTGGTTTGTGGTCTACCCCCAGTCAAGCTATTTCCTAACCAGTTATTACCTACCTTCCTGCAGATAATTTCTGTCTAAATGTAGTCCCTTGTACTGGTCCTTAGTAGATTTTATCCAGCTTTTAAAGATAGTTCCTTCAAGCTGACAAAATTTTTGAAAAAATTTTGTTTGCTTATTGACTAGCATACTTGCAGAGCTCTGAAGCTGCAACCAGCACATTTACTGAGTAAATGTCACTAACGAATTTTCAGTCACTAATGAAAATGTGGATTGTAGTGGGACTAAGGTGGAAGATGTGCAGAATCATATTTCATACCTACTTCCATCTTGTGCCACTGTTTATCTTTGGTTACCTTAACGGTCTAAAACCTGTCTGAACAGGTGTAGTGGGGTCAGCAAGGCTGTGTTTCCTCATTTGCTTCCAAGAGTTTCATGAGTGTGCAGAAAGCCTTATGGATGTTGAGTTACATGACATCAATTCCCTTTCCCCTGTCCACAGCACAAAATAGGCATGGGAAGAACTAAGTTGGTTTGACAGACTTTGTTCTTGCAATGAAAACTCCATGCTACCCATTTCCCTCTTATTACGTAGGCACTCATGACATGTATGTCTAAAAAATCCTAAGCTTTGGAGTAGAAATTTAATTTAATCAACTGATCAATAATCTACTACTCTTTTTCTCCCAATTTAAAATGCAGGTCCCCTGCTTTCCTGCTTCTGATTCTCTGACACATTAAACATCCAGAGACTTAATCAGTCTGCCCTTTAAGCATCATAGGATAAAGTTAATACATATAGCTAATCTCAAATAAAACATTGATTGTGGTACAGCTGAGAGATGGGTCAAACTGCAGAACTAATTGATCTTAGTAACTACCACCTATTTGCTGGATTAATTTTCGGCTGGAGCAGTTCCCCATCCAGACCTCTTACAAATCAGTGTGACTGAGGGGTGAAGGAAAGCAGTGAGGAGGTGGGAGTGGAGTGAAGCAGGGAAGGTGTACCTACATTTTTCAGCAATAGCATTGTCTTAATACATTTGTTTAAAGACAGCTTTAATGAAGACAGATATAAAAAAGTCACCAATCACTTGTACATTGCTTGCATCATCTGTCATTACTTGCCCTGCACCCCTGAGTACTGAACCAGCACTCTCCTGGCCTTTTTCCTGTGCATTTGTATCATGACATCTTGTAACCTCACTGTCCCTGCTTAGATCTTATTTTCTGGGTTTTTCTTTCTGATTTTACATGAACATACTTCTGCCATACATCTATACTTATCCTGAATAATTCAAACCCTTTCCACACATTTTCCCCTGGTCAGGTCAGAAAGGGGCTTGTGATGAAGCCAGGAACTTTATTACTACATTTCCTCTCCTTCCTCTACACTGGCAGAACTTGAGTTTCTGAGTTCCAAGGGAAAACATGCAGAGATGTTGAAACCTGGTTTCAGATTTTATAGGCCATATTTCCTAATTTCACATGGAAGGAAATAGTGAATGAATGACAGAGCAAACAATTCTCATTAGACAAATTGAAAATGTAAAAAATGTTAAATCATATCAAGATTCTCCCTTAATTGTACTGCTTGAATATGAAGTAACTCCAAGCAGAATTTAGCCCATGAAGGACATGAGCAAAGGAGAAAATGGTATTTTTTTCTCCAGCCCTTCAGCAGTTCTGATCTGCTCAGCAGAGCTGCATGTAAACAGATATTTTGCTCTGCTTCTGGCCTCTGATTGCATCATTTTCCACAAGTTCACATCCACAACAGCTGAAAATCATGAGTCACATGTATTCATTTCCAGCATAAAGTATTATTTGCTCCTTACTCTTGGATGGTCATAAAATGGCATTTAATGTCATTTGTGAAGTTGGAAAAATGTCCTTTACCACAGTCTTGTGTGGGTTTTCTTTAACCTTTAACCTTTAACCTTTAATCTTACTTATCTGAAATGAATGCCATCAACTTCTTTGAAATGTTCTTATTTTCTTAATTGGTCATACAATAATAAATTGCATCAATATTGCAAAACTCTTTTTCCGCAGCTGAAATGACTGTTGCATAAAAAATAGCTGCTGTTGTCTTGAAATAAAAGATGTAATGAAAGAATGAGAAGATATTATGGATGTTTAAATCTGACAAATCTGGATCCAGAGTTTGGACTTTGTCAAAAGACTGTTTAGTTGAATGGAGTTTCTGATGAGCATTAAGCAGATAGGTTATTTGTAATTATTTCTGTGTACAGTGCCACAAAGCTACATAACACTTTTTCTAATAAATAAAAAGGAATGAAACCAAGAATTCAGCTGAAGCTGATGGTGCTCTGCAAGGTTACACATGAAGAGCTGGCCCTTAACCTATTCCACCCGTCCCTTAGTTTAGGGAAACTCATTCACCTTAATACGGGAATCTTTGTCTGAAGGGATGGTTTGGGCAGAAGATGCAAAATTGTGCAGTGTTTGATTTCTCAGACATCTGTAAAATATACCACAAGCTGGTTATGGCCAAAACATTCATTTAACAGCTACTGATATGGAAAAAAAAAAAAAAAAAAAAAAGAAAAGAGCTGTGTAAGAGGAAAAATGCAAATGAAAAGGTGGAAGACCCCTGCATAACGGCTGCAGGCTGATGTTCAGAGCAAGATCTTATCTTGGACTGCATGGCGGTCACAAAGTGTCCCTTGGCAACTCCCAGCCCTTCATCAGCCAGTGCACACTGCAGGGGTTTTATGTTCCTAATTCTCTTGTTCATGGCTGCATATGCTTGTATAATTTATAACACGCAATACATATTTTTCTTTTGAGATTCACTCTATTATTTATTCTAGCATTTATTCTGTCAGAAAGTGGTGGGACAATGAGGGGTTATCTGGAATCAAAAAGTTGAAAAGAACTTGTCTTCTTGCCTTTTTTCTCTTGAATTATGACTGCTAATGACAAAATCCTTTTCATTTTTCTTCTTTCAGTTATCTGTAGCTCTGGCTTTCTCTTGCTTATTTGAAAGCTTGCGAGAGAAATGTCAGGTGGTGAAATACTTAGGAATTAAAGGGCTGCATCAGGAAACGTTTTTAAAATTAGGTAACTTGGTATCTGAGACAAATGTACAATTGTTCTTCTTGCTTGGATGGCTGGCAGCCAGGCAGCAGGGCCTCTGCTGTTTCTCAGGGCTTCATTCAGACACTGCCATTATTGCCCCTATTACTTTTTCCTCTGTCCAGGACTCTCTTGAATGCCACCACCAAAGAGAAGAATGCCACGCATGGCTTACCCTGAGGAGGATTAGTAATCCTACACCTTGCACTGGCTGGCAGAGGTGTTTCAAGAACAACCAGAATTCTTTTCCCAAAGCCAAACATTTCATTACTGTGTGGACCTGATCCTGCCATATAAACCCTAATGCCTCTTCATGTTTCTGGGCAATTCAGTGAAGGCTCCTTTGGTTCAACCACTTCTTTTCTTGCATTTTATTTCTTACATTTTGTGTGTTTGAAGGAGATCAAAAGTGATATTTATCTAAATTCTGGATGCACTTGCTATGAACTTGCAGAAAGAAATTACTTTGAAAAAACATATTTAATGCAGAATTGCTTTGATCACGTTTTGGGCCTTGGGTGATTGCACAGACCAGAACAAAAAGAGTTTCTTCCAAGACAAATTCTGTTCCAAAGTAAATAAAAAAGTTTTATTCAGAACTATAGATACCCACAAAAATAACAGCCTATGCTGGAAATTAGTGTAAAGTAACCTTGAACACTGTAGAAAAGGATTATTTCCTATTACTTTTTTCTCCAGCCAGCCAAGCTTAGGTTAGCTGATGATTTAACTGTTTTCTTCCATCCTCAGGTTGTGTCTTGGGATCTTGAACTGATAAAGCAGAAATAAGCTGAGGCAGCAAAAGCAGCGGAGGGATGAAGGTCTCAACGTAGGTGGCCTTGGGCTCTCTAAGATACCAAAGGAATCTGCAAGTGTAGTGGATTGAAATTCCTGCCTAGCCCTTGTAGGTCACACTGCAGTCCACTCTCCTCTTCCTCCACACGCTCAAGGAAAGCTCATGGAAATTCAATGAGTTTGAGCCAGTGGAACTGGTATGGTCCCCTGCAGAAATAACCCACACCATACAGATGAAACTCTGTCTTCTTTCTTTCCCTACCTCTTTTGGATGATTAATATTATATTTGGTGAAATATACAGAAGGATGGATAAGCAAAACTTGAAGTTAAGTTAGTTGAAGTGGTAAATGGGCTTATGTGATGACAGGAGTTAAAATTACAGGTAAACTCTCTGCAGTTATTTCCTATGACTTGTTTAACAGCACAAATTATTTTTTCCAATAAATCACTCACTAAAAGCAAGAATAACATATGAAATCACTGGAGGAAATACAATCTTTTTTCCAGCTATCTCTCAGAAGATATTTGCCATTGTTCATTTTCCATATCTGAGCAAATAGTAACATAACTGCAAATGTAGAATGCACCATAAATGAGATTGTCTAACCCCTTCTAACATTAATATATTGAACCAACATGGTGCTTTGTCTTACACATTTTTATGTGTGCTTTGTTATCTACGTGGCTGACAGTAAATTCTCCTGGTACACATCAGTTCCCATGAGATGCTCTTGATTGTGCTGGATCCCAAAAACTGAAACAGTGACACAGGAAGGTGGGAAAGTTGAAATATCAGTTCTGGTAAAGTACAAGTTTAGACTACCATCCTACTGATTCCCTACCAAGGAATATAAAATAGAATGCTGAGATCCTTCCCTCTCATCATGGGTGCTGTGGGTACCTGTTTGCAGAAGAGAGAGACTTCTTTCTCACAGTGTAACTGATGTATCCTTTGGACACACATCCTGTTTTGTACTTCTGGGTTTCACATGTTCATGTGAATTGTTACAGTCCAGTTAACATGCTCCTCCTAAAATGTGAACAGAATGGGTACTGTAGAACCACTTCATTAAAAAATGGCAAATTTTGTGTACACCTTAAATTATCGACTTGATATGCTGTTATTTGAATATAGTTTTAAAGAAATATGTCTATATTATAGCTTACTCTAGTCTCATTCTTCCTTTATATAATTCAGAAGATTCATGTAGCTGTGGCTCAGACATTAAATTTTAACAAAATATTATTTAAATATATGCATAAAATAGATCTCTGGAACATGTACTGTCACAGTAACATCTTTATAATCATAGCATAGAAATTAAAACAAAACTACTGATCTCAGCCATGTGCAGAAGGGTGTCAGTGTGCTCCAAGCTGCACAATACCATCACTTTTTCATACTTGCATTTCCCAATACCTACATTCTGGGGGCTTCCTGAGGTTCCAGTGGGTGCAGGAATGATCCTCCTGCTGGGAGGGAATTCCCCCTGGAGAGTGACACAGACCTGTAGGGATGATCCTCCTGTGCCCTGAATGGTGAACTGGTGAACCTGTGCCAAAGCTCTTGTACCTGAAACCAGAGATGCTCCCCTTGCAGGAGGTAGGATTTGTGCCTCTGAGTACATAGTTCTCAAAGAGCTCTGCTAGAAGAAGCTTTCGGGCTCTATTGAGGGCTGAAGCCACCAAAAATAGGGTTGCAGAACTGAGTTATAACTGAAAATTTCTAAGGAGCAATTTTGAAGAGTGGATGGATCATTTTGTGTCATGCCATCCATCACTGCGCCTCTTCACATCAATCCTGCAGAGTATTAATATCTCAGAAATGCTATTCCCATCTGCAGATTGCAATGGAATATGGAACAGGAGTTGCATTCCTGTGTATCTGTTGTACATTTTGCTCCTCATCAGTTTCAAATCACAATGTCACAACTGTGGATGTATTAAGTCAGTGCTTGGCCATTACATACATTGATGTGCATTGAACCCAACCTGTTAGGGGTCCTTGCAAAAATAAGGTAATTTCTACTGCAGGCAACTGTGCTTGAAAGCATTTCATAACAAACCATAGAAGCAGCTTCTTCAGTGTTTACACGCAGGGTATTCTCAGTAGACTCGTATTGCAGTTGGTGCAATAACTGGTAGTTATTCTGGTTTGATTCTGTGACAGACTTCCCAGCATGACTTTGGCTGTGTCATGTTTTTCTTCCCATTTTCCAAATACGCACAAAAAAGCCAACCTTTATTTCAAAAAGGTGGTGCAAATCTGAAAGCGTCAGTGTTTGCTGAGCAGCCTCCCAGCTTAGGATAGGAAGAGTCATAGATGTGGAAAGCATTATTCTTTTCATCTTCAAAGGCTTTTTGTATTTACAAACTAACCAATCTGCAAAGCAGCATTTTTTTCCTGGGTAGTATGATTAAGACTATTCTTATTAATTATAGGGAAACTTCCATAATTCCAATATAGGTAGTTCATAACAGCATGATATATACAGACATATTGTGAGGTGTTTTCATTTGGATTGTTAAACCTGCATAGCTTTGATGATTTCATCCCACATTTGCTATATTGTATTTTTAATGTGCTCAGACTGTGCTGGTATAATGGTGATCCTCCTCTTATACCCCATCTTTCCCACATGCATGAAGTCTGCTTTGTAGTGACATTCATGAAGCTCCCTGCTGTGGCTGAAACACTGGAGTCCTGCTATTTAGAATGAATGATTATTCCAGTGGTTGAAGTGCTCTCACAAAGGAGACTGGGCAGCAAGGCACTTCTTCCTTTCCTGCCACACTAGGAGAGGAAATCCTTATTTCAGCCTATGATGGGATCCTGACAGCCAGTACCTGGAGATAATCTTAGTAGTGAGAAAAAGCCACTTCTGAAGAATGAAGACAATATATGCACTGCATGAAATTCTCTTAAAAACCCCAAACATTCCTGCTGCTTTCTGAACAGAAAGGGAAAACAAATAAACTAGTAAAAAAAATCAGTATAAATCAGGATTTAATCAGATTTCAGGGAGCTAAATCCAAAACTTAGCCCAATAGCCTCTCTCTGTTGAGTGCTGATCTCATCCTGCTAGTACCTAAACTAGGCATTGGCTCTTCCTTCTCAGGGCTCCTCCTGTGTGCAGCTTGCTCCTGCTGCTGCTGCTGCTGCTGCTGCTGCTGCTGGGCATTGTGCTGCTCAGCCCTGGCCCCCAGCTTCTGCCAAAGCACTGTGTCCTCCAATGGTGAGGCAGGGCACAGTGCCTGTGCTATGATGCCAGCTTTCAGACCATCTAACTCTCAGTGCTGGAAAAGATGCTATTTCTTCTGTTTTGAATGAGATAATTCAGGGAGAAGCACATACTTGGTACCTTGTATTTTGGATTGCAGTCTGGGCTCAGGCACCAAGTGTTGCAGTGCTTCAGCTTTTTAATGGAGAAACTTCTGACTCACAGAGGAAAAGCAAAACTTGAACAAACATACTATTTAAAAGATTCCAGGCTCAAGCAGAGACCAACTGCTGCATTAAGACTGTGAATGGTGAAATGGACTCTTACATGTTAAATGGAAACACAGTGGGCTACAGAAATGAGCTCAGCTCCCTTTGATCACGCTGCAGTAAACGTGACCTATCAAATAATTGTTAAAGAGCTTGAGGGGATCTTCAAAAGTTAGTCATGGTAAAATAGATGCTATAATTATATCCACTGATAAATTTTAGCAAAACCAGCACATTTGCTCATGGTGCTAGATGCTTTGCCTGATGAAGATTTCTCTAGTTACAACATACATTCAGCATGTGCAGCAGCCATACAAGCTTCCCTGATCTGTTCAGCAGAAGGGCTTTCCACTGACCTGAAAGAAGAGCCCTCCGGTCTCTGTGGTGAACTGAGCCTTCACCTCCTGTAAACTCTGCACAGAAGGGCTCACTGCACCTGATGCCATCAGCAGCTCTGCACAGCAGGCTTTGAACAGACAGCCAAATCCCAGCGTCCTTCCCTTAGCAAGTGCCATTGCCTCTCCCCCCACACAAGCCCACTGGAAGCAGTGGCATCCAGCACAGACACAGGGGGCAGCTATGAAGGACAGGCTGTACAAGCTACCACCACATGGTGAAAGCAGCCTGATCCTGTTTTCAGGAAGTGATAAAGAGAACATCAAAATTTTCAGGAGGTGGACTTGGATGATCCTAGTGAACCCCTCTCAACTCAGAATATTCTATGATTGGATGATATTTGACTACAGCCTGTTAACAAGGAGTGAAAGGAATTCTTCTTTGTCCTAACACTGGAGTATATGAACTCCTGAAAATTCAGTGAGGGATGGGTGAAAGCTCTTTTATTCTCACTTAACTAATTGTCATTCATATTACGCTACTCAAGAAAAACAAAAGTTAAATCATTAGGTATAAAATACAGCTTTCAAAAATGTAACATTATAGAGTTTCTGACTGCCAATAGTCAGTGTGCACAAGTGTACAGCAAGAAATCCTTTCCCAATATACCAGTCCCACTGTACTGCTCAGGATGCCACATTCCCACCTTTATGGTTTCATACTTACCAAAGAACTGGCTTTGAAATATACAAACAATGAAAGCTACAGTATACTGAAAAATGGACAACTAAAAGATTTTTTGTTGTTTCACCATACCAGAAGAATTCCCAGAGACACATTAGTGCATCTTTCTAATCCATTGTCCTATTGTTCCCACAGCCAGACAGAATTTCTTTTTCATTTCGTGCCTTGTGGTGCAGTTTAGTATAATGAGATTGTAACAGGTCTCAAAATCATTAAATTACGGAAGTGTTTTCCTCTTCTAACACTTGCTCTTAGAGTATAATGGCATCATAACGTCATCTGGATACTGGAGCCGAGACCATTTTCTGTCACATCTCTCAGCTAATTTGCAGCGTGCTGCGCTGAAAGGCTTCACAGACACCTTCACCACTAATTTCAGTGGGAAATCTATTATAAGGTTTTACATGTTATATCTCTCTTTAAGAATGAATTAGATTTGAGTTTCTAAGTGGCTTTTAATTTCTACTCTCTGAAATGGAGCTGCATTGCCTCTTTCTAGCCTTTCTCCTACTTTGGCAAATCTCATAAAAGTTACTGAGCATTTACTTCTCCTATCTTTGTAGCAATCTCACTGACAACACAGTTTTTACTACAAACATAATACTTTTAGATAGAATATGTTTCATATTATTATTTTCCAAAACTTACACATCAGAAAGAGGTAGAGGTTAAAGGTTAAAGTACATGGTGAGCACACCTCTTGTCTCAAGACAGTGGAAAATAAGCATACTAAAACACTTCTCAACCTCAAAAATAATAATCAAATGATGGCAATAATGCTTTAAAATGAAGGAAATTCTTAGTCAAAATTTTTACTGAAAATGAGCTTCATTTTTCTATTGTTGTGACTTGTCTGCCAAAAATCCCATATATATCTTTCTCTGTGTGTACAATGTTTTAGAATAATATAGCATCTTTGAAACATTTGATTGCTTATGAATGAAAAGGCCATGAGAAAACCTAAGGGCTCTGTGTTAATTTTAAAGATGAGAAAGAATCATGACTCATTTAAAACACTAAAACCTATAAGCTTTTGTATTTTTGAAGTAATTTTCTATTCTTTTTTGGGTTTTTAAAAATATACAATTAAAATACCACAATTTTCTGTTATTTATAACCCACAGCTATAAAATGCAGTTGTTTTTGTATGATACAAGTTATGCATGTCAGGCCAGGTAAGTGCTTTTGCTGGAGATGACTTTAACTCAACCAGTACTGGCACTGGCAATTCAGGAGGGAGCACTTTTCACTCCACTTTAACATGGAACTGATATCTTTGCCTAATTTTATAGCATACTTTTGTGTTAGCACTGCCATGGCTTAGTGGTTGGTGAAAAGACTCACATATATCAAACCCACGCCTGTAAATGTATCCACATGATGGAGCTGCCCTGTAAAAAGCTCCTGGAAGGGCTGGGGTCTGAAGACATGATGTGTTAAGTGCTTCAGCATTTTTCAAGATGAAAGGTGCTATAGATATGCAATGAACTATTTCCCTTGTGTCCCTTGAGGAGCTTGAACTAAATATGTCTTTCAGTCACTGGACACTTTAACATCCCTTCGCGTAGAAATTGAAGCCCAAAATGTATCAAATATCATTAGCCATCAGTTTTGGACCACTACCTTCATCTCACCCGGAATGGACATTATGAACATACCTAGATAAAAATATGTTAAACAGTTAAAGCTATTTTAGTATCCTGTATTGGGAAAGTGTATCACTCTCCAAACTACACAGTTTAAACTGTATAAAATGGCAAAAGGAATTACGGTGTGTATAATTCTTTCTGGTTTTGTAAGAGAGTATCAATTACAATGTTATCGTGACAGCTCCATCCTGTAGCCAGGAGAATTGCCACTGAAATCAGCGGAGGGCATAAGGTGCAATTACATGTAGACTGTTGCTTCAGTGGAAGAAACGAGGAGCCTCGGATAAGGCAGCCGAGTGCCGAGGCAGCAGGGAGGGATGCTGAGGCTGTGTGCGCGGGGCTCCCCGGCAGCACAGCTGCCACCGCAAACCCCTGCCCCGCACGCAGGGACTCTCCGGCTCTAACTACGTCCATGGTCGTACTTCGGGTTAACCCCCGGCCCATCGGCGCAGGGCCGGGCAGTGTCTTTGCTTCACCTCGGCCCGATCGGGACACCCGGTGCAGCCGGGCCCCGCGGTGGCAGAGCCCCTGGCGAGACGGGCGGACCCCGCGGCTCGTCCTTCTCTCCGCCGCGGCCCGGAGCCGGCGGGGCCGCCGAGGAGAGATGGCCGCACCGGCCGAAGGACGCGGCTCCTCGCTCGCCCC
>VXBU01003109.1:214701-263159 GCA_013400315.1 Bombycilla garrulus | reverse complement strand
GGCGCTCCGGCGGGGCGGAGGCGGAGGCCGGCGCGGGGAAGGCAGCGCCGGGAGCGGGCCTGGTCCAGGCTGCCGGTGGCGTCTCCGCCGCCCAGGGCCGCCCGGCTCCGCGGCGCGACTCGGGGACAGGAGGAGGAGGAGGGAGGAAACTTCACCCCCTTCATCCTCCCCCGTTATACGGCGGGAAACCTGGCAGTCCTCGGGGCGCCTCAGCGAGCAACTTCTGCACCTCGTCTGTGGGAATATGCAGAGATACGTGTGCGTGTGCGGATGGTTTAGATGTCTGTGTGCATCTTTCCCAAAGGCAGATCCGGTAGCTCAAGCGATCACCCACCGCTGCGTGTCTCCGTTGCGCCTATGCCAACATACACACACATACACACACACACATACACACATACACATACAAATATATATACATACATGCAAATATGTATATGTATATGTATATATATATGACATGTATTTATAAGCATGTATATGGCCCAGCTGCTCGTGACCCCGGGGGCACCGTGGGACCCCGTGGCGGGGGCAGGTGTCCTTCAGGCCCCTGCCCACCCCCAGCTCCCAGAGTCACCCGGCGTCTCTCTGCACCAGCCAAGGGCGGTGTTGAGGTGCCAGATGCCTGTGTGGAGTTACGGGAGTTGGCCTGCAGTTACTCGTTTTTCTTTCTGCTGTTTTTTTAAGGTAGGGGTTCTTGGGGTGGTGGCGTCACCTGGGTGGCAGCATGACAGGGGAGCTGCCAGGCTGCAGTGACGGGTCGTAAAAAAGGAAGGAGATGAGGAACTGCCAAGTATCCTCACAGGCTGTATTGGAGATTGGCCTGCATAATACTTGGGATTATTCAACTAGCTGATATTTCCCTTGGGGGAAATAAATCAGCTATTCTAAATATTACAGAGAGTTCTTCATGGTAAACTATAATCTCAAAATACCTTACTTTGATACAAGTTTTTGCTTTCTAGCAGCAAAATTGTGAGCATTCATAATCTCACATTTCATATTTGAGGATCTCTTATTCCTCTACATTTTAGTAGTGGAATCTGCTTTCTTCTGCTGTCTGAGCAGCTGGAATCGGGTTCCTATGAAATTGCTTCATGACAGTAACTGCATAAGACATAGCTGCCTCTTTCCTTGGAAGATATGAAGGTGATAAATTTCACACTGTTGTCTTTGTGGTGTGGTGCAAGAAAGGGACAGGTTTCCAGAAAACTCTGATACATGTGAACCTGGAGATTGTGGAAGCAGTTTTTTCAGGGCAGCAGGAGTTGTGTGTTGGGTGCTGTGCATTGTGCAGTGACTCTGTATTTTTGGAGCTCTTCTGGAGAGAAAACGATGACTGCATATGGGGGTTGAATACTAACAGCAGATGCCTGTTTTGCCTAAACTTAATAAATATTTCATTGTAAGTGTTTTTAATAAGGAAACATACAGCAATATATTTCAAAGTTTATACTCTAATCCATTTATAAGCAAGCTGTCTTCTTACCAAAATCTCTGGGCTTTGCTTTTACAGTGATCATGATACTAGCCTGCATGTGGGGGCAGAAGGAGTAGCATCACTTTCTGAATAGTTTGAAAAAGCAGAGTAGCTTGTACCTATGGACTCACGTTGATTTGGTAACTCTGAGCACCCATTATACTTGATGGAAATAAGCCATATGTATTTATACTGTACATAGGTTTTAAAATCTTAATTAATACTTAAGTATTATATTCTAGAATGTGTTTCTAGAACAAATCACTTGCTTAGCTTTGTCTCACTGTAGTGACCTTAAGGACTGTTGTAAGTTTGTATTATTCTGTACTTAGAAAGTGATTGAATTCAGAAGCTCCTCCTTTTACAAGTTAGCCTTTAGTGAGACTATATTAAATGAGATGAGGAGTTGAAGATAATCAGGCCTTTGAGTACAGCCTTGAGGTAATCAGGTATTTCACACATGACCCATGAGGAAGAAAATAAAAATAGAGGATGCCAGTGAGGGTTTTGAAGTTGGAAAGTGGTAAATAAAATTGCTTTAGAGGGAAGTGGAAGGCTCTTTCAAGTATGATGGGCAGTATGAAAAATTATGTGAAGTTGGCAGTGGGGCAGACATACAGAAGAAACCAAACAAAGCAAGGAAGTGGTAGAGATAGAAAGACAATATGATTTTAGTATGTGGTATGTAAAGTGAAAAACAGAATGGCTAGTAACCACTCAAAGTGATCATTGTTGTAGGCTGTAAAGGTTCCTGTTCTGAATAGGATTAATTTTAGTTGTACAAGAAAAGACAAGATGGAATTTTCTGGTGTTCTCAAACAGAAGAAATGATAAAGAGACTGCCCATAGGTTTCAAAAGATTAGGATACAAAGGCTCTGCTCCTGAAAAAATATCTGTGGGTCACCTGTAGGGCAGCAACTGAGGTCTATCCTGGGCCAAGGATGGCTGCAGCTTCTCCCACTTCTCAATACATTCTCCCTGTTTGGAATGGGTGGGAGCCCAAGAGGGGATTGGGAGGGAGCAGTAGTGGGCAGGAGGCTGTGATGGAAATGAGGGAGCAGGACCTTGGCTGCTGGAGGACCTGGTCAGGGACAAACAAGTTAATACAAGAACAGATTTGCCCCAGACTTGCTCCTTTCTTTCTAGAAAGGAGCCTGGGTTCAGTAGAAGAATTTGGGTCTTCACTCATACGTAGATTTAGTTTGCATGATTATTTAGTAATGTGTCTTTACAGCTTGTGATGTGTAAAAAAATAAGGTAAATGGAGAAGGAAGGCAGAGAAGAAAGAGGTGAGGAAAATATGTTAGTTTTGAGCTGCATGTCTAAAATCTAGGGCAAATATTTAGCACAGCTAGTTCAAAGACACCTACTTTCTTCAAACTCCTTTTTACAGAATAGAAAAGTACAGTTGGCATTTGAGAAACATTGTGTTAATGAACACAAGTGTCAATCTGAGATAACATCAAAGCAGGAAATATAAACTTCCAATGACATTTTAGGCAAGTTATTTCATTCTTGATACCTTAGTTTCCTTAGTTGTAAACTGAGCAGAAAGTACATGACTGATTTGGAGGAGTTTATCATATTTATTGATTTATTTGGTATCTCCCTCTTCAGTTTCAGAGGACTGTATTCAGATGGACAAAATGTTTTGTTAGTTGCTCGGCCTGTTCTGTTTTTTTGTTTATTCTAAGAAAGACACTAAAATAACTCTTCGTAAAACCCAAGGACAATTCTCAACTTACATATCACTTTCCTGGTAATGAAGGACTCTGTTGGTTTATTTTGCATGTTGTAAAGTAAAGCTTAGATAATATTGACTGTGCCTGGTTATAGATACCTTTCTTGCTATAGAAGTTACTTTTAGATAGAAAGCCAGTATGTTTATCTAGAGTCAATCACGTTGTTAGCCGTGTGTTATTTAAGCTGAAGCTAAAAGTGGAAGGATATTGATAAGGCAGGCAAGATAGTTTTGAAGATTTTAGCATCTGCTTAAAAACTGATGGAGAGAACCATGCTTGACATGAAACACTACCAAACAAGAGACATACTGGAATTAGAGACAGTGCTCATCTCGCCTCCATCTGATTTACTGAGCTGCAGCTGTGATCAGTATTGATTATAGACGGGTTGGGAAGACACGTTGAGTTTTGTGGGTCCTCTGACCACAAATCCCTATCTATCTATTTACACAGCCTTCACCACAGTAATTGCTGTGGGCAGAATTTTTAGTTATGTGAATTGTAATGGGTGAAATCTGGGGTTCCTGCAAAATGCCTCTGTAGACTTAAAGAAGGAAGTAAAATTTTATCTATGATTTCTTTGGAACTTGTAGCATCTTTTAAATGTCCTTCATGTGGCTACTGGGAAAATCATAGCTGTCAAATGGCCATTCCTGCAACCACAAATGCCTTGTTTGACAGAAGTTTCAACTTCAGAGTATCTGGGTAAAGCAGTAAAAAATATGTGAAACATTATGCCTTAATGATATATTTCGCAAGGGACTCCATGATATTAATTACAGTTCTGTTTAACAGATTACCTGAAGTGTAATTGTTAGTAAAACAATTTTGAGTTAGAGAAAAAATGAAATTGATACAAACTATGCTATAATTCATTTTTTAAAAAGAGCAGAATAATCACAGAATATACTGATTTGAAAGGGACCCACAGGTATCATTGATCATCCAACTCTTAGCCCTGCACAGGACAATCCCCAAGAGTCACACCATGTGCCAAGAGCATTGTCCAGAGGCTTTTTGAACTCTGTCAGGCTTGGGGTTGTGAACCCTTCCTGAGGAGCCTGTTGCAGTGCCCAACCACCCTCTGCATGAAGAACATTTTCCTGATATCCAGCCTTAACTTGCCTTGGTAACTTGCCTTTTAACTTCTGGCTATGCCCTCTGGTTCTGACACTGGTCACTGCACTGGCTCCCCATCCTCTTCCCATCAGGAGGAAGTTGTAGACTGTGATGAGGTCTCCTCTTAGTTCCTGTTCTCCAGGCTGAACAGTCCAATAATAATAATAATAAAAAAAACCCAAACTCTTAAAAATTAATGGTTCCTTTTGGCTCCCTTCCCTGAAAATCACTAAATCATATTAAGATTTTTGACAGGTAATAGCTTTGATAACTGTCAGTCACTCTTAAGTAATGAAAAGCAAATTGTGTGACTCAGTTTTTGTCAGTCTATTTACAGTTTGAATTTTCTGCTCCTCTATTCCTGAGAAAAACTGAATATGTGTACCTCTTCTTTCCAACTCCTGGATCTGCAAGTGGAGCAATGCCTGTCAGTGAGGAAGTGAGCACCACAAACAGGAAATCTGTATGGGCAGTATTATTCTGGTGGTTGTCTCTTCTTTCCCATTTGACTCTCGCACTTCCTCTCCTTAACCTTCCTAAATGCAGCCAGTTACCCTCTTCCTACAGCTGGACCAAAGTCACACAATATGGAATGGGTTAGGAAAGGAACAATGGTAAGTTGAGCCTTTAGCTTTCAGGGCACCAGTTCAAATCTGTCAAGAGCTGGAAGAGACTGTAATTTGTTTTACTGTGAACACTTCCTAGCAATAATGAAAAACAAAATTAGATTTAATTCAGTTCTCACTGGGCAGATTCATGCACTGTGTAGGAAAAGGTGTTGCAAGCATGTTAATAGCATTACTCATGTTGTTTTTCTCAGAAGTCCATAACAACACAGTCAGAGAGACAAATCAGGCTTTCTCACGTTTCATCTCCATCTCTCTAGACCAGCAACATGTTTTGAACTCAGGAATGGAGGTGATACCCCACTTGAAGCTTCTACCAGTTTTGCAGGACAGAAGATTTTATTACCTTAGACAGCATTGCTTAGACAGCATTTTCTTAATTTTTCTTTCAGTGAGATTTGTTCTGGCTCCTGCAGTCAAACTCTTAAATGAAATGCTGAGTTGGGCTCTACATTAAATGTCAGTTTTATGCATTTTGGTGCTATAAAGAGGATAAGTTGGTTCTAGAATATTTTTCTTCACTGGAAGAGTAAAGGGGAGGGAGGGGTGGCATAGAGAAATGCTTTTTTTGTTGGTATGTGCAGTAATTGAAGGCAGAATAAATCAGTATGCTATGAATTAAAAATAACTTGCTGCAATGGACACTTGCACAATATATATTGTTAGCCTATTAGAGCTCAAACTATTATTACTAATAAGACACTATATAAGTCAACTGAATTTGTTGCCCTTTAATTAGCTATTTATTTCCAAAACATGAATTATTAACAGTTTTATTTAGTCATGAATGGTGTTAATTATAGTTACTGAAATTTAATTTTTTTCCTTTTTTCCTTCTTTTAAACTAAGCTTCTAAAAACAAATGAAAATGTAGACAAGTCATGAGAGAATCCTCTACTGTTAGTCAAACCTCAACAGAGAATCTGTGTCAGTGTTAGCAATATGGAGAGAAACTACAAGTATCAAGTATTTTATCATGAATAAAACAACATACAGAATTGCAAATTAAAGTGTTGGGCTCTCAGCAGAAAAACATGCTTTATCTGATCTTCAAGGAGTTTTTGAAAAATCTGATAGTACTTTACTGAGCTGATAAAATATATGTTTTAAGTTCTAATTAAAAATAGCAAATCTGAAATTCTTTTATTGAACCTTAAACCACATGCAAATATTTCAAATAACGATTAAAATTATATTAGAAGTACATTATTAAAAAGTGAATATACGTGAGGAGACAGTGAGGGAGTGCACCAGTCAGTGACATACGTTTTAATAGGTTTTATTCTGACTTCCCTCTTCTTTTTCCTTCCCTTAGAAATTTAAGATGAAGATTTTAAAGTTGATGTGCCATTCTTTTTCAAGAGAAGTTTTGTGAAGCTGTAATAAAGAACCTGTCTTTTGATCTCTAAAATCTTGGGGATGATGAGAGAGAATAAGTAGGAAGGTTGTATGAAAGAGTGTAATGACTACATTTTGTGTTGGGTGCTTGCTCTTTGCAAATGACACTAATTGGGCAACCATAAGGAATTGTGAAGGCTTAGAGGGAGGGCAAAAGGAGCTGTGGATGATGCTCTTCTTCCATGAAATACAATTTAAAATGTTCATCCATTACATAATTAAAATGTGGAAGTAGCTCCCTGAGGTTTTTTAGGGAGATGGAGTGGGGATAATGATATGTTAACATGATTTCACTAAATTAATTCTTTGGAAAGTAATTAAGTGAGATTGTCCACACTCCATTACTTCCAAAGGGTAAAATCTGACATGGTCCATCATATTCTCATCTTGCTTTGAAATGACTGGTTATTGAATAAATATAATATATTCATTTGAAAACTAGCATTGGCGATCTCTAGCACTATTTTTAGATATTGTGGAATGTAGAAACTGATCACCTTTTTGGATTTAAAATCTGAAATAAACACTTAATTGTGATAAAAGCAGTTGGCATTTCTTAACAGCATAGACCCTGTATTTGATTGGAAACATATGTCAAGGTTCCTGTAAACAGGAATGAAGAAGTGTTTTCTGGTTTTAAGTATAACTTCTATAATCTGTTGCAGGTCAATACATGTAGCATTGCTACTGGCTTTTAGTCGTCTGAGAACTGAGTGTGAACAGGAGCCTGAGCTAAGCTTTGAAATGTGAGGTTCCTAAGATGCAGAATAGATGAACACATTTCAATATGTAAATACAGAAACAATCTTTATTTCAAGCTAGTAAAGACAAATATTTTCAAATTAAAACTTTGTAATGAATCCTGTGTTTTATGAAAACTAGAGCTTTCTTTTTCTTACAACTGTGTTGAAAAACATAGCAGACTGAAACAGCCTTTGATGTTTCCCAATGCAGCTCCTGTACACTCAAGTGGGGCCAACTGGGCACTGGTATCTAGAATTTCCTTGAGGCTGTTAATGATTTCTGTACCCTGAAGTCAGCAGCATTAGGAGCAGCTCTTTATTTTTTTTTCCTTTGGTTAAAAAAAAAAATCCCTCTGAAACCTGAGAAAGATCCTGACAGACAGTTTCACATTTATTTTATGCTTACTGAAACCAATTACCATTTTTTTGCTTCCTTTTCCCCTTCCCTATGCAGCATTTCCCAAGCTGTTTTACCCAGATGGGTCATTGCCTAGAAAGCATCCTTCCATCTCCCACGAGGAGATGCTGCTTTAAAGAGTTTGCAGGATGTGGCAGGTGGCTCCTTGTGCTGCCCTGATCAGGTAGGTCAGGGTTTGTGTGTTACCCCCATGGTCCCACAGCGCGGTGCCTGAGGGTGGCTTCTTGTGGGAACCAAGCTCTGTGGCTACATGGGTGGTCCAGCAAGGCTGGCTGGGCCACAGGGGGCAACAAGGTCTTTATCTCAGCTGATAAAAACCTTACAGGCATTAGCATATTCTGAGGCTCAGGCCAGTCTTTATTCAAACCAGTGTCTGCACTGCTGCCTTTTTGCTTTACATCTTCCAACTATAGGCCAAAATTATAGGACAGTGACAGGACTATGCTTAAATGATCTGACAAATCAGGCTGTAGTTTTTAGGTTACTAGTTGTGAACCTAAGCATTGGATTTTGAATTAAATTTTAAAATTGAGTTTAAGGAGTTCCTGTCCATGTATGAGGCAGTGTTATAAAGGACATGTACAATACCTCAGTGTAACACAGTAAATATTTACTGGTCTAATTTGGGGTAAGAAGCAAAATCCAGACAATGTGCAGGTGATAGAAATTTAATTGTGGACTTCAGTAGGACTGTAGTGTGAAACTCTGAAAATGATCATGCAATGTACAGTTGAATCTATGAGGATTCTTAGAAATTTTGGCTCTTGTAGTAAAAAATATATCTATTGTAATTTAGTGAACTTTGTATAATGCCATACAGGGAATGAGGTTCTTTCTTTTTCTCCCTTTTATGCTAGACAGTGTGAGAAGTCCTTGTGGTAGCTGCATTTCAGTTTGGAAATAGGTAATTTTCTCTGCGACCAGAAATTTAAATGAACTCATGAAGGGTCCTTTGGGACCAAATATCTTATACCTACAATTTTTAAGTTAAGCGTTTATACGTTTTGCAAGGCTTGAGGCCTTTCTCTACTGAGAAGTGAGAAAAGACCCACTTTTAAAATGTGGGGGTTTGATGTGTGGTCCAGCAGATGTGTAGGCTGGGGTCAGCTACTGGTGGCATACAGATAAGCCTTTTCTTGACTGATGTACTGCAGGACCTTGCAGCTGAAGGGCTGAATGCTTAAAAGAGGTGTCCATAAGATGCACTAGCTCTGTGATGCTGCACTTCAGCACTGTGCTCACCTTTGCAGGAACTGCGGGACAAGAGGGAGAAATCTGTGAAGCAAAATAGTTTGTGGTGAGGGCTGGGGTATCCAGTGTCTCTGCATTTACTGTGGGCTACCTCTAACTTAATGCTATGTCCCAAACACACTTCAGCACTGGAGCACTCCTGCTGTGCAGCTCAAGTGCTCTCCCAAGACTTGGCCTCTCTGTGAACCAAGGAGGGGTGATGGGTGATGAACACTGCATAAGCATCCTTTGGATCCAAACTGAAATATGTCCAGGGAGCTGTGGCAGCTAGAGCTGGGGCACTTATATTGTTGTAGTCTTTGAGAGAAGTTTTCTCCCACTCTTTGGTCTTTAACTGTCACTCATTCTGATGTGGGAAGTAACGTGGTTGGTACGCCAACAGAGAAGTTGTTTCCTTGATGTTCTGTTCTGGTTTGCTTGGGAAGAGATTCTTAATATCGTGAATAAGAGAGCACAGGACCCATGTTGGGCTTGAGCACTTCTTCAGGTCTAAAGATTTTTTTAACAGTTTCTTTGTCAGAAAGATCATTATGAGTATTGATCACGTTCAGAACAAAAAAATTTAAAACTCTGGACTTCTTTCTTTTAAGCAAGCTTTAATGGATCAGACAGAACTAAAATCAAGGCTTTGCATTTACAACAGTTCTGCTTTACTGAAAGATCTAAGCCCAGCCATTTTTAAGGCAGAGAGAGGGGAAGGAGCATGGATGTAGCAGTCTACCTGTCCTTTTTATTATTTAATAGCTTGATGTTTCCATCTCTGTTTTTAAAGCTGAATAAACAGGATACAAATAGTAAGGGCTTTGGTTATGGGGTTCCTTCCCCCGATTGTTATTGATTATTGTATGGTGGGTTTTGCTTAGATTGTTTTTGCTGCATTGGATGACCTGTTGTTTGAAAGACTTAGGACAAGCATGCTATCTGTGCAAGCCTGAAAAGAAAATGTTTCTTACTATCACACCAGTAGTATTTCAGAACAAATTTATTGCTGAATTATGTTGTTAGTTATTTGAATGGTATTTCAGCTTTCTTTTATGATTTGGAGGCTTTGTTTTGGTTTTAGGAAAGAATTAAATAACTGAGTTGTGGGATTAAATGTTCAGCTATGGAATTGAAAAATGGTTGGTGTTGGTTAAGTGGTTGCTTTATAACTAAATTCATGGAAGCTGGAAAATACATTTGTTGGTATGGTCTCCCGAGAGCAATGTGTTTGTATCTACTCACTCATTTTTTATGGAGCACAGAGTTTTAGGCATTAAGATGAAACTTTACAGCAGTGAACAGAGTAGTGTGGTTTATTCCAGCATTGCCTCACATATGCATTATTTGAGAGATTCTGTTCTGTAGCTGTCAGTCCTTGGTAGGATACTCTTGCTGGGATTGTAGCTTCTTCTGTGGACATATACCCCTGGGTGATTTGTTTAAATAGGAGGAGTCTACAGCAGGCCAGCCTACCACTTCCCACCCTCCCACAGGGCCAAGATGAATCAAAAGAACTCTTTCTCCTTTCATCTGCCCGTTTAAAATAAAATGTACCTTGTTTCTGATGCCTACTGATGTAATACAATCATTTTTCTAACTTTGAAGATGAGTAGCACTATGTGATAATGTTTCAACTGTTTCCATGAAATGAAAGGATAAAAAGAAACATAGATGGGGAGACAAAGGGATGTTAAAGATGACAGGCTGGGTCCTTCAGACGTTGTGTGATAAGAGGGTGTATCGTGTTGCTTAGGAGTAAAGGTTAATAAACCAGAGAGCTGTGGGAGCTGGAAGATAGTACTGTAAAATTCACAAGATGGAGGTTAAGTGGATTCTGGTCTTAAGGGCAAACCTGATGTCCCAGCCCCACTGCCTGTTTCCATTTTCAGCTGGGGCTGATAAACCACACCACACTGTGCAGCTGCTCAGGAGGAAGGTCTTGTTTCCCCTTCCCTCACTTGCTGTCTGTGGTTTTACCTACTTGATGGACTAAATTGTCAGGAATTGGTTTAACATGCTCACCCAACAGAAAAAGAAATTAAAAATGGGCAGTATCTGTGTGTGGTATTTTGGTTTTGCTTTTGCTGGGTTAGTTTTCTGCCAAGCTGGAGAATTAAATCAGCTTCCAGAGGCAGCAGAAGATAAATTGCAGAAGCGGGTGCTGGAGGCAGACTGGAGCCTTCTAGAATGGCCATTGTGTCTTGTGGAACTGGACTCTTGCTTTTGTCCTTGCAGCTGCTTGTGGCACCATGTGTTGTACAGCATCAATAAATTAATCCAAGTTAGAAGTGTTGCCCATCTGTTGTGTATTGTGGCAGGTAGAAGCGATCCCCTTTTTTCTGTCTTGTGCCAGGCATAGTGGTGGTGGGTAAACTTTTAAAACAATGCATAGGCAGTACAAGGAAGAGACATGCAGCTGCTGAAGACTAATAAAGAGGGAAACTACTTTTGACTGCTACAAATATGATTGAAAATTGAATTAAGGTTCATAGAGGTGGCAAATTACCTATGCATCATAAATTTAATTTCCAGTCCACCTATCCATTCTAAGCAGAGTGAACTAACATAAATTTTTTACCATTGAGATTCCTGTCTTTCTTTGGTGAATGTTTCATTTTCATGGTTGCTTTCCATGTGTGTGTCTATGTCTGTTTTGTTGGCTTTTTCCCTCCCTGGAAACTATGAATCTCTAACTTTTTTGTAATCCTTTTTATTTGCTTTTCAGAATGTGACATCACATTCAATTAAAAAAATCATTGTTAGCCCCAGGCACACAGGTGTGCTCAATATTTTTTTAAACTGAAATTGTAATTAGTAATTGAATATCACCTACCTTTTTTCTTGTACTTTGAAAACATGTAACTTTGTATTTCCTAGAATTTTCCTTTATAGTTTTGAGATAGAAGAAAAATTTATATCAAAAGAATAATGATCTTTCTTACATTACTTTACTTGGGAGCATACTTGTTTCAGGAGCATGATCATCAGACTATTCCATAACTTTTCAGGAAAAAAAACATACCCTAAAATCAGAATTAATCAGTAACAAACATCATCAGTCTGATGCTGCTGTTCTGTTCTCATAACCAAGTCTGGGCATTCTTTTGACTACAGGAGACTCATTGCAAGGAGCAGAGGAAGATGCACAAGATCTCTGTGCACTGAGGAATTTAAACACAAATACTCTTGAAGGAGTTGTAGTCATCTTCAGTGGTCCTGTATAGGAAGGTCTGGATTAAAAACTTTGCACTTGAGAGAGAGCAATTGTGTCCTGTTTGTCTATTTGTTTACTCTTCATTTTTTCCAAGAAGATTAAATAAGCCTAAAGCAGCTCCAGTGATTCCTGCAAGACTCTGTGTGATTTTGTGAACCCCAGAAACCGTTTGGTTGATGCTGGGTTAGTAAACTTGATAGTTGTGACTCAGAAGGTTATGAGAGATTTGTGTGCATATTGTTCCAGGAGGGGGTAACTTCAGGGCTTTTCCTCCTTTCTAGTTTTTATATTTGAGTTTTTAATTTATAAAAATGTTTAGCCTCAGGGAGCCCTCAAATCTAAGCCTTTTGCTGCCTCCTGAATTTGGCAGTAGCTTCTCTTGGTTTAAGTCTCTAGGCGTGTGTAATGTGAAGCTTTGAAGTAGCTGCTGCCTGGCTGAAGCCACTCTGGAGGCAAGGAGAAGGATAATAAAGTTTTGACATTTTCTTTCTTTCCATCATTCAGATATTTTAACAGAAGTGTAACAGCTGATTCTTAGTAAAGACCCTAAAATTACAGAATTGCTAAGACTGGTTCTTTTGTGGTTTGGTTTTAATTTAGAACAATTGCTAAAATCAGCAGTGTGGAAAGCCACATGCATTTTGTCAATGTTTTAATATCTGGCATTAGGAACTGGTTAATCCATTTAAGAAGTGGAACAAGAGATTCAAGAGGGAAATGTTTCAGCCCAGTTTTCTTAGATGTTGCCTAATGGACCACTGACAAATACCAGAAAAGGCAAAGCAAGAAATTTGGGTGGGGGCAAAAACCTCAGCAGAAGTTTTTCATTCTTTGTAATTCTGGTTCTACATAGTGCGCACCAGTCCCATGCTCAGTGAGCAAACATTTGCCAAGTCCATGGCAGTCTGTATCCCAAACAGCAAGCATGTCTCAGCACTGCTCGTGTACTTCCCCCAGGAATGAAGTAGATACAGGCCACCTTTTCCTGGCTATTCCCAACCTTTTCCAGTCTGGCTCTCTTAAAATAAGTGTTTTGTATGGAATCAGAAGTAGGACAATGCATCAGGGAGAAAGAAAGCTATTTCAAACATCTTGATTATGACATGGTGAAAGTCTTTCTGTTTGTGTGTTTCCAGCTGTTTCTGGCATACAGCACTTCTGACACTACGCTGGTTTGTAGTAGCTAGGTTTACTAGATTTAGTAGTGGCTAAAACAAGTAAAGTAATTTTAAAACAACTGGTGTCATGCAGCCATTGCTCAGTTTACCAAGCTGTCTGTGATCTTCTATGCTGCAAAGACTGTGCACTGTGGAAGCCTGATCTTTACTGTAAATGTAGTAGTAAGATTTTTTTTTTTTTGTAGAAACTTCATCTTAAGAAGTGTAAATTATCTGGTTATACGTTCAGTTATTATTAGTTAAAGGTATTAATATTACCTTTTGTTCTGCTGCATACTTAGGTAGACCTATGTAAAATTTGTGCTGCAAACAGCAATACCCTTACTCTGCTGACAAGTCAGCAACTTGCACAGTTGTGAAATCTTTCCTCTATTTTCTAGTTTTGACTGGGATAAATTGACACGTTGCTCTTACAAGTCCATGTTACCTGTCCTTTAGCAAGCTGTGGTTGAGTGCTGCATACTAAATGTCAGTTATCATATTGTGCAATCTGCATGAGCAGAATTCCCACTTCCACAGCTGTGGGAGTAGAAATGGGAAGCAGTCAAATAAGCTCAGTCCCTCAAGGCTCCTTCCAAGGTGACTGGTGCAGAGTGCAGTGAGGTCCAGGGAATTCTTCTGACCTTTTGGAGGCACAAACCTTGGGAAACAAATGAATGTTGTTAAAGTGATGGCATCTTTCACATGATAAAAGTAGCAGCTCAAAAAAAAAGGCTTTTGACAGGCTTGCACATGATAATTAAATAGTAAAAAGAAGGTGTGGGTTGGCAACGCATTAGATATGAATGATATGCAGGTTCGTACCCATTTTTCTTTAAGCAGTGTTGCGCTGAAGATGAAGCCCTCTGAACAGTTGTGTAAAGCAGAGGTTTTAAAGTGAAAATGGATAGTATCTGTTTGAAATAATTCAAGGGAAGCTGAGGAAAGCTACTGGCACTCTCATTTCTTTTTCTGAATATCTCCTTTGCGTCGGTAAGAAGTTCTTAATACAACATATTATGGGTATGATCTTAGAATTGTGTGATTTGGCTTAACTGGTGTCTTATTTATTCACTTTCAAATTAACTTGCTTTTTCTTGAACTGTATGTTCTGAACATTACCCTTACTGCCTTTACAACTATCAAGGATGCAGGAAAACAGCTAAAGGAGAGGGTGATTTTTGTAATTTGCATTGAGAAGGGGAAGGAAGAATGGGGAGAGGGAACAAAGATGAAGCAGGGTCTTGACCTACCTATAATGTATGAATCTTATTATTAGTTCATAGGAAAATGAGTTATGGGGAGATTCACATAAGGCAGAAGACAATACAAGGCATTTAGTATTTCTGTGGGATTTGGGGATCTTCAACTTAATTTGGCAGGGTATCATCAGCAGGCCAAATGAAGTGGTGGCAGCAGAATAGAGTTCAGGTAGTGGCAACTACCCCTCTCCTACTGGCACATTTCTGGCTGCTTGCATTGGATTTTGTCCATGTTCTGTGTGCCGTGCCATCTGGGAGCCTGATTCCATCCTTTCCACCTGCACACTGGTTCCCAGCTCTTTCCCACAACAAAGAGACCCACTCCTACCTGCTGAAGGTCCCTGAGCTTCCAGCCTGGCGGTGCTGCCAGCTCTCTCTAGTACCTGCTAGTCGTAGTCACTCACCCTTGCCCAGGGACCACGACTCCTGAGTGCAGCTCAGATGTGAAGGCGTCCCTGTGTGCACTGGCTTGAGATATGGGGCAATCTCTTCCACAAAGGTAGGAGCAGCAGTAGCTGCCTGTGTTGCAGGGACATGTCTGTGGGCTGTCAAGAGGCAATTGTGAGGGCCTGGTCTGTGCTGGCATTTTTTAGATATTATTTTCTTTGCAAATTTTAGTACCATTTTGATTTCCTGAGAGAAGGTCAGCCTGAGCTCTGGAGGACTCAGCACTGTTGGGTGAACCCTTTTCCCCCCCCACCACTGGCCTGTCTTGTTTGCCAGGCTCCAAGTCCTTCAGAAATCAGATGTGAGGTGCCAAAATAGCAGCTGTTTGTGCTGAGTGTGCTGTAATCTCTCACAGCACTGATGCTGATCAGGCTTTGTGTACAGGTCTCAGCAGCACAACTGAATGTCCTCCAGCTTTTGCCATGCCTCACAAGGTAGTCTTTAGCCCCACAGAACAGCCCTGACTGAGGGCAGCAGGGGTAGGGCTAGATAGATTTTCCTCATGGTGGAGGTTGGAGACACCTTCCATTAGATCAGTTTTCTCAATGTCCCATCCAACCTGACCTCATACATTTCTGTAATGGGGCATCTGGAGCTTCTCTAGGCACTTTGTTCTGCTGCCTCACCAGCCACTGAGCATGTTGAAGAGAAGAAGACTCCAGAACCTGCACCATGAGAGGATAGTCTCTTGCAGAGTTTGTGAGGAAATGCTTTGAAAATTCTTGGGACTTGCCTTTTTTCTGCTGTAAACAGTTGTCTATGAAACAAAATGGTTTTTTGTTTTTTGTTTAAATAATCTGGTACAGATCCATGGATGCTAATGCACTTTCCTTGCCATTGGTTGTTTTGTGGATGAAGTGGCATACAGATAAAAAGTTTTAGCACCTCTGGAAAAATCAGAAAAATTATTAAGCCTTTCTTTTTAAGCTCTGGGAAGTAAGAAAATCTATGAACTAAGGCTGAATAATAAAGCTTAAAACAAAACTCTTTTATTAATGTGTTACAAGATTTTTTAATTACTTAATCATTCCCTATAATTTTTGTAGGAATTAGGCCTCGTTCATTTCAGAAGATAGAATTTTCTGGAGTCAGATAAATCAAAAAACATATTTAACGTAGTTTTGAGATGCAGTAAATATGAAGCCAGTAAATTTGACATCCAGTTCAAAAGCCTCTTTTTCATGCAAGGGGAGGAAGTAAGGTATTGAACTACTTTGCAATGGAATAGGGAAAAGTATTTTTCTTTTTTAATGATTAGGGAAGCAGGAACTACTGCACTCTGTGAATGACTTCTCAAAATGTAGTTTTCTGTTAATTATTTGGGGTTATTCTTGTGTGGAATTTTTGAGGAGCAAGTTGTTAGTTTCTTTGCTTTGGGTTTTGTTTTGTTGGTTTCTTTTTTACTTGATAGTGGGCCTACCAAGCTGTCTTGTTTCCATCTAAAAGGAAGAAAAGGAGAGGTGGGGATAAATTTGCTTGAGTGTGTGACCCCTTTGTCTTAGTGGTGCTCACCACTACAGCAGTTGCTTGTTGGCTCAAGTGTAACAGGATTCCTGATCAACTGGATCATTTTCCCTTTCTTTTCAACTTTTGTGTTTGTGAATACTGAATGCTTGCTTTTGGTGAAGGATCAACATTTGGCAAGTGTTACAAATAAGACCATTGAGGGTGAGGAGTTGGGTCTTTGCTCAGGGAAGCTGTAGCTCCGGGGGTTGGACTTCTCTGCCATGGAATGAGCCTGGCTTCTAGGGGGTTTCCTAAGTGGTCATGTTAAATATTTGAAATATGACCATCTGATCTGTGTATCTTACTATGTGCTTGTGTATTAAGTTTGTGGCTTTAGATATTATTAAGTATTTTTGTGAAGAAGTGTACTAGGCTTTAATCTTGACTGTCTTCTGCTAAAAGGAAGGATATTTTGAAAAAGGCATCTCCCGCTTGCCATGGCTGACGAAAAATTGAAGTGCTGTGAGCAGATATTGTTTTCTGAACTATCTCTTCAGTGGAGTTGGGAGAAATGTTTTCCAACCAGTTTCAACTTTCTTCTGTCTCTTGTAAATCTAGTCATTTTCAAGTTCAATGTGGTGCTCAGTTTACTGCCCATGGAAATCCCTGCTCTGTGCCGTGTTGAGGGAGTTTACTGTACCTGAATGTTGTTTTGGGTAAATCTTATCACTGCAATAACCTTTATGTACTTGTAGACCACTAATTTATGTGCAGGACTGCTTTAAAAAATGTTCCTTCTTGAATTGTAAGTAAAGATTGTATCATTAAAGAGTGCCTGTAAAATACTAAATTGATTTAGTTCAAGTGGCTGTACTTGACCTGACTTGTGTCTGTACTCTTGCACGCAGAAGTCTGACTGATGTGAGTTCCACCCACATCCAGAGCTAAGAAAGCGTAAGAAAGCTCTTGCCCTAGAGCTGAATGGCCATATTAGCCTTAAAGGTTTGTCTTTGCGATAGGCTGCACCTTATCATGAAGGTTGAAGCTCAGATTCTCAGTAATCACAGGGCTACAAGAGCCTTATCAGACAGGCTTTCTGCAGGGTTTGTTCACACTAGTCTGTCAGCACAGTGCTATTAGGAGATGGCTTTTGGAAAAGGGTTTGCTCTGCACAGCCTTCACCCATCTAATCTCTCGAGTGAAAACTCATACGGGAGAAGTACTGACTGCCGCCAGAAGGAAATCAGTCCCACAGAGTCCTTGGAGGAGAGGAGCAGTCATGAGCCAGGCTTTGCTTGGACCTTGGCCTGGGGCTTGTTCCCAGCCAAGGGCACACCAGACATCTGCTGACTCTGTCGCCTTTACTGAGGGCTCTCCATAGCCCTGGGGAGAGACAGTATTGCATTCGCTGATCAAAGCGTATTTGTAAACTTCTTCACCCCACGTGAAAGATATAAAATAGTTTATCTCTGTCTCCTTCTACATCTCCTCCTCCATGAAAGCCTGAGTTTCTTTTACAAATAGGCAACGTGCATGCTGTAGCATTGCCAAGTACTGTGGAGGATGGGGCAAGCCTTGGAATACAACCCACTCGTTCTCACAGGGCGGCAGGACCACACTGCACAGTGTGCTGGGAATGGCATCACAGCTGGGTGACATTTGTGACAATATGTGCACCCTATTGTGGTGAAATAAGAATATGATCTTGTGCTAGGGAACCCAATTAAAAATAAAAAGAATGCAAATTGTCTTTGATTAGGAGAGCTCTATTTTTAACCAAATAATTTTTCAGATTATGTGTGTTTTCCTGTTTCCTGGAATAAACCTGGATTAATTTTTTGTTTAAGGATAACAAATAAAGGGATTTTTTTTTCTTTCTTCTTCTAAACAGCCATAAAGCCATCGTCTTCCTGGTTAATACTAGGACATCAAACACTGTATCAAATATGGTATCACTGGCTGTGTTTGAGTCCTTGGCAAGGGCAGTTTGTTCTTTCTGCATTTATGTCAGCAAAGATTTTTTTGCTGGAGAGTGGGAATATGTACGGGGATGGTTTTACTGTAAGAAAGTATATTACTAATAATTATATCATTGTATTTTATTCTATTTGTCAGAATTAAAGAAAGAGAGGACTTAACCCTAACTGAAGATGAAGATGGAAGTGTGGATAAAATTCCAGTCTGTTATGGGCATCCTGGATGCTTTTTTACCTCTGCCATCCAAGCAAAGCTATCACTAGTTAATTCAAGTACTTCTCACGTGCACTAGGTGCCCATTGTAGAAAAAAATTCCATATGCCTATGAGAGATAGTACTGAACAAGTTTTAAAAGAAGACTTATAATAGTTTTCTAAATTTGAAATATTTTTTCCTTTAAATATTTAGATTATGATTTATCTTTGTGACAACCTATAATGAAGCCTAACACTGCATTAATTTCAGAAACTAAAATATTCACGAGGTACAGAGTTATAAAGAAAAGTCAGACCACTGCTGAAAGTAAAGCCATTAGCTGAGAGCAAGTACCCAGAGTTTGTGAAAGTGATAAATCTGTTTTAGACATCAATGGCCCCTTCTGCAGGTGCAGGAGGAATGTTTTATTCTATTTGTATTGTGTCCCTTAGTTTGAATCTACACAAAACAATCAATAAAGCTGATAAGCCTTTAAGAAATGTAAATGTAGAGTGTTTGGGAGTGGTATTTGTTTTACAAATAAATGCTATTGATTAGAGGCTGAGATTTTCCAATTCCTGTTTCTCAAAGGGTACACTTATGAAATAAGACAAAACAATTTCAAATTGATAGCTATGGATTACTTGCTATTGATGCAGTCTCAGTTTAGTAAATTTGTAATTTCCTAAATGGAAAAGTGTTTAATTGCTTATGTATTTCTGAAGTTTAATAGTGCTTTCAATTTGTTTTTAAAAAGCCATACAAGTGGAGAATTATAATCTTCATTAAACTTTAGATTATAAAAAAATATAGGTAAAAAACTAGAAGTCCAACTAAATTTGAGTATCAGTTGCTGATCCTCAAATTGTGATGGTTGAATCTATATTCAGTTTTAATATTAAATATAGAAATTAGAAAAATAACAAAATGTATGATGACCTAAGTAGTTTCTTAAGTGCTTAAATGGTCCTAATGTGGCATAAAGGCTGCATTTAGCTGCTGATCAGCTACTAGCTGATATCTTAGGATTTCTTGATAGTGTGAATCGACTTTTCTTTTGTAAAATAACTTAAATACACAACAAACAAGAAAAAAAAATAAAATTCAGTAATGCATTGTAATGCATTAGCACAGGCTGATATCAGTAACTTTTAAATGGTGTTTTAAATCAGTTTCCTTGCCTTTTTATTCTCCCCGTCTGCAAGTAAATCTTTCTGCTTTTATGCATATGGCATCGTTCAAAAATCAAATGGAGACATCCAGCTTTTTACGACAGTGAAAAGATGCTGAACTAAACACTGTAAAGTTTCTAGGAGAGTTTTTTGTGAATTGATGTGTGGTGTTTACTTGCATGTGGTTTAAAGTATGTTTAGGAGAAGAAAATCTCTTCTGAATTGTTTCTTTTTGTCTAGTAGTGTTAAACAAAAGCTGAAGGTTTTTACCTTACGTCATGTGATGAATCTGTATTCATTCCTTCCTAGCTCTTGTTGGATGATTTGGACATTGAACCATAGCTGTGACATGGAGATGGAGAGTCATTGGAGATGTTCTCCCATGTTCCACAATCTATTTTTCTTCTCTTGTTTTAAGGGTGTGATAAGCACATCACTGAGAATATAATATGGTAAAACACAGACAGCTATTCTGCCTTGATACCTTAATTACCCTACTGGTTCCTTTATTAGCAAGTTCTTGTTAGGCTGCATCTTCAGCTCCTTAACTCCAGGCAGGTGCCATGGAGTCACTTCATTTTCAATCTACTATCCTTGCATTAATATTATGCTACAGAATATTATGTTTACTCTCCTGGTTTCTGTTTGCAATGCTGGGATTTGGGGTTTTTTCAATGGTATGGGCTGATCCCAGCATAATGTGGTGGAATCATAACTGGCTAAAACATTTTCTATTGACTTCTGTGTTCAACAGAGCCAGCACAGTAGCTCTGAACTGTTAAGGCATTTATGTTGATAGACCTCTTCTGGGTAAAATTCCTCTAATTTATTGATGTGTCAAAAAATTCTTCCTTCTTCTTCTTAAGCACTATTGGGGAAGATAATTTTTAACTGGTTAATTTCCAAGCAGAAGCTCATTTACCATCTGCTTGGGAAAAAATAGTAAGCTGCTGGCTATAGCTTGACAGCTAGAGGTGGGTCAAGGGCACATGCTTATAATTTTGCTGCAGTGATTCCTAACTAATTAGCCACAAGGAACTTTCTGAGAATGTTCTGTTAAGATCATTTTCTTCTCTCCCATTTTGTTAATGAATGCAGTGCTCCCAGCTGTGAGGCTTTGAGTGATGATTGCTATTATGGATTTATCCTTTCAAATTTTGCCTCTAATTTTAGGAAATTATATTCCCTGTCTTTAAGTTTCTAGTGGTAAAACTGTAAAAGGACAAGTTATTCCTCAGTGAGTGTTGGGAAATACAGTAATAAGATTGTATAAATACTCGGTTGCAATAGCTAGCTGTATTAGAGGAGGGAAAATACTGTTCACAAAAATAAGCATCTGTAGTCCACATTAGTTGATAAAAAATATTTGGGGTTTTTTTGTTTTTCTTTTTATTAGAATGGTTTAGAATTGATTTGTTCTCAAAGACAATGCTTTACTTTACTGCTACTGTGGTTCCCAGTACATCCACAGTAGGGCATTAGGCATATGTGTGGGATAGAGTTTTCTTCCCATTTCCTCCTACACATACATACCTTGTGATGACATGGAAAAACTAATCTGGGCTTTTCAGGTTACTTAATGTGAGATTAATGTACCTGATTGTACCCAACTAGGGCATCTCCTAGCATTGCTAATCACTCTTGTCTTAAGAACATGCATTAGAATGCAGAATGAACTGAAAAGTTGTCCTACCTGTTCAAAAATGATATGTGTGTATACATAAATAAGCTTATAGATAGGCATGGCATTGCTCCTGTAGCTGTTGAGTTTAAATATTAGATATGATTTCTTGTTCATCATAATCAAAATTTTCCAACTTGAAAAGTATATATGATGACACTTTCCTACTATTATATATACTTTTATAGCAAAATACAGTTAGAGGATTAGAATTCAGCTGGAAACCAGTTTTGATTTCCAAAATTTCACATAAAACAACAGTGTTACAGTTTTACCTGTAGTTAAAAGATTCTGCCTGTTTTTTTCCCCCTCACACACAAAGTAACAAGATTAAATAGGATAACATTATTTTGGACTTTAAATCCACTTGCTTCTCACAGTGGAAAGCTCTAATCTGGCAGACCAGTCCAGTACGTACCAGACTTTATGATAAGCTGTTGTCCATGTGTTGTCATTGTCCCCAGGAGACAAGCCTCGAGGGCTGCTGCTGTGTTTCAGGTATGGTACCGTGTTTTGCATTAGAAAAGTGAGCAGAAGAAAGGTATTTAGTCTGTGAAGCACTGTCGACACTAATCTTTTAAACAAAGGAGGTTGGCTTGGCGTTGTCAAAGGAAAATAAACCTGCTGGTTTTTTTTCCCATTGTTCCCTTGCACAGAGACCCCGGTCTGCGAATGGCCGCTGACATTATGCCACAGAAATTGATACAAGGAGAATACTTGGTACTTTCCAAACTTGCTTTGAAGCCTGGCAACAGTGTTGTGGCTGCATTTCCCTGTTTCTGTGCTACAGTGAATTCTGAGAAGCTGGATGAGTGTCTGTCTTCCCAGGTTTTTCTTCTCTCTGTTGCTGTCAGTTCAGAAAAACTGTATCTGTCAAATGGCTTGTCTGCCAGTCTTCTGTGGCCCAGACTCAAAGACGTATGAAATGAACTGAAAAGAGAGGGCAGGATTTGGAAGCTGTAGGAGATACCTGTCATGGAGGGATGTTTTTCTGCTCTCTTAGAGTTTCAGGCTAAACATATGGCATCAAGAGAGGTGAAGCAGAGAGGTCATTTGAAAGTTAGTGGCAGTGTTATTCCTAGGATGCTTGAAGGAAGTAGATGAAGCATCTCAGTTACTTGAATGAGATCTCAGTGATGATGTAGGCAGGAAAAGGGGAACTTGCCAAATGTATGCTGTGACATGTGCCACATCTGACAGCTTTGCAGTCAGTGAAGTGCAAAAACCATGGGCCTTTATCGGTGGAAGGATGTTTCTGGAAGTGAACGATCTTCAGTGTTCTTAATTGTTTGCTAGTACAGTGGGTCAAATTCAGGGTACAGATCTCCTAATCTGCAGGACTGTACTTTTTTTTGTTTGTTTGTTTGCTTATTTTTTTTATAAATGCTGTTTTTAACTTTCTCTCCTTTGATGGCATGGCTTTCTCAGCAGCTGTTGTGTTCTGCCATAGAGTTAGCTGCATGCTGAGGGTGGACAATTCCTTTCTGTCCGTGTGCAGTTTCATAAGGCTGTAGTAGTGGCCTTGAAGTTTATAGGAATGTAAATACTTGTACCAACTGATTTCAGAAGTGCAGAACGTGATACACTTAATGAAATCTCTCAGTGACGGAAAGGATTCCTACCAGTTGAGCTCAATGCAGCTTGCTGGCACAATCTGTACCTTTATGCTAGAAGAAGAGCTGCTCTGTGTGTGGGTGATGCTGCCTTTCCACTGCCATCCCCTGCCATGTCTTCCGTCATGTGGGTTATCTTCAGTTTTTGCCAAAGACCACTGCTGGAATTTGCTGTCCTCAGAAGGCTTGCATTTTCTTTCCTGATGTCCTGCAGAGCATCTAAACACAAGGACAACTCTCCAAAGACTTTGAGATGCCACTTTTCAAATGTATTATTAAAAAAGTGTCTAACAACGACAGGTGAAATCTGTTTTGGAAGTAATTCACGCACAGTTTTATCCTGTTAATTGGTACTCCAAAGAGGCCATGTAGATTGAATAAATTCAAATTTGTTTGCCAGTCTTTAAAGAATTAGTACCTAATATTTCCGCTACATGGTCAACTCCTGTGGTCTGAGCTGGACAAGATAGCCTCAGAATTATTGTCTGCATAATGCAAAGGTGGAATATGTTTAATAAAGTAGTTCTTCTGGGGGAGAGAATGCAAAGTCTTATTTTAATTATTTCATACACGTAACATGCAGTTAAGATTTAGATTTTTCGGAAGGTAAAAATCTATAGAAAACAGTATGCATCTAATAGGCTTCTTTCTAACTAAGGGTGTAAGTACATAATTTAGCTTTAGCTTACAAAACAGTGAAATAGTATTGAAATCACTCGTGTAAAAAGCATACACATCCTGTTGTTGGCTTTGCTTCAGCTGTTTCTTCACATTTGGCTAAGCTCAAGTAATAAATTGCTGTGAAACTGGAATACACTCTGGAAGCAGATTAATCATCTGACTCAGTATTGTCTTTTAGTTTGCCATGAGAAATCTTTCCAATCTATGAGATCATGGATTAGCTGGTTGGACAATTTAGAGAGGCATGTAGTACGTTCCCCTTTTTTGCTGCCTTCCCTTTGAAACTTGTAGAATCTCAGCAAAGCAAAAATGATAAATGACTCTTTTTTCCAAGTTATACCACAAATACATATTGCAATGAAATATCAGGCATCTGAACTGATAACTCCTTGTTTTATCTAATTTTGGACATTGTAGGTGGCATTTATCTCATGAGATGTAGATTAACTCCCTACCCATTCAGGTGGGCAGGAATCTTTAAGGTCCTTTCCAACCAAAACCACTCTGTTATTTACATGTTTGTGACAATGATTTAGAGTTGCCTTAAAATTGGTGAAAAGGAACAAACGTTGTAGAAAGTGACTCACTTCAGGTTTCTAAAAACATGTTGCATAAATTTCACTGTAAAGTCCTTTTTCTTCTGATTGATAAAAAAAGGTGATGATTAGTTCTGTTGTGCTATTGATGATACCCATGTAGGTGGTGTGATGTCTGTTCTGCCCAGACAGGCAGGGGGTGCTAGTGACTGATAAGGAGATCTAACACTTGAAGGCAATTTGTCTGGATTTGCAATTTCCTTCTTATGCCTTTCCAAATTTCATTACAAATGTGTGCTAAAATATTCCCTGCAAATGTCCTTTGCTGTCAGGATGAGTGGCACACTGCCAAGGCAGGTCAGAAATTAGGCTAACAATACCACTCTTACTTGTGTGGGCAGAGGAGGTGACATCTGCAGTGACGTTTTTGTTATTGTATTGTTAGCTTATAGCATTAATTAATTTTTTTTTCTCTCCTGATACCGTACTGTTTTCTGGCTGTGTTGAAGGTGCAACTTTATTGCTCAACATACTGGGATGTAATGATCTGAATGGCAAGGACATTCCATCCTCAACTTGCATAACAAACAGGTTATGCTTATTTTATAACTGAACTTTGCATACTTCATAAAATGTAGTTTTATTGTGTTCTGTGCCTCTTTTCTAGCTTACTTGTACATGCATCCAAAGAGGAGATAAAGTGAAGTGATAGTGAACTGTAAGCAATCTTGTCTGCAGCTGCAATTTTACTGAAAGCTGTTAAAATTTTATTTTTTTCTGTATGTTTGGAAGGGAACGGCACCCAGTGAGGTAACCACCATAAAAACGAAATAAACTGTAGGTTATAGCAAGGGTGAGGGTTATGTTGCCAAGACTCTACAAGAATGATGACAGTGGAAGGTACGGATGTGTCCAAGGAAGGGTTTGCTGGGGCCTGTTGGTCAGTGAGGGTGTGAGGGGAAAGAGTCACGGTGGTAGATGGGGGCAGGGGGAAGAAGGGAGAGAATGTACATCTTAATAATTATTAGTGGGAGTGATTTCTTACAGGACTGTAAATAACCAAGTGCCGCTGATTTACCACTTGAAGATTAATGTCTGGGCAAAATTACTGTTTCTACACACTTAGAAGTTAGTGAAATGGATACCTCAATGAGGGTGTTTTCTTTTGTAGCAAGGGTAGTTCGTTTCAACACCAGCTGATTTTCCCCTGGGCATCCTTTGCTGCCCTGGTTTTGAGATTTGGCTATTTCTTGTTGACTGAATTCAGAGAAAAACTATTCCTGATGACATTGAGTTTTGCAGAATGACTGAAGTGTGAATTTGGCTTGTATTGGTTAAATCAAGCTTTTGATTTGGTTGCCTATTGTCCAGTATGCTAATCCATGTTATTTCCAGCTGAGTTAAGTGTAAAGTCATTAGAGCAGCGTGGGGCTTTTGTTTGTGGAGGAAAGGTTAAGTTCTGCAGGCAGCTCTTCCTGCTGCCAGCATATCTGCTAATCTTAGTTTGGGGACTAATTACCTGTAATAGCTACAGGACAGAGTCCTGTGTTGAGCAGAAATCTGTTTAGGCCAAAGTTTGGAAAGCTTTGTCATGGGGAAAGTTCTTTAACATTTTTCAGGAACTTGAGTGCTGATTTAGTTCATTCAGAGCCAGATACTTACTTCATTACTACATTCAGCCTAATAATATCCTAATGCTGATATTTTAAATAAGGTCTGAAAATCCTATAACAGAATTAACAAGCATTTTAAACTGTAATAGCCTGTAGCTATTTATGGGCTGTCAATATTGTTACATTGTTTCTGAGTTGTTTCTAATTCAACGTTTGATAACCACACATAGCTTTTGGGGGTGGGGTGTAAGGGATGAGGAAGCCAAAACCAACGTGTACTGGAGTGGTTTGAGATGAATAGATTAAAAAAAAAAAAAAAAGCGCCATTTTTTTCCTAGACCCTTATGATTAAAAGTTTGTATGCATTAATGTTTTTCTATATGCTTTTATATGCACTCAGTTGTTTTCCTTTTTTAAACACTTTGTTTTAAAATTCAACAGGAGTTATTATTGTACACAAACCATTTAAACTTTGTATTGTGCCCTTTTACAAAAGAAGTGGAAAATGCTGGTTTGGAATGGAGGTGAATTAAGAACACAAAAAAATGAAAACATACTACTTCTTCACAAAGAGGGCTCAGCTTTAACAGAAGAAATACAGGCTGCAGGCTTGTATTGGGAATTAGGGAGAAGTCAATTACACTTGTAGATAGTAGCATAAATATCCATTTTTGCTACAGTATGACTTATTAAGTCGTGAGTTGAAAGCTATGATCCTTGACTAACATTACAAAGATCATCTAGTAAGTTAGTACCTAACATATTTTTTTTTAGGTTTCAAAGCCTAGTTAAATAAAACTTTGCAATTCTCTATAAAAACTAGAGATTATTTCCCTATTTGATACTGACTGTGATGTCTTTGGTGTTGCTTTCTTCTTATTCCTCCTAACTTAATATTGTAATAAGAGACAGTGTTTCTATGTGATAGGAACAAACGTGCTCATTTAGGAAAAGTATTCTTATTACTAGTTTTGAGTGGAAAGATTGTGTAATCTTCACCATGGATACACAGTCTTGAAGCTTCTATGGGTTTCTTCCAAATAATGGGTGAGTTGTATGCAAAATAATGACCCTTTTAATAATTTGCAGGCTTAGAGTATAGTTACTGAGTAATTCTGAATTTATTTGGGGTTTTATTTCAGTCAGAGGGAATGTTCTCAAAGCTGGTGGTATAAACTAGGGGTTAGCAGATTGGGTCAATATCTGTACTTCACTCTGGGTATGGTAGCTTGAAAAAGTGTAAGCCTGTTACTTATGTAGTTACAATGCATCTCTATCATCTATATGAGACAGAAGAATCTGGAGGGGTGTGTAGCACATCAGAAAATGTAGCACTCTACCTGAATGCCCAGCCCTGTCAGAATGTTGTGTTAAGCAGAACAGTGAAGGGTGATGATGATCACTGCAGTTCTGACATGCAGATAATTGGTAGTGGAATTAGCAACTGGCCCTGAAGCCAACCCCACCATCACATCTTACTTAAGTATGCATCTTTTATTTATGTATTTTTATTTCCATCTCTTCCTTTTGGTCACTTAAAAACTTTCTTCATCGGGAAGTCATGAGGTCTAAGAAAAGCCTTGCTTTTACCTGCAGCCAATTGCATTAGGTACTTCTGGATGGCTATCCATTATTGATAATGCCCTTTTTTTCCTGCTGTTTTTTTAGATGACAGTGCCTCTGCTGCAAGCAGTATGGAGGTTACAGATCGCATTGCCTCTCTGGAGCAGCGTGTCCAGATGCAGGAAGATGACATCCAGCTGCTCAAATCTGCCCTTGCTGATGTGGTCCGACGCTTGAACATTACGGAGGAGCAGCAGGCCATGCAGAACAAGAAAGGACCTACCAAAGGTTTGCATTTCAGATAGATGTAAAATAGATAGTGCAGTTCAGTGAGTGTTTCATATATATTAAAATAGGTTATTCATTAGATCTTGAAATATTAAAAATCAACAAAACAAACTCTAAATAAAATACATTTGAAATTCAGCCTGTTTAAAGAGAACATATAAAAATCCAGATGGTTAAATCTGTGAGCCTTCTACAGTTCACATGAACCAGCAAAGCATTTGCATTTTCTTAATGCTTAATCCACAATCTACATTTAACCATTGCTACAGCTTCCTTACTTCTGATCGAGATATTTTATAAACTCTTTAGGGAAGGTATTGTCTTCTGTGGGTGAAATTCCTAATAGGTTGGGGTTTTTTTATCCTAAGAAATGAATTAAACTTAAGTTAAATGTAATTAAAATTTAATTAAAAATGTCTTAAGTGTCTGTGGATCATAAGACAGAGCTCTAAGCTGCCACAGAGTTGACATGACTAAGGAGATGGTGCAACACCAACTGCTCAGCTACAAAAGATAGGTAGAGCTGTGCTTGTTGCCTGACTGTGTTCCAGAGCAGCAGAGGCAGAGCCAGCAAGGTGCAAGATGTGACAGGTATCACTGCTTAGCAGAATTCTGTTCTGTGCCCTGGTGCCACAGTGTGCTCTCTCGTTGCTCCTGCTCTGCAGGAATAGGTTCTTCTGTGCACAATTCAGAAAGCAAACCTGAAACTGGACCTGAACATCCAGCACTTCACAGGAGTAAAGGTTTATTAGAACCCAAAAAATGGGATTCACACAATGTGTGTGAGGCTGCAAAGGCCTGGAAGGTTGCCTGTGTGCATCTTAGAGAAACACACAAGGTATTTTAGGGTGGTCTTAGGAGTAAGAGTGGTGGCAACAACAGTGCTTGCTGTAGAAAGCAAGCACTGACTTCACAGGCTCTGTGTTGTTTAACGTACGAAGTTGTTTCTTGGGGTCCTGATAAGTATTAATTAAAGCCTTACTTTGCATGAGAATTATGTTACATATTCATAATTTTCTCAGTTTAAAGGTAGGACTTCTTTTAATCTTCATTATATATTTGTGACCCAGTAACAAATATTTAGTTCTAGTCCTTGGTTTAACAGACTAGGTAGGAACTACTTAATTTGCTGAATAGATATATCATGTTTGTTACAAAGTTTTGTGTCAGGAGATGAGGAAAGCTGAAAGGGACAGAATTACTGAGCCAAATAATGAGTCGGCTGTGTCTCATGCTAACTGTCAGACGGAATAAGCGCTAAATATCTGCAATCTTGTCTTCCTGTTGTAATCCCCTTATTTTGTCTTTGTTTTATTGAGAATAAGATTTAAAATATCAGATAAATTAAATGTTACTAAAAATAGCCTCCATTGTGATAAAATGTTCCATCAAATCTGGTTTTACAAGGGATTAAGAGGCTTCATGTTGCCTGTAAAATAGATATTATCAGACGCATGGAGGAAATAAAGTCAAGTAATTATTACTGGGTTGTAACCAAATCTGTTCTTCTTGCCTGCTGGCTTTACTTAGCAAAATACAAACCAGATTTTCATGTATTCTATGAGCAGAGTTGAACTCTAAATCAGGAGAGGTTTTCTTGGTCATGGCAGACCACCAGAGCCATAGTTCAATGTATATTGAAGAAAAGCTGCTGTACGCCTATCCCCCTGTCTTCTATGGCTGGTTTTGTAGGGGGTTTTATTTATTTGTGGGATTTTTTTGTGTGTGTGTGTGTAGTTTGGAGTTTTTTTAATGTATATGTGCCATGCCTGGTTCCTAACGTGTGTGTGAAATTACAGTGTAAGGAGTTTTACAGTAATAATCCAAATAGAGGACTACAAATGTCAATTGCTCTTCCCTTGCAAATTACCAGAATGAATCCCGATATTTGCCAACAAAACCCACCTAATTTCTGGAGAACATCAGTACTGTCAATGTTTATGTAAAGAACTTCCAGTTTGCTGTGCATCAGCTGTATTGTTTAGTGTATGGTCAACCTCATTAAACATTGAGTTATAAACATGAAAGAGAATCTGAAGTATTCTGATCACTTGGTTTTTTTCCAGCTATTTTGTCAAATATTGTATATTACACATGATGGCCTACTACTCCTTGGTAGGCACAACGACTTGATAACAAATTGTAAGCAATTACTTAGCATAAGACTAATTTTAGTTCAAAATAGCATTATGGAAGCTCCTGATGGAGACTCTTAGGAGAGGGGCTTTTCTAGACATGTGAGGAGCTGAAGTAGAGGCTTCTTATGCTTTACCCCTTGGGCTGCATGGACTGAACTTGTTCATTTTCCCTGTATCATTTAATGGCTAATTCCACATTTCCAATTTTAAAAAGTGGAATTTGATCCCACAGAATGTGACAGAAATTGTGTGCATGCAAACAGGGGCTTGAAGCTGCTGTACACTGCTGTTATCATTTGATCTCTAGATGAAGTAGATCAGGATTAAGTGTGTGTGTGTTGATGGAGGTCTGTGCCTTTGGAAAAAGAGGATACCGTGGTACTGTATAAAGTCTGGAACAAGAATCTTCATGTGACAAATTACTTCATTTTTTTTGAGTACTTCAGATTTAACATTAATTTAAAGATTTCAAGTTTTAGACTTTCAAATCTATAATGGAAACATCTTGAGCTTGTTTTCAGTCTTTGTGTTCTTGTTCTAAACTTGAGCTAAGCAGCTTAAAAGCAGCATACATCATGGAAAGGGAGCGGCTTATCTTGTCCATTTGTGGAGCTCCTTCCCTAATGGCGTTTTGAGTTTTTGTTTAGTTGTTTGGGGTTTTTTCCCTTTCCTTATTTAATTCTACTGCTTGGTGGAGTTTCAGTATGGCTTCCTGCCTTTGTTTTACTTGTGTTTGTTGTTCTTTCCTTTTGCAATTATTGGTTTGTTTGTAAACTTAACAGCCCTATTAATCCATAGATCAGAGTATGATTAAAAAAGCTGCTGCTGAGGCTGATAAACTTGTCAATCCTGCTACCACAGGTAAGACCTTGAAGCACCAGAACTTCCAAAATAAACATTACTGACGAAACAGTAATAGCAGTGTGTTACTGACTTCTAACAGCAGTGACATGTTCAGGATTGTGTGACTGTGATGCCTGTTACTACTGGTGTGAACTACCTGTTGTAAGTAAAACTAAATAGCTTCCAAGTAAGCAGTGGGTTTATGGAATAATGCACAGTTTTTCTGTGTGTTGTGCAAGAGTTTCATGGTGTTGCCTTCTACACTAGCTGACCATTTAAATCTCGGTTTCCAGAAATGTGTGTTATTGGTTAATACTGGATCTGAAGCAAAACTCCTGTTAAAGGTTGCAGGGTTTACTCCTGCTGCTGCTAGTTTCAATTTCATGAGGTTAGGAGAGTAAACAGACTCCAGCTAGTTCACTCCAGCTACTTTTCAGCAGGCATTCTTTTTAAATAACTACAAATAAGGAAAATATTTTTTTTTTTTAACTTCAATTGCTGTTCTAATTTGTCTTCTCAAAACTCATTAAAGTTTTGTGAGCTACAGAAAGCTTGCCAGGAGACAAGTCCACAGCTTCTCAACTGTAGCTGCCTGTGATTCTGTAGAATGCAACAGAATCAGTTTTTTACGTATAGATTAATTGCAACAGTGCAGCAATTAGGAAACAAGCAGCAGAGCTTCCAGCACAAAACTGTAAAAATAATTTAATATGCAAAAAAAAATGAATAAAGGAGAAGTAAATAGAATTATGATATCTGAATTCATTAATTAAAAAAAATAGAGGCTTGGGAAGCCAAGTAAACTTCAAATGTTTTGTACAAGCTCTAAAGACAGCATTAGTCAATTAAAACAGATCATAGAAGGCACCCTCAGTGAGCATAGAGAAAACTTTTTTCTTTTATCTCTTTTTGTTGACTTTCTTTCCTGTCATCCTTCAGTCTTCTAAGCTAAATAAGCCTCATTCCTTCAGTATTTCCCTTATAGGTTGTTTTCTAAACTTCTCTCCTCTGAACAAATAAATGACAGATACATAACAAGTATGTATTCTAAAAAAGTTTCAAGACAAAGTTTGCCTTGCAAGTTGCATTCTCCAGTAGACCATATTTACTGACAATCTTCTGAAGGCACGGTTTTTCCCATCTATCTTTTTGTTCAGTATATGAAAACTTAGGGTGAACAAGTCAATAAATGCTTGCTGTCAGTGCTACAATAAGATGTTATTACAATATGACCTATAGTTGTTATACAACTGGCACTGTTTCAGTTTAGCCTTTTAGATCCTTTATCTTTGGCAGTCTTTTTTAAAGAGCATTTCACAGGTATTTTCCCTGCTACACTTGCCAGGTTCAATGAAATTTTATGTTCCTAAAGTGACTTGTGACTGCTGCCTTCTCTCACGTGGTGTTTTTCTGAACTCAGAGGCTTTTGGCATCTTTACAATGGCTTGTAATACAAAGTCCTGTCAAATTCAAGGAATTCAAGCTTTTTTCCCTGCTATAGAAAGAGCACTACTCATGTTTACGTCTGTGTTTCAAGGCTATGATCCACAGTAGTTTTTGTGTTGGTACTCATTGCTTGCAGTTTTAAACACTGTTTTTGCAACTAACTTATAACTACTTGAATGGGACTTTTCTGTTATTCTAATTTTAATTACAGCTTTGACATATAGATCTTTTTTCTTGAGCCAACATTTGATCAGAAGAATGTAGGTAGATAATGCCAGCTTATTACTTTCACTCTTCTGCTGTTTTCAGTAGGTGTTTCTGAATAAGGGGTACAAATCCTTTCTGTCAAACATAAGCCCACATTCTTATGGAAAAAAAAAATCTTTTAGGGGAGTAGAAATTTCTTGATAGATAATTTGCTTGTGAAAAACCTCCAAGAAGACTGAGAAATGAAGAGCAGGAGTTTCTAGAATGACAACTTGCCTTCATTTCTGTCGCTCTTCTGGATGCTATCTGGGTGGGCAAGAGACTGATGCTCTTTTGACAGAGCAGGATTGGTTTTGAGGGCAACTGATTTTGTACATACCAGTAAGCTCCTTGATTTAGGACAGAGTTTTTACTTGAATGGACTATTACTATAATTGTTAATTATAATAATAATTATTATTTTAAAAATCTTCAATGTTAAAACTCTGTGCTGAATTTGGACATAGCAACACAAAAATGGCACACTACATGGAAAATTTAAAATATTCTAGTGTTGTCTGCTGAGGAAAAAACACAGAAAAGTAAATGAAGGCAATGATTTAATCTTATGCTTGTTTTACAGCAAGACCACTGGTACAAACCCTGCCTTTAAGGACTACAGTTAACAATGGAACTGTATTACCAAAGAAACCAAGTGGCTCTTTACCTTCTCCATCAGGAACCAGAAAGGAGACTGTATCACCAGCAGCAAAAAGGTAGGCATCTATGAGAAACCTTATAACCATGGAATTGAAAGCATGGTATAGCTCCTCTTTTAACCTTCTAGATATGTAGTTTTTCTTACTTGCAAAGCAGCAGTCTAAATATTTATTTCGGAAAGAAAAGGGGATGGATTTCATTCTAAGAGGCTTTAAGTTTATTCATTCCGATTACAATTAAGGTTATTACCATGAGTATCAAAAGAATGCACAGTGCTTGGTCTTACTGGTTTGTGTTAATTTCTTGCTTTTAGGAATTTAGTATAGAGAGAGAAAAGCATTTTTACTGTGCTGTTGCCAAACATGATGTGAAAAGTGGTGCAAGAATTCATTGAGTAGCTAATAGAAAATATATAGTCTGCAGAAAAACAGTGTTATCATTGCAAATCAGTATGTTATCTTTGGTGGTTTTCTCTCACTAACAAAATTATCATATAAACTGCATGCACAGGGTTAGCAGCATCTCAGGGAGGAGGAAAATTCTATGCCTAGCACATATTTATGCAAATGAAAACATCCATCTTTGGATATCTTACCATTAGCATGTATTTAAGCCCCTTTAAAAATTACTGCTCTGTCCCAATTTGCTTTGTGTGTAGCTGTTTTTAAACATACTAAATGTTTTATACATCTGGTTTATAAGGAATGGAATGGATTGGGTGAAGCAAGTTCAAATTATATGTGGCAGTTATTGTGGTGCTAATCTGCTGTATGGTATGTGTGTAAAAGATAATAGTGTGGGGTTTGGGTTTTAGGTTGGGTTGGGTTTTTTTTGCTGGATTTTTTTTTTGTATATTCCTTTTGTGTGTCTCCTCATCTTTTTGTAGTGATGATGCTGTCAGCTCTGAGGGAGGGTAAGTTGTGGAGAGGAGAGCATTAGCATGCTAAGATCTGAGGTCTCTGTCATAAAGAGAATTTTTCCTCAAAGGGGAGATGGTGGCTAAGGATAGGCCTGTTTTTGTTACTATGTTGAAGGGGACTGATTTTCAAGAAACTCCAGGTTCTGTTATTGTAGAGTAGAGAGAAGTCACACTGCACAATTAAAATTGGAAAATACCATATTTGTTTATGTCACAAAAATGAACTCTTGTGAGCTGGAGCTCACTGCAGCTGTAGGCTTTGGCAGGCTGGTCTGAATCAGCCCTTAACAGAAGTGAAGGAAAGCAAATACTGTCCAAACTGTTCCATTATTAGATTTGTGTTATCAGAAGTTTAAAATGGGGTGAAAGAACTTTCCTTTTAGAAAAGGAAATGTATTAGTGTTTAAAAAGGAGTACTATTTAGTACATGCTGAATTTTAAAACACATTTGTTCTTCACAAATTATTTTTCTTAATTAATATAATAATTTCATTTTTCCTAAATAAGTTTCATCTAGTAGTTATAAAACAGATGAGAGCACAGGCATTGGGAGACTTCACCTGTGTACAAGGTGTGTGATTCCCAAGTCTCTGTGCTCTGTCTCTGGGGTTCAGCATAGGACTTTCTGCCCCAGAGTAGGGTGGATGAGATGCAGGTCAGGATCATACTCATGCTTTCTCTATTCTTGGAGGCCTTTATCTAGTTCAGGTGTTCCATCTGGTATTGCCTGCAGCCTGTGGGCATTATCCTGGCTTAGGATCCTTGTAGGTAAGTGGCACCCTGTATCCCTTCCACCTGACCCATGTGCAGCCTGGATACCCAGAATGCCAGTAGGAAAGTCCTTAGAGAGCATCATTAAGGAGTATTTTTAGACTGTCTTGATTCCCGTGTGAGACACTTTTCCACAGGGCAAGTATTTAGTGTCCTTTCATTATGTTTGTCCCTTCTCATTGCTGAAGAAGCTAGGCTGAAGGTGCTTTAAATATGCATCATGAAAACGTGTATTTGGAAAAGAAAAAAATATATATGGACAATTTTGCTGAAACAGGTGAACACTTATTAAGAGTGCTTAGGAGAGTGGGGTTACTCCATGTCCTGAAATAAAGCACTCATAAATTCAGGTTCTGTAGAATTGTTGTTCCCTTCAAATGCTCCAAAATTCTGTATTGGTGTCTTTAACATGAAAATGTTATTTATTGTTACCTTTATTAAACTATATTAAAGCATATTTCTATGGCTTGCCTATAAATGTACTTCAAGAGTAATAAAGTGGAGTGGTAAGAACCTCAATTAATTACTGTACAAAACTTTTTTGTAAACTATTCTGTAATAATTTAATAGTGAACCTTGAAGTAACTGGTCAGATTTCAGGTTTTTATAGTAAATGTTGTTCCACATGTTCAGTATTCAAAAATGATACAGTAAGTGCTCCAAATATCGTTCTTGTATACAGTCAAGAAGAATAATTCATTATGCATCCTTAAGATAAATTCAATCACACTTTGTATTTATACTGGACCCTTTTACCTTCAGGAACTGCATGTGTTTATGCATAAAACAAGTAATGGAAATACATCAACAAAATCAAATAGTTTCCTTTTACTAAGGGTAGGACTTGTTTATTTGTGCTAGCAGTTTCTCTCAGCATTGCAAAGTTTACAGATGGTGGGAAATTTAGACCTATTTTTTTGGTTCTGATTTCTGCTAGCAGTGCTCTTTTCTTATGAACTGCTTCCAGAACTGTGGCTAATTTCTAGTGCAGATACTCTTCAGTCCAAAATATGGTCATGTGACACAGCAGCTGTAAATAGTATTGAGTGTTTACAGATGTTTTGAAACTTAATTTCTGCTTGAATACTTTTAGTAGTTTTACTATACAACACAGGTGCACAATTGAAAAGGTACAATTTTGGAAAGTAAAAGTAAAGTTTAAAACAACAATAGAAAAAGAAAAAAAATTTTGCTGAGTCATCCTCTAAACTTTTTATTTGCTGTTGAGACTGAAAAATATCTGCTAGGATTGCAATAGTAAAAAATATCCCCTTCCATTTTTTTGCTACCTGTGACCATATATCCATGAGAAAGTGCAGTTGAATGGAGTCTTTCCCAAATGTTTGACTGCCTTATGAAAAGAAGGCTTACAATCAAATAATTTTTGATTCTTCTCTTTTCCTATACTTAGCACTGTTTAGGTTAAGACTGTCTGATGTCCAATTGAAATGACATCAGACAGACTGTCCCTTGAAACAGTTTGTTGTGCATTATTTATGTAAATATATGCAAATAGTCTGCATGGGACTAAACGTGCATCCATACATTCTCCTGCTTAGAAATAGATGTATTTATTGGTATGTATGCAGGCACAATCTCATTTTATACAGTAGCTGTATTAAATGTGTTGGTTAACTCGTTTGGACCCACAGGTTGGTAAATGGCTTATCTGCCTTGCTGGATTACCAAGCAGCTGTGGTTCAGAGTTCACTACATTTTCTGATTTCCCATTTAATATTTGAAATGGAAATGACTTCTTCTGGCAGGAATATATAAATTGGAGGTAACAAAAAAGGCTTGAGGCTGAAAGGGTGGAACTAGCAGGCTTTTATTTGAGGTCTGCCATATATTCTCTCAGTGACCTTATGCAAATCATTTAACCTCTATGCATATTGCTTTTCCATATGTAAAACGTCTATCTCTGCATATCAGTAGGTTTTTCTAGGGCCTAATGTGATAATTAGATCCAGATCTTGCAAAGCGTTGAGTAACCTCAACTGACTCTGGCTTCAATTAGAACTGAGGGCACCAAACCCTGCTTCAGCATTCAGATCTCATGCAGTCAATACCCAATTATCCAGGTTAAGGAAGGACTCAAATAACTTGAACAGAGCAAAAGCACAAATCCAAAATATGGATCAACTGGATTATAAAAGTATATGGTGGTAATACAGTGCAAGATCACCTGGTGATGCTGGTGGTACTGGGACCAAAAATTTTGGTCAAGCACCAAGAGGAGCTGCTGCACTCAGGCTCTGGGGACCGTGTGAACACAGCTGGGAGGCTCTGGGTGCCAGCCAGCTAACAGAGAGCTGGAGTGATTCTGAGATTGGCTGAACAATCACCTGACACAGATGGACAGTCAAGAATTGCCTGGCTTTGAAAAGTGTTTCCGTGTCATCTTCACAAGAAACCTTTGATCAGAGGATTTTATTTGAATTTTAAATATTTTAATACTATTTACATATCTAGCTTTTTTGAGTGACAGCTTTTTGAATGCTGCTGTAGTTTTAATCCAAACTTTGTGCTTAGAATATTTATTTGAAATTTTCAGTCCAAATAAGATAAGTTTAGTGTATTGTGAGCAGAACTTTCCCTTCACCCCGCACTCTTTCTTTGGCATGTAATGTGGCTTGAAGTTCGATGCTTAACACTAGGTTTGTCTTTGGAATTTGGCCAGTGCATAGTAGTGATGTTTTGTGTTCCCTATTAAAATCTAAGGTTTTGTGACTCGTCTAGGATAGCTTTGTTTCCGAGAGATGAGGGGGAAAAAAAAAGTAAGGGAGGAGAATGCAGACAGTACCTTTCCCAGTAGGGATGCTGGTGCAGGCTGCAGGCTTGCACATACTTTGCTTTTCAAAAGGGGACAATCAGTCATTCTTTCTCCCCCAGCAGATTGCAAAGTACTACAATGGTGTTCTTCTCTAACAATGGAGATCAAAAGGAAGAAGCAAGAACAAAGAAAACATAAAGAGCTTTGTTTGCAGGGAGAATAAAATACTTTAATATGATAAATTCCTGTTCTTCTAAACTCTAAACACATGGCCCCTAGGAAATTGTTCAGTCGCCTGGAATTAATGTTGTGCGTTCTGTTGGGGGCAGCGATGGTTTGTAACTAGCACACACACAAACTCGGAATCGAACCTTCAATTAAATGCTCTGTGTAATACTTGTCTTTCAAAGAAAATAGTTTAAAATGTTTAGAATATAAATTAAAAAAGAAATCCCTCTCCACTGAACTTCGGGTGGCAAAACTATTATGCCATTTCACAGTATCTCTAACAATTAAAGTTATTAGTGCATTTTGCTCAGAGGCGTAATGAAATTAAAGTCATATGTTATTCCTGAGTTCATTCTAATGGATTTAAATGAGGGTCAGAATGAGTGCTAGACAAAATATTAATGCCATCAGTTTCTGTCTTAAGAGCATTGTGCGCTGGTTTTTAATTTATTTTATTAAAAAGCTTTTATATTTTCCCAAATAGTTTTAGTAACAAAGTATATATCTTTTTAATTTTGGCCAGATTTGTTCACCACAATTCAGTAATGCAACTACCTGAAACATTCATGCTATGCAATGGTATATGTATGTATATATGAGGATTTATTTTCTTGTCTTTGTTGTTGCTTTTTTAATAGTCTTTGTCTTTTAGCTGGATCATCTGTCGTGTTCCTTCAGATAGCCTCTTTGATTTTTATTTTTATTTATTTTTATTTTTATAATTTTATTTTTGAGTCGCTTTACAAATGATCAGTCTGTTGGGGCACTGCTGAGATTTTGTCATTCAAAGATACATTGGTGTTCTTAAATGTATGGTTTGAAATGATCAAACATCTAACTGAGCCAATAAGTACTTTGTTGTTTACTCTTGCACGTGACTTCATATCTTTAAAGCATGCAATTTTGTCTTTAAATGTAGGTCTTGTAAATGTCTTGTTTCCACATTTTATTGTTGCATTCACTTTTTATTCTGCTTTGTTTACGCACCTCTCAATCTGGATTAAGCAGGTCTGTGAATCTTCTCAATGCATGCAAACTGAAAAAGCCTGCTCTAAGGTGAGGGATCCTTAATAGCTTTGTAGTGTTGAAATTCAGTTGTTTTTCCTTTCCATTTCAATTCAACACATAGAAAGTGGCTGTTTTAGTAAAAGCATTAACATAATAGAACTGTAATTACTATCGCCATTTTTAACATTTCCAGAAGTACATGTCTAAAACTTTCTCATAATTGATAAATGCATCACACAACTTAGATAATAATAATAATGTCAGTGATGGTGTCTGCATTATTTCATACTGACATAATTTTTATTATGGGGTATTAGTCCACATTTTTGTCTTAAGTTAAAAATTGCATAACTGAATGTTATTTTCTTAAATAATTGCAAATGTTGTCTTTTCATATCACTAATGTGGAAGTCAAATTCTGGAATCAAGTTATACTCTTATAAACCTGTAAGTTAAATGAGTATTTTCTGTCATTTAAAGTTCCTCCTCAGGTGACAGTGTATCTACTGTAGCTGTGGATATAATCACTGATGTTTAACAGTCTAGCTAACAAAATGTGTATAATGCCAAAACTGAGCTAATATAATGGAGTTATAATCCTTGTTTCCAGCCACCAATTAATACTTCTCACTGGACTTTTGTTGTTGTTGTTGAAAGTTTGAAGTGAAATTTGTCGGAATATAGCATTAGTAATTAGTTTAAGCTGTGATGGACATAAATCATAAGGGTTTAAGAGAATTTTACACCTGTGGTTAAAGTACTTTTTATACTTATATGAGACTTCATTATTCAGAAAGAAGATAGAATTAAATGTTTAAATTTTAGTCCCACCCTTTTATTTCTTATCCTCTCTTTCATCTTTTGAATGTTGACAGTTATAAAAAGAAAACCCCAAACAACATTAAAATTAGTTTCAAATTATTTCTGTAACTTAATTTTTTTCTAATATTAATGAACTTTGATAATGTCCTTAATTTAATTTTGGTGTAGGCTGACGTTGAGGCCTCTTATCCTTAACAAAGAAAATATGCATCAACATCAGCCTACACTGAAATTTTCTTAACCAGGAAAGTATGCCAAAATAAAGATTTGATCCTGACAAATCACACAGGATGTTTCTGTAATTAATGTATATAATAGTGGAAGGCACATGCTAATAAAGCTATTTAATGTGGAATAAACATTTTCAGTATCAAGGTTTTATTTTTAACTGGAGTAGTATTAAAATGGATGATGTTATGAGATGTGGGGAGACTAGTTAAATATTAACAGTATATCCTTTAATTTACTAGAGAAGGAATTTTTCATGCATTTGACATTGAGATGACTTGGATAATGGTAGTCTAGTGTAGGAAGTTCACTTCTGAAATTAAGACAGAACTAATTTCTTGTTGCTGCCTTTTCTTTTCACCTATGAATGTATTTTGTTCTGTCTTTGTGTAATTTCACATTCTGCTTGCTCTCTTACATTGCTTTCTCCACAGAAACACTATTTTTTTAATTTCAGCTTAATAATTTGAAGCTTATTTTTATTACAAGAATGCAGCACTGAACATCTGTCCTACCATCGCATGTACCAGAAGGTTTTTTTGTCAAGCTGCCTGAGATGCACCTTAACATGCATCACCTCTGCAGATCTGCCCCTGGATTGCCCTTTTCAGAAGGGCAATTGCTTTGCAGAAAGACTCTGGTTCAGGTGTTGCCATCGTTTCTGTAACAGTCTCAGTTGAGGTGTTTAAACATTCCTCTCCTTGCTGGTAAAAACAAATAACTTTGGGGTTTTCTTTCACCAGGTGGTGTACAGTTGCTAAGCTAAGCGTTTTTTTGACCCGACAGAAAAGTCTATCTTGGTTCCTCTAGTTACTGAGAGCAAACTTACACCACATATAAAGTGGGACAGCCCCAGAGGAGCTGACTGAGATGACAGGGTAGGGATAGCTGTTAGGGACTGATGGGGAGGTTTGGAGTAGTCCTCAGGAATGAATGAAATGAGTATTCTGGTAAACAGAACATCTCTGGGGTCATATGGAGGCCAAGGGGGAGGTGGCTGGGGGTGATAAAAGTTGTGACTAAGATGAGACTTGGCTTAAAGGAGCAAGTACCAAAATTTTCAAGGTGAGCTGGAGTTCGTGGTTGGGGTTTGGGTAGAGAGATGGCGAGCTTGAAAGCAGTCATTGGAGTCCCTGGTTTCCTGGGTGAGAGGGCTGCTGAAGGCGGTTATTTAGTATGGGGATTTTATGGCTTAAAGGGAATATTTCCACCGTACTTTCTGCAGGGGAGAAAACAGTGCAGGACTGAAATGGGGGGAAATAAGACCCTGACACTGAGTCCTATTGCTCTGCTGCTGCCTTGGGGGTGATTCCTGCCTCAGACTGGGTACTGCTGCCTGAGCCTCTGCTGCAAAGGGCCTGCAGCAACATAAAGCATTACCTGCTTTGGGGCCTCACCTTAGCTGCTCCCTCTCTTGCTAGCAAGTGCTGCTTTAGGGAAAAGTGCTTTGGTCAATAATTTGTCTCCTATAAGGTATAAGTTCTGACTGAGCTTCTCACACTGCTTGTGTTTTTGGCTCATATTTTCCATCAGAGAGAGCTGGATGTCTGAGGTGTGCCATAAAGCCACACAGGAGCTCCCTTGATAGCTATCTTGGCAGGAAGGATGGTTGAAGAGTAGAGGGTTAGGCGAGCTTTAAGCCTTTGAGAAAGCTCCTCAGGTTTCTCAACATGGGGCATGTCAGGACATATGGGGAATCTAATCTATTCATACATGTAGCTAGGAAGCATATGTTTTTGTCAACAATAAAAAAAAAATGTGGTCTAGCTCACCATTAGTTGCAGTTTGGAGTATGTTAAAACTAGCTTTGAACCACAGAATAATTGAAATTGGATGAAGACCCAAAGTTAGCTTGCTTGTGTTCAAATTTTGAAATACTTTTGGCATTCTCTGTAGTCTGGCTGGAAATGTCAGGCAATATGCTTCTCTCTTTAAATCTTTCACTTCTTCATAAGAGAATCCAAAAGTTCAGAAGCATGGAGTGGTAGTCAGAGATTTGAAATGTGACCCAGAAAAATGATTGCAACTACCCTATGAAATTGGTTTAGCCCATCTTCTGTTTTACGATTAAGGAAAAAGCAGTATGTTTGTCTCTGTTGCACCAGGTACTCAGCAAAACTCTTACACAGGCTCTTTAACAAATCAAGTTAAGATTTAAAAAAAAATGTAGGTTTTTTTTAGGGTCAGTGTTCTATTTGATATATTTCTCAAAAATATTTATTGTAGAATATATACTTTTACAAGTGCCGCTGTGAAACTTGCTCCTTGTTTTATTAGCACCATTAAGAGAACCAGTTCAGCTGAGCGTGTGTCCCCAGGAGGTCGGAGGGAAAGCTATGGAGATTCCAAAGGGAGTCGCAACCGCACTGGTTCCACCAGCAGTTCATCTAGTGGTAAAAAGAACAGTGAAAGGTAATGTTATCTAAGTATCTATCCCCTTTCTCTGCCTCCTGTTCTAATAATGAAATTAGTTTCTTTAGTGAAATTAGTTTTTCTTGTTTAAAGGATTGGAAGCTTTCTTTTTTAGCAAAGCTCCGATTCTTGGACCCAAGTATATATTAAGACATTTGAAATAAACAGGTTTTCATATTTAGATTAAATTTATTTGCCTTATTTCCAAACTATGAACAGTGTGAGAACTTAGTTTCCCAGGAAAGTTCTTAATTATTAAACATGCCTTTTCTAATATCTTAGTGGTTTCCCTTGGTCTTCATATTCCTGACAAGTACGTCTTTGAGTTTCTGGTTTTGGTGCACTGACCTCAGCTGGCATCTAAGTATCACACAGACATTCACTTCCTGTCCTCCAGTGCAATGAGGAGAAGAAAATAGGAAGAGCAAAATTGAGAAAACTCATAAATCAAGATAAAAGGTAGTTTAAGAAGTGAAGGAAGGAGGAAGAAAAACCGAAACAATTGCTGAGAAGCATTCAGTCGTCACATCCCACTGAGTCCAGCCAGTCTCTGAACTATGAATGCCTTGGTCTGAGAGCGAGATTAAAGATAAATGAAGGGAGAGGTTTACATGCAAGTGCTGTTCAATGGAGCAGAATGAAGTGATGCCTATCTCTGTGTATCTCTGATCATGCTTCTCTGTATTGCTGACAGCACAGATAAAAGAGGATATTTTGTCCAAGGGTTTCAGACTTAGAAAAGCCTTGAACAAATAGCTGTTTCATTGAGGTTTATCAGTATTGTCAGTGTAGGTCAAGCAGTTCTTTCCTGTATTTCCTAGTCAGAATTTAATTTTGGCCATTTCACTTGACTCGGTCTATTGCAGTTTCCTTTGCAAGAAATGGTGTTGATGATACTGTTTCACTTTCTCACAGATGATGTGACCGTAAAAACACATTGTTAATGAAGCTCAACTAATAACTTAATTTACCTGCTCTCTTTGGACATCAATGCCATTACACGAGTCATTGTCAATGATGTGGCACAAAATGTCCCTTCCTCTTTATCCTTATCCTTAAAAAAGTATATTTGCTTGAGTAAGGAGTGACTGAGCTGGTTGTGTACTATTTTACAGCCCAAATATGGGTGATTACATTATTAATAGCTTGGTTTCTGGCTTATGTTTTCGGCTATGAAGCAAGACAGCAAGTGTGCAAACCACGGCATTTAGAATAAGTTATGGGCTGGGATAAAAGGTCATTCTAGTAAGGGTGACACTTCGTGGCTGTTTGCTATAAGCTGCCTGAACAGGAGGAAGTGCATGGGTCTTTTACAGGCAGCTTGAAGCAGCCTCAAGGTCACAGGCCCTGGTTCTTGTGGGAGACTTTAACTACCCGGACATCTGCTGGAGAAGCATCACAGCAAAGCACGAACAGTCCTGAAAAGCACTGATGACAAGTTCCTGTCATAGGTAGTGGAATATCCCACAAGGAATTGTGTGCTGCTTGACCTTGTGGTAACAAGCAGGGAAGACCTTGTTGGAGATGTGAACGTTGGAGGCAGCTTTGGTGTCATTACTATGAGGTGGAGTTCAGTACCAGGAGGGGATGGAGCAGGGCAGGAAGTGAGATTTTAACCATGGACTTCAAAAGACTTAACTTTAGCCTGCTCAGGGATCTTGGAAGAATCCCGTGGGAACAGGACCTGAAGGGAAGAGTGTTCCAGGAGAGTTGGTTGAAATTCAAGGATCCCTTCCTCCAGGCTCAAAAACAATGCATCCGGATAAGCAAGAAATCAGGAAAAGTGGGCAAGAGACCTGCATGCATGGATAAATGAGAAGTTGCTCTGGTGAGCAACAAGCTGTGCATGGGCCAGCAGTGTGCCTTTGTGGCCAGGGAGGCCAGTGGAATCCTAGGGTACATTAGGAAGAGCATTGCCAGAAGGTTGAGGGATGTGATCCTATACAAAATCATAGAATTGTCAAGGTTGGAAGAGACCTTTTAGATCATCAAGTCCAACCATCCAATTCTGCCCTTCTACTCAGCCCTTGTGAGGCACATCTGGAGTGCTGTGTCCAGTTGTGGGCTCCTCAGTACAAGAGGGACATGGAGCTCCTGGAGTGAGTCCAGAGGAGAGCTACAAAATTGATCAAGGAGCCAGAGCATGCCTCTTACAAGGAAAGGCTGAGGTAGCTGGGCCTGTTCAAGCTCAAGAAGAGACAGCTGAGAGGGGGCCTCATCAATGTATACCAGTATCTGAACAGAGGGTGTCAAGAAGATGGAGACAGGCTCTTCTTGGAGGTGCCAAGCGATAGGACAAGAGGCAATGAGCAGAAACTGATGCACAGGGATAGGACGAAATTTTTTTTTTCTTACTGCGTGAGTGACCGAGCACTGGAACAGATTGTCCAGAGAGATTGTGGAGTCTTCCTCAGTGGACATATCTGAGAACTGTGCCATGTGCTCTGGTATAACCTTCCTTGAGCAAGGAGGTTGGACCAGATGAACAACTGTGATCCCTTCCAACCTGACTTGTTCCGTGACTCAGTGAAAGGCTTAGCAAATTAAAGAAATAATGAAAAACTTTAAATACTATCAGAGAAAATGTTATAAAATTTTAACTAAGGGAGATGTAATATTTACACAAATTAACATCTTGTTTGCATTCTGCATCTATGCATGTGAATGAATTTTTGATAAGCCAACAGAATTCCACAGGACTGGGCCTTCTGGTACTTATGGAAATTTGACTCTATCTTAGCATCTGAATTTTCTTCCCTTAAAATATTTGTAAGATAATTGTGAACAACAAATAACTAATAGATGTTTATTTTGTTTCTAAGATTTTTATTACTTCAAGATTTCTACAAGACAAATAAAACTGAAAAAAATTTACTGTAGCAATGCATAATATCCATAAATAAATATTACTTTTGAGAGAAAAAGCAATCTATTATTAGTTTACGTAGGAACCAAGTGTCTTTCTGCATGTGCAGATTTGAACAAAATCTTTTCTCAGACCCTTGTAGCACAGAGAATGTATATCTGCACACATCTGAATCAGCAAACCAAGCATCAACAATCTTAGGGACAAGTGAGCCTGAAAGGTTTGAAAGGCAAAACCAAGCAAGACCCATAATGACCAGTGAAGGGACAGCTAAAAAAACAATTCGCTCTTAATTTAAGCTGCAAATTCTGTGAAGTGTTGCAATGGTGTGTAACTTCATGCAGCTGCTTTGCCTTGGTGAAGTCATTAGCATGGAGCTGTTGTTTTCCGTATTGATCTCTTGAAATGGTTGGATTTTTTTCCTAAGGCTTTGCTTTTCATTTTGCATCGATATATAACTTTCTACTCTATCACATATATCAAATTATAGCAGCAGCCATTATTTGGTGACCTCAATGATTAAAATAACCTTATCATTTATAAACAAAACAAACATCTTATGGATAGTTTTTGTTAAAAAACTAAGTTTCTATACTTAGATGGGTAGACTTGTTTCTGGAATATGAACAGCACTTATTTCACCTACCAGTGGTGCGTCTCATTGCTTTTCCAATTTGCTGTAGTAATTTAGTGTAGTTTTTGAAAAAGTTTTAACAAACATGATCCTACAGTGCCCTTGCTCTGTGTATTTTATCTTATATAAAAAAATTGTATTAAATCAAGTGCTCAAAGGGTGAATTCAGTGTGAGTTGTGCAGTGGAAGATCTACACATCAAAATCTAAATACAATACAGTACAATGCTTTGCAAAGTCCGGATATATCTCTGATCCTGCTACCTATTTAAGGTGACAATTGTCTGAAATTAGTTATATGTTAAAGCTACTAAACACATAAAGTGAGACTATTAGTTAGGTTATTCACTTAAAGAAAGCTATGACTTCTATGAGCTATGAGATGTACTGTATACTTGCTGATTCATTCCAAAATGGCTGAGAAATAAACACATTGCAACCAAATAATGGTTACATTGAAAATGTTTTGGTTTTGCTCTAAGGTTGACCACAGTACTTGTGATGCATTTTTAGTTTTTACATACTATTTCAACAGAAACTCAATGGTTATGTCATTGTGCAGTTGTTAGGCCACAGAGGATTAAGCAACATGCTGATCAGAAATCACTCACTTAGACTTGAGGAGGAGTTCCAGCACACAAGGCATGCAGTGCTTAAGTGCAAGTATTCCAAGGAACTAATCAAGAGCATGTGTTAGATTGCCTCAACTGCCTCTCGTGATTTTGGTACCACTGTGAAAACAGTCACTGTATAGTTAGAGACTTTTCCCCTCATTTCCATCCCATGCAGCCTGTTCAGCACCCCAGCTTTCACCTCCCTGAAGAATGAGTGTCCTTATCCTGTGGAAGAGACTGGCTAAAGACTTGTGTCATGCTTCCTCTCAAAACTGAGCCACCATGCAAAATACAAAGCAAGAGTTATAGGAAGGAAAACTATGATTCTGTACACTGGGACTATGATTGTCCCCCAAAGCTGACAGTATATGTGAAAGAGTGAGGAGGAGTGTGTTAACCTAACTATCTACTCACAGTCTGTTTGTATCCTTGAGCCCTTCACATCCCTTCCAGCTTGAGATACTGTGTGGCTCTGTTTTTCAAAGCACGTAGGGTTGTAGGCTGTTACGCAAAGGCAGAATGCTATAGAAAGCTCTTTCAAGAAGCTTTAAGCATAAGGAGATGACCATAATCTCCCATGCCGCTATGAAATGTTGCTCCTCCTGTAGCTCTCAGCCAGGAGTAAGCCTTCCTGAGGCTTAGTTAAGTAGGATGTGGCTCAAGTTCAGGAAAAAGTGTAGCCAGAGCTCTGAGCTGTGTATGGTTAGGGTTTTTATAATTAGAAAATACAGATTATTTGCTTTATTACTGTCATGAATCAGTCTTTCACATTTGCTTGATTAGCTTCAATAGGTCGACATGGTCTGTTTAGAGCTAGGGATGGTTTTGTCTGTAATATGGCAACATTTCTGAATAGTGCTCCATCCCATAAAGTTGTTTTGTTTTCCAAAAATATCTTCATTCATAAGAGAAAATGTTCATCTTGGTGTTAACAATGGCAGCACATCATGATATTTATATAAATGACATTGGCTGTGTATGCCAGCTTGAGGCATGTATTTTGATGCATGATTAACACAAAGGCTGATATTATGGAAAGTTGCTAAATTGGGAGTAGAATGAGAATTAATTTGGTTTGGTTTGGGTTTATCATTAAGTAAAGTATTATTCTCAATATAAGTGTCAAACCAAAGCAAATGGAAAAATACAATAGAATTATTTGCTACATCTTTCCTTGTAGTGAGAGAGAATCTTTTATGCTTAGAAAAAAAACCTGTGTGCAAAAATCCAACACAGTCTTGTTTCTTTTCTTGATTTCTCCTTATCTGCCCACTGCAGTCTAGGAGAGGGTGTTGAGATGGCAACAAGCTCTAGGAATACTTCATGCTTCAGCATTTCTCCATCAGAATGATAGCGGGTTCAAGCCTTTTGGGAAACACCCTAAGAAACTTAAAGCAGTTGTCTGATACTTCAAAAGTTTTATTGCATTAAAAAAGAAAAAAAATTAACTGCCTAATATAACTTTGTGTCCCTTCCATTCTTCATCAGAAACAACATGCTCAAGCTTGATTTAACAGGGGCAAAGGACAAAACCAGCAGATGACTAGCATTTCTTAACAAAGATTCCTTCCTTTTCGCCAGAGTAGTACTATCCAGAGAGCTTCTCAACATGCTGTATATATTTTCCCCTCAAGTTTTCCCAAATATTTTGTCACGACAAAAAGAAAAACCCATTTCCAGTTGTCTTGCAGGCAGCTGTGCAGTCACAAGGAGAAGACATTTTAATCATGGTTATGTTCTTTCTGTGTTTTACCAAGTACTCTCATTCATCAAGGAACAGCAGTTCCATGTTTTATGTGAAGTCTTTGGAAAAGCAGGGTTCAAACTTTGGTTTGCTCCTTAAATCTAGGCTGGAAACAAAAAATGATACAGCTGCTCGTGGCCAGTTCCTGTGTTCTCCTGTAACGACTAACTTCACAGAAGAAGAGAATTTGGTAGTTAGGAGAGGAAAAGCTATAATTTGAAAATATAAGGAGAATTGAATGTAAAAGTGCCTTCAAGGATGTGTACTGGTTTTAACTGTGTTTGCCTGGGGATTTACTTTGTAAATAATTTAATTGAAAAAATGTTTTTATTCATACATACACTCAATAAAAATTTATATTATTATATTTTTAGTTTTATGTTATATTGATACATATATGTGTGCAGACTGTATGTTCATGCTTTTAAAATAGTAATTTCTTCATTATTTTCACAGCAAACCCAAGGAACCAATGTTCAGTGCAGGTAGGAGCTTTTAAAAT
>VXBU01003109.1:185536-214513 GCA_013400315.1 Bombycilla garrulus | reverse complement strand
CAGGTAGGAGCTTTTAAAATTTTTAAGCAGATAGTTGACTGTGATAACATATTTGGGTTCCCCCACTGGCCCCCTTTCTTCTGTGGATGCCTAGAAATTGGTATTGGGAATCTAAACATCATACTTACAGGCTGCTGCTGATATATTTTTAAAAAGTTGATCAGTTCACTCTAGATTTTATTGATCCACTAGATTTCTTTTACAGTTGGGATTCTTTGTAAGAAGACAAGGGCAAAAACACTATGCCTTCTTACTTCACATGTCTTCTCTTTCAAAGCAGTATTAAGGTTTTGGTAATTAAAGCAATGCCAAGTTCCAGCTATAATGCTGTCATGTCAATCATAAAGCCGTGCCCTCTAAAGATTGCCACATCTGTCCCAAAGTCTTGTAATGTTAATTGTCAAATTACAAATAAAAATGTGGTTTGTTACTACAGTTTTGGTAATCTATCTTTAATTTGAAAAGGACTTCAAAATTTTCCAACTTAGGTATTATCCCTGCTGAAAGACTTTGAAAGTGAAATAGTAGGTGTAACTGAAAGCAGGGTTTGTCCTTGTCACTAGACAATTAAAATTTTTGAAGAGTCTCAATAAAAATATGAAGCTGAGTAGTGTATCTAACAGTTGTTTTTGTTCTGAAAAGTCAAAGTCAACTAAAATAAAGACTTATTTTAACAAAATAGGGAAGGGAATAAACCCTGTTGATTTATCAGATGTATTATATTATTTTTATGCATAGTTCTGTGACAGTAATAATACATTAAGCTGAAAAAGTTGGAGATATTTTGTTTACTTCATGGATTGATCAGCATCCAACAAAGCTCTTAAGCTGTATTTCAAGGTTTAATGTAACTGATTTTGAAGTTAATAATACATGAAATCAAATAAAGCGCTTAAGTCTTTTGTGACAATATAATCATGGTTCGTGTCCCTTCCATGAAAACTGATGATTTAGAAAAAGAAAACTTCTGACTTGCCCAGAAAAGGTTTTCATTGCCTAATTTTTCTCCTTCCCTTATACCGTGTAAGCAAAGGTGTTTGTTATATTTTTTTCTTCTGCCACTTTTCCCGTAGATAAAGGTCAGTAATTTAACAGGTGTGACACTACACTGATGTCCTTCTCACCTGGACAAAATTCCTTCTGAAATAAATGTTTTTTTCTAAGAAGGTTATATGTGGTATTTTACTTAAGTATATGGTTACATAATGGAGTTTAAGCCAGTGTTTTAATGGTAGAACCAAACAGAGGCCCCTAACTGAGGAAAGAGGTTTAGAAGGTAATTCCCCAGCATATGGCTCAGTGTTTTGTCTAGCCCCAGGTTAGCCTGCAGCAAACTAAGACTGGACAGCCTGTAGAGCAGGTATTTAGAGAGTTATTGTATTCAAACACATCTTTATCTAGCCCTTCTGTCTCTGTCTCTGTAATCACAAGGGAAGCGCCGTGTGACACACTGCAAAGGTAGGCTTCACTTCCAAAACCTCATAGCTCTCGAAGCAAACTGCCTCTGGTGGGATAAAAGCTATATATATATATACAGCTGTTTTCTAACTTGTGCGCATTTTGCAATGTTCAAACTTTTCTAGTTCTTTTGAGTGAAACAAAAACATGCCATTTATTATATGACCTACTGAATTATAACCCTCAGGTGCACTTTAATCATAATGACGGGTTATAATTTACATTCCTATGGACTTATTCCTAAGAATTTGAATTAGAAAAAAAATGTTGAGAGAGCTATATGGCAACACGTGGATGTTCACTGTGTTTGAAATGGCATTCTGCACTTTTGCTGAAATTCGTATAGAATTTGCCCCTTTGTTGGCTGTTTTGCTGTTAGCCTAACATGATCATAGAAGCCTTTGTTTTTTCTTGCTTTTTCTTACTGAGTAGATTGTAGATTTTTCTGAATCTTAAATAAACAGACCTAGGCCTACAACTAATTTCTCATTGCTTTTTGCTTAGTGTCATAAAGCAGTTACATTTGGTAAACATACCATGTTGGTGTCTAAAGCTTTAGTTGAGTTGTAGTGTAAATATGCACATTTTTGATGCATGTTTATATCTGTGATCTAATCACAGATTTATCTGCTTTTTAGAAATAGCTATATCCTAACAGTTTTTCCACTAATCAGCGTCTTTCAGCTTTGCAATAAATGTGAATTTCACAAAGCAAAAATGTTTGTTCTTAAGGCAAAGTCTATTAGAGAGTCTCTACCTCTGTGTATTCTTTGTACAAATTTATACCTGCAATCAGTGGTGGTCTCCTTTGCAGATCCCACTGACATTGATGTGCCTTCTTATTTCAGTTCATTAACTGTTAATTAATGCAACAACAATATCAAATTTACAAAACTGCAGATGTAAAAGATACATTTGTTTAAAGTTTTCTCTGTTGGTCTGTCTATGTAGTTTGATGATTGTCTTTACATCTATATCTTTACATTTAGGACTTTACTGTCTTATGAACTTACTTAAGAAAAGTATGAAAAATAGGATGGAGATTGATTGTGTAGATAATGTATTTGGGTTAGGAACAAAAACTAGTAGAGATGGAATATTACCAAAAGTTAGAAATAAATACACAATATGACTTCTATGCCTGACCTAATCAGCCTAAGTTCCTCTTACAGTTAGGAGAGAGACATACACACGTTCTGAAGGCATAATTTATGTACTCATTGTAATGTACTTGGTATAGTCTACTGGTTAGTGTATACTTTCCTAGTCTGGTGTGACCATGTCAAATGCTCCCCCTGTAGATGGCTAAATGCAAGTTTTATGAGTTCTGTAAGCTTCAGGTGGGAAAAGCAGCTCAGTGAATCAAACTTTTGTTCATTCACAGCCTTTGATAAGTGCAGCCAGTAGTTGTGATTGCTGAAAATCTGTTGACTCCCAGTGCACCAGCATCAGCAGTGTTGGCATGTGTTTGAAGCTCATTAAATAGATGCTGCATGCGCATACAAATAGTGCTGTAATGCTTTGCTATTTAATGCTCTACCCTCTATTTTATTTTCCAATACAGATATATTGGAGTAGATTAAAAAAAAATTTCCAATATTCTATCATTTTAACAGGCATCTTGAAGTTCCAACCTTCTGTCACCATTATTTCATCAGTATTACATCTTCTTTTTAGCATTACATTTTCTGTTGCTTTCATTTTATGTAAGCATTCTGTAAATGAAGCTAGGGAGACCTAGCTGTAACTTAACTGTGACAGGTCAGGTAGATCTCTTTCCCATATGACTTAGTCTAAAGGCAGAATACACTTCTAGTTAGATAATACACATAGCTATGTTTATTTGTTCAATCAATAATTCTTACTAATTTAGTCAGGATTTGTAGCATATGCATATTTCCAATTAAAATAAAACCTTAGCTTTCAAATTTAAAAAATAGTGATATATTTGTAATGATACTTAAAAATTTATAGCATAATTTTACAGTCCTAAATTGTATTTTTTTTTCCATTTACATGATTTTTGTTACTTTTGCCCTTCCATTTCCTCTGTGCCCACGATTATTCTGTCTAGTAACTCTACAGATGTCACTGACTCCAAAACTGCTTGATTCGCATGCGAACAAGGCTGCACCCCTTGATCTGCCGATGGAGCAGCAAGAGCCAGCACGTTCTGAATCTGGACAAACTTCATCAGAAGTTCACAGGACACCCACTTTGGCCTTGCCACTTCCCAAAAGTCCTAGTCAGACCTTCATGGCATTTCCCAGATCTCCTAGTTTTATAAGCCCCATGAAGTCCCCAAGTCAGTACTTCCAGATCTGTTATTAATCTCTGCTTCTCTGCCCCAAAAATATTTCTTACCAGTTCAACACACTATTTTTAGTATTTTCTTCTAGAAATGTTTACTTCTGTCAGCCAATTGAGTTTTTGTAGCTTCTCTCCTGTATGTCGTTTTCCTTTCTTTTAATGTGCTGTCAATGTTGTCATTCCTTTTTCAATGTTTAGTAATTCTTAAAGCACATATCTTTTCTGCATGTACATCAGCATGATTCTTCTTACTAATTGTTTGTGTTCCTTATTTCGAATGTATCTCTAACACTGTATCAAGTGTAAAGCATATCTTTACACTGGGATGCAAAGAATGCAACTGAGTGTTGGAAAATAATTTAGATGCTGATGCTCAACTGTAAACATTGATTAAAAAATAAAATTAATTTTAAGTGGCATTTCTGCGTTAATTGTAATTTTTGATGTATTCCCCTCCATTTTTAATATTTAAAAACTGTAATGTAGCATTTTTTAAAAAAGTTTCAATTTCAGACCTTTCTGTATTGTAGTTTTTCATGACATTGTTTAGTTCTAATTCTGCTACTAAGAATATTTAGAGGATGAAGGGATTTCATACATTAAAAAAAAAAATCTGCTTAGTGATTATGATTTAGGAAAAAAAAAACCAAAACCTGCTAAATTTCTAAGTTTGCAATTGCATGTCATTCTGTAATTGTAATGCACCAAACTGTTATGTGGGAAGGGTTGGAGGAGCACTGGAATTCTCCCCTGATGGTTTTTTGTGTAACATTAAACATTTCTGACCTTTTGTAGAGGAAGGATACGTAAAAATGTTTCTTCGTGGACGTCCTGTTACCATGTACATGCCCAAAGAGCAAGTGGAATCTTACAATTTGGAAGCAAAAGTAGAACTACCAGCCAAGAGGCTTAAACTGGAATGGGTGTATCCTTTCTGTGCTGGAGGACTACTGGAAATCAATCATTCCATAATGATTTGGGTTAAATAACTTTTTGAGCTAAAGTACAGCAGGATTAAGGTCATAGGGTCCATTTAATTGGTGAAGTGACATTCCATTGGAAATAGATGTTAATTTCTTGAGGCTGCTGTTCTCCACCTTGTAAAGTACAAGGTGGCAGCTTAAGAAAGATTTTGCTTAAATGTTGCCTGAAGGTTAAGTCTGAAGCATGCTAATTAGCCAAAGATTAAACTAGACATATCATAAGGACATAGTGAGCTGGGATTATTAATTATAATATGTGTAATACAAGCTCAGGTTTATTCTTCTAGTACTTAGCTATAATTTATCATTTTTAACTGTTTTATAAAATGTACACCATTGTCCTTAAGAGGGTGGTACGTTCAACCTGAATAAGCCCTGAGCTGAGTAGTGCGGTGCAACAGATCCATGGTTAACCATAAAAGTTACAAAATATCATATATAAAATAGTATTTGGATTTGTATCTTAAAGGGGCTTAAACAAGATAAATACTGAACAACCAGATTTTTCCACTGACTTCTATGAGTGGACATAATTGCAGAAATCGAACTTGAAATCAGAAATCAGTGTTTCATTACATACAAAAGGTTTCCTATCTCACTTTTAAGTATAATGGTAGAATATATTCCTTCTTAAAAAAAAGGCATTTCACTTATGTATAGTCTTATATATAATAGAGGATTCAACAACAAGATTTGAGTCTATTTGTAATATCTGTTATCTTTAGAGAGATATCTTCATAGGGTTTTCTATTTTAAGAAAAATCTCTTTTTTGATTGCGTTGAAAATAGGAAATTTCTTTGTCTTCATAAAAGAAGACAGACTGCATATAGTCTTTCTCGAAGTGGTATAAATAGAACTGCATGTGGTTTCAGAATGTTCAGAGAGCTTCCAAAAGTCCCTTTGTATTCACAAGAGATTAATGACAGATTTAGTAACCATTCTTATTATTCCTATTGCAGCTGAGGCTGTAGGTTCTATCCCATTCTGCTGGAACTGCTAGATAGTGCATGCACAAATAAGTGAAGAGAGTTAAAAAGACAAAAAAATCCACAAAATTAATAAAACAGGTGAGATTAGAGTGATAAACACTGCTTGCAGCATTTTACCATCTAATTTTACAGGTTCTCACCATTTATCACAACAGAATTGAATGGTGTCTTTTGCAGTTGTAAGGAGCTCCTTGCTCAGGGGGCCTAAGGATGATAAGGAGAAAGTGTTAGAAAGCTTGCTGAAACAACCAACCATGAAACAAAGTAGAATATCATTAGCAAGCATGTAGGTGGAACCTGACATCAATATTTCAGACTATATTACGAAATTATAATTAGGGTAAGTCATGATTTCACTCTCATTAGTTTCTCACTTAAGCTTATTTAAATGACTGAATATTTGTCAGATGGACTATTATTTTTAGTTTGAATATTCATATGGCCTTCCAGGTCTGTGTCCATATACCCAACAGAATCCTATCTAAGGTTCTCTATGAATAGAAGAGGTGTGAATTAATAAAACAATCTAAATAACCCTAGGTGGTTATTCTAAATGGTATTGAGGAGGAGGTAGTTTTTCCCAAAAATACTGTGCTAGCTTCTTCTGTTTCTAAGTTATTTGCAATTAAATCCAATCATGATATCCATATTTAACATTTATAGCAATGACTAGCTAGGTATATAGAAGGTTTAGAAAGATAATTAATAATAACTTAAAAAAAAAAGGGAAAAGATAATCCCCGCTTCACAGACTATAAGAAGGAGAAGAGAAACTGTGAGAGCAGGAGCATAAGATCATTTAAGAAGAAAGACAAATGCAGCAGAAAACCAAGCAATATTGCAGGCATTCATTCCAGCTGAGTTGGAGAAGCTGCACTGTTTGATTAGAGGGTAATGGAACTGGAATAGGAAAAAACATCTTTGTAACAGACAAATGTGTCTAGTTGTGGGAGTACAGCCAGAAATGCTCTTTAATGTAAGAATGGGGACAGGGAAAAAAGATCTTGGAGGTGGTGTGGACAAATGGAAAGGAAAGCAGACTATGATGAGAAACAGAAGAAGGAAATCTAATGTGTAGATTTCAGGGCATACCAGAACCATAAACAGTTATTACAGTCACGTTAGCAGCTGTATGGGTAAGCTGAAATAGGTTCTCAGCTTTGATATATTATTATATATGTTAGGACATAAAGAAACAAAAATGCTGAGTGATGAAGTGTGAAGGGGGCTGGAGTAGAGGGGGAAAATCCAAGTGAGAAATCAGCTCTAGGGTCATCAGGGTGGGAGCAGTGGCCTGCTGAGATCCATTTGAGAGCAACTCACTTGGCAAGCAGGAGGTTTGAAACAGTAACTGCAGGCCAAATGAAAAGAAAAGGTCAAGGTAACACTCCCTGAAGTGCCAGCTCACCAAATCCAAGTTGAAGCCACCAAATCCGTGTGGGAAACAGTGAGGAGAAGGAGGGGTCAACCCCAGGAGTTTGCATCTGAGAAAAAAGGCTGATAGAAAGAAATTGAGTGTTTGACAACAGTAGTCATGTGAAGGGTTGAATGCAGCATTGTTCCCTACAGGAAGAATGGTAAAGAAAGGAGATTTTCCCTAAAGAATGTAATCTTTCCCATTTAATGGCTGGTTTTCTGCACTGAGATTTGTTCCTTATGCATGTCTGTATAATATTATTCTTTTTTTTTTTAGAAGTTCAATTCCTTACACTAACTTCAACTGCTGGTTCACTATAAATTTGATCATATGTTGTTGAATTAGAGAAATATTATGTTGGCTTCAATTCATAATGGTATCTGGCCTTAGAGAGAAAAAATAAATTTAAACAAATAAAACATTGTCCAGCAATCTAGAGTAGTAACACCAACTATAACAGACAGATTCAAATTGTTAGTAAATTCTTTGTAATTGAAGATATTGGTTGTTTCAACGTCATCACATTTTAATATCTCAAACTTGAAGAAACTTTGGCTGAGATGTGTCAGTTTATGAGACTAAAAGCTCTATTTCTGAATTCACACTTTAATAATTGGGTATGCAGCACTAATTCTTTTGCATTTATAAGAAAAAATCAGCAAGATGTTTCTTCTAAAATAGGTATTTATATAGGATAACTATTGACCTTTTTACTTCAACAATGTTAACATGACTATTTCAGTTTGAGTGCCTGTCATTGACCATACAGAATAGTGCACCAGTATCTTGTTTAGATCATGTAATTGGGGTTTCATTATCTGTCCATATATTTTTCACAGCCAGTTTCTCCATATTGACAGCATTGGAATGCACTTCTGTTTTGCCAAGATTCTGCTAATGCTGTTTCCTTCTGTTCCCATAAAAAAAAAAGCCAAAATAGTTGTAGTCCCTAATGACTCTTCAGAATAATAAAACTACAAAATTTGGCTGAATTACCATTCATTCTAAATGAGATTATTATTCCAGTCATTTCATTGAATTAATTTTAGATTCGTGTTGATATGACTAGCATCAGAATCTGGGCCACTGCCTTTTAAATACTACAAAAATAAATTTGAATGGATGATATAACCCTTTTATGGTTTTCATCCATCTGGCTGGTCATGTCCACATTAATGAAATCAATCAACCTGCACACAGAATAGTGCAATCAATCCTTGTGTAATGCAGGGAGATGTGCGGAATGACTTATTAGTGTTTCTATCAAGTCTAATTTTTTATTTTAATTAGTCAAGCAGTGTAAATAGTAAATACACCTGGGACAAAATTAGTATTGCCTTTGTCTGGTATTTAGCAAATTCTAGAGGATGCTAAAGGAATAGTACATCTGCAAATTGAGCTATTCTTTGCTATGGATTTTCTGTAGGATATGTTGGTTTTAAAGTCTGCCAAGTGCTTCAGCTCCCTACTGTATTAAGGGAAAGAGTTCTGAAGGCTGTCAAGTAATAAAGCCATGCTCAAGCCAAGAGATGGAGAGTCTAGGACAGAGACTATAGACTACAAGGACAGAGAATCCTTTTTTTTTTTTCTCTCTCGTTTTTAGCATTCTGCATTGGTAGATAATGTTATTGCAGCTTGACCAGCACTCTAGCTATGGATACAGGGGTCGGGACTGTCGCAGCAATCTCTATCTCCTGCCAACCGGCGAGACCGTGTATTTCATCGCGTCTGTAGTTGTGTTATTCAATGTCGAAGAGCAACTTCAGAGACATTACACTGGTCATAATGATGATGTGAAGTGGTAAGTCATCTAGTAATAGTTCTTTTTTTCTTCATAAAACAGTATTTGAGGTAGATCCACTCATTTTCCTTGCTCTTCTTTTAGCATGATTGAAGATTATCTTCTTCTTAAGAATCTTCTCCTTGCCTTTTTAAAGTAGGATTGAATTATTGCCCTTCACCGGGGCCTGGGTGCCCTGTACAGCTCCTTTAGGTTCAACCTAACCAGCAAAATAGTTGCAATTTCACCTTCAGTCTTCCATGTAGTCTTCAGGCATGCAGACCCCATGGCAGATAGCCTGTAAACTACACATGGTTTATTTTTGCTGCCATACACACATGCCAGATTGGGTTTCAAAATGATTTAAGTGTGTTGAAGCTCAGAGGATACTAGATACCAGCAAATACCAGAATCATTAAACTGAAATCTAAATAAACATATGGTTTATCTTGATGGTATCAGCCTGCTTGCACTGTGTAGCTGAAAAAGAGCACCTGGATTATCTGATGGGTCCTAATGCATGACATAGATTAGGCATTATGAAACACCCATTGTCCCTCAAAGCCAAAAATAGGCCTGATAACCAAATCTGCTTGAATTGTGAGCATGTTTCATAAATTGAATTATTTGTATAATCTGGTTGTTTTACAAGGAGATTTTTACCTTGGACCTGTTCCATCTCATTTCCTTCTTTCAAATTTTCTGCCTCTAGATATTTCAAAGCTATCAGGCTTACTGGAAAGAGGATGCCTTTCTGGTTTGTAAAGCTAAACGAATTATTGCCACAGTTAATTTTGTAGAGTACTTAGCCTCTAGAACTGCATGCAAAGCAGGTGCAGTGAAAACAGAATTCAGAGGATTTTAAAATACAAGAGCGTGACAACTGTTTTGTCAGTTCTGTTTTTATATTCTTAAAAAGCTTACATGTGTGCTGTGTGCTTTATATGACTAAAATAGGGCTATTTATTACAGGGTCAAGTAATAGCATGTTGAAATAGATAATCAATAAATTTAAGTTTGGCCTCTTCTTCTTTTCTTTTGTAGCCTGGCTGTTCATCCTGATAGGATCACTATAGCAACAGGTCAAGTGGCAGGGACATCCAAGGATGGGAAAGTAAGTGGCTGCTTTAGTGATGTATAATTGTTTATATTTCATAAGCATATGTTATTAAGAAGATACATGCTGTATTCTTTTCCTATTGTAATTGGTCTTACATTTTTGGACTGAACAGAAGCAAAACTTAATTTGAGAGTTCCTATTGCACACTTTCACAGTTACCCAGTTCCATTATCAGGAGTGGTCAATGGTTTCTGGTTCCATGACTTAGACTAAAGGTGAATTTGGAGCTGATCTCTCAGAGGCTTGGAGGGATAAGGCTGCAAAGGAGACTTGAGAGGGTGGATGGATGTGGAGAAAAGAAGGACATTAAACTGTACAGTGTACAGCTTCATTTTTGATCACAGCCACCAAAACCAAACTACAATGAGCTGGTTTGGGTTGTTAGCTGAAAAAAAATGAACTTTTACTCTTTTCATCATCTAAGCAAGAATATTTATCTCTCCATTGCCACCAGTATTATTGTAAGCTTAGCTGTAAGCTGGGACTTTTTCTGAACAGAGTAAGATGAACATTGCTTGAAAGAGGTAACAAAAGGGAAAAAGAATGGGAACAAGCAGAGGCGGTAAAAACCATGAGGAGAAAGTTACTCAGCAAAGTATGGAGTTGTTGTCACAACCAAATTACTGCAAACTTTTTGGCAGATGCCAAAGAAGAATTTTGGGATAAAATCTAGGTTATCAGTATGCTGACTACTTTGAGTGTCATGATTTAACACCAGTCAGCAATTAAGCCCCAAACAGTCACTCATACACCCCCCTCTCCCCACGCCTCAGTGGGACACAGAGGAGGATTGGAGAAAGGACAAACCCTGTGGTTTGAAATAAGAACAGTTGTTGTTATTAAATTGTAATTAAATAATAGTAACAACAATAAAGAAGACAAAAAGAGAGAAATAAGACCCAAGAAAGAAAAGTGATGTACAATGCAATGGCTCATCACTCACTGGCTGATGGCCAGCTCGTCCCCCAGCAGCAATTGGCCTCTCTTGGCCAACTCCCCGGTTTATATACTAGGCATGATATTCTGTGGTATGGAATATCCCTTTGGCCAGTTCAGATCAGCTGTGTAGACCGTGCTTCCTCCTGGCTTCACATGCTGCTCTCACTGACAGAGCATGGGAAACTGAAGAGTCCTTGACTTAGGGTAAGCACTGCTCAGCAACAGCCAAGAAAAATTTGTTATCTACATTATTCTCGTCCAAAATACACCACCACACCAGCTACTTGAAAGAAAATTGAGTCTATCCCAGTCAAAATGAGACCAGTAAAAAAAATAAAAAATAAATCCCAGTTATGCAATATAAGTTTTATATAAAGGTAACCTAGCTGAGTAACAGAAACTCTTAATTTTTATTATGTGTTGGAGCTTTTTTTACTTACCATTGCATTTACGAAATAAAACCTAAAAGTTTGAGGTCTGTGCTTGAGTGGAGTGTGTTATATATGTATATAAAAGCCACTTATGTAGCTGAGGTGCTGTTGTGGCCTTGGGGATTTTAATATATATTTATTTATGTTAAAGGACGATTTCAGCGCTTGTGAGCGGGAGAGGCGCCACCGGCTGCCCGGGGCTGCCCTCTGGTGGCCGAGGGCGGCATCGCGAGGCCCCCGGAGTCAAAGGGCGGGAGAAGGGAGGGGCGGAGGGAGGGGACCCCGCGCCTTCCCGGGGACTTCATCTGGGGCCAGGATGGGCATCTGGAATTGTATTGGCAAAAAGCAATCTCCTTTTGATTACGGCTGTAAAGAAGAGTTTGAACATAAACTTATTTTCCCCGGCCGTTTTTGTAATGTTGAAATTAGTTACGTTTTAGAAATTACTGAGCTTCTTTTCACAGTTTTACCTTTTACATTCAGCAGAGTAATTTCAGTTGATACAGGTTGAACCCTACCTGGGCCTACCAATAAATCCTACATCACAAAGTCATCAAGAATTTTCAGTTCATGCTGAGTATCTCAGTGGCCATGAACTTCAGTGAACAACTGAGATCAGCGCAATCTGACACTCTGGATAGTCAGTCCCAGATACTGGTCCTAGGCACAGTAATCAGCAAACCCTTTGTAATCTATCTGTGCTTACACACGTGACTCTAGAGAAGTTATGATAATTTTTATACCTTCAATTGTGCTTTTTTTTTTCAGATGCATTCTCATTTTTTCAAATCCTGATGGGTTTTCTCCATCATTGTTTGAGCTGATGTTTTCTGTGTCTGTTTTATAGCAATTGCCACCACACGTACGTGTCTGGGATTCTGTAACTCTGAATACACTGCATGTCATCGGAATGGGGTTCTTTGACCGAGCTGTCACTTGCATTGCTTTTTCTAAATCTGTAAGTAAATTGAATGGTCATATCAAGATTGTTTGCTGGAAAGATCTTTGAAATCTTTTAAACTTAGGTGACCAAAACAAACTTCCAAGCTGTCTCTTCTCTCAGGTTCCTCTTCAGAGGAGGAAAGCTTGCAGCCCAGTTTCCAACAGTTTAGGTTGCTATAAAAGTTAGCAATATCTCAACAGTCTCAGAGATTTACCGTATACTTAAAGTAAACTGCATTTAATTTCTTCAGCACTTGCAAAAATACTTGTGTACTTGAAATTTCAGTATCCCTACTTTTCTTGAATCATCCTATTCTATTTCTCTCTATATGATGAATTTACTCTCTCCACACCTTTTAAAACTCTCTCTCACTGTGTCTAAAATGACTGATGAAAGACTTTTAAAAAGGTGAAAGACCTTTAAAAGGTCTCTCCCATAGGAGAATCAAAATCTTCTGCTGAAAAGCATCAAAGGCATATGGATAAAGAATTGTAAAAAAGTAAAATCCTGTTGTTTGCCTCTTGGCACCATCCTTTGAACTCTAATCTGCCAGACAAATAAAGGAAATATTTACATGCTGATAGAGGCAGCATTTGAGCCCATATAAAAGCTTCAGTCTGTGACCTGACACATGCAAGCTGCAAAGCCCCCTGTGTACAACAGAATCTGTCAGCAGGGTATGTGGTGGTGTCTGGTGGTCTTGACAGCATTTTTAGATAGAAGACAACTACCTGGTGTATTCCTTAGGCAAAATTTACATCAGTGAAAGTTCCTACAAACACTTGAAATCCGTTGATAACTATGTTTATAGAAAGAAGAAAAGAGAGGTGTATTGGGAGAACTAGTTAAGGATACAAAGGTGAAAGCTAACAGTTTTACATCACCTTTGAAGGATAAATAAAAAGGATTAGCAAATGAATGCTATGTGTATGCCCCTCTGGAGGGAAATAGATGCATAATAACACAGAAGCACTACTGGCTTTCACCAAAAGAAAGCCAGTATTTGATGTTTGCTTTGTGATTTCGGTCTAAGCTTGGACTGTTCTGAGCATAATTTCCCATCCTGTAGCAGCACTTCTCTCACTTTAGATGGCCCTCTCTTCAGGTTTCTTAGTTCTGCCTCTGCCCCACCTCATAGGTTGCTTCAGCACAGTTGTTTTTGTAGTTGTGTCTGAAATGTATTGTGGGCCTGAATTATCAGGATAACAACCAAGCAATCTCATATGTAAAAAGGCACACCAGAAAAATGGGTACCAACAGGAGAAGGTCTAGGAAATATGATGCATGAAAAAAGAAAGAAGGAATGAGCGTAATTAAGGTTAGAAAGAATTATAAACATCATAACTATAAAAAAGACACCTGTCAGGAATAAGTTATTTTCTATTTCCTTACTATGTTCTCTGATTTTGATCCATTATACCAATATGAACAATAAAATGGTTTCCTGTATTAACAGACATCTGAGAAGAAATAATTGGTTTAAATTGCAAAGAAGGAAATCCCATATTGTTATCAGGAAAACCTTTCTTAAAATAGATAAAGATGTGTAGTTTGCCTTTGGAATTTCCACTACTGAATATTTGTAAAGAGATTCCTCCACATTCCTGACACTTGTTTGCAATTTGCGAGAGTTCCTCTTCTAGGTCCCTTTTCAGCCATCTTTTCAATGACCCTGTAAATAAATTACTGTATTTTATGGTGATCTAACTACAAGTATAACAGTTAAAGTGTAAATACATGTAAATATCTCCACTTACACGTAAGTATTTAATTATTTTGAATGTGTATTTATATGTTACTTATGTTCTTTGGGTGATGCATTAATATTTCCCATGTTTTGTCTCAGAATGGAGGAAGTAGCCTGTGCTCTGTAGATGACTCCAATGACCATGTGCTTTCAGTGTGGGACTGGCAGAAAGAAGAAAAGCTGGCAGATGTCAAGGTGTTGCAATAAGATATTTTGTACTACTTGCTTGTATGAAGATCTGGTTTCTTGTAATAAAATGTCCATATTTAACTTTTTGTGCCTTTTTTAACTCTTTGACTGTATAAAAGGCAAGAAACATGAAGAAAGGAGGAAAGGGAATATTTTCTCTCTGATGAGATTATCCCAATAGTTTTGGATTTTTAAAAATCTTGCTGTTGTTGTTATTCTTGAATTAGAATTAGAAACTAGAATTAGAAAATTCTAGGCAGCAATGATAGAATCATGTGCAGGAAAAATATCCTAAGCTAATCTTTTGTGTAGAAATTCTCCTTATTTGACTGAATATATTAAAAAATATATATATTTTAAGGATACATTTTGATACTAACTTATAAAGACATAAAATCTTTTGACTACAATGTATTCCAGTCTATGTTAGTAAATGAATAGCTCACAATATTTCTTATATCAGAAGTGCTAGTTTACCTAACTAGAGAACCATGTAATACTGTTTTCTTTCCTTTGCATTTTAGATTTTGATACAATGTTTTTCTTTTTCCTTCCAAGTGCTCTAATGAGGCTGTATTTGCTGCAGATTTTCACCCTACTGATACAAATATAATAGTTACTTGTGGAAAATCACACCTTTATTTTTGGACACTGGAAGGAAACTCCCTTATTAAAAAGCAAGGATTATTTGAGGTAAAATAAAATATTTCTCTAATTTTATGTTTATTGTGATGATACAGTCATACAGAAGTAAGGTTTAATAAGGTTTGAGTAAATCAAAACAAGTGATCATTATTAAACTTGAAATGTTGCAGAAGCTCAGGTGGCATTCATGGCACAGAGAACTTTTTCATGGGTAAAACTTCCACACTAAAATTTTGAAATGCAATTACCCCTTGTTCCTTGTATTCTTTTCCCTATGTTCTTTTTGCTACATACCCTCATCCACAACCTGTGCAAAATAAAGCTACCTTAAAACTCTCTATGATTAGCTCAGGAAAAAAAAAATGGTATGGAGGAGATTTTTATTTTTTGAAAGACCCATAAAAATACGCCTGTATGAATTTTCTTCCCTTTTCCTCTGTTCTGCTCTGACACATTCACATATGTCATGCAAATACAGATTGGCCTGGCCACTATTAGGTAAATACCATTTTCATTTCAAGGTTTTGATTTGGTTTTGTTCTTGAATGTAGACTAAGCTGTACGGCACTTGCATGCACAACTCAGGGACATTTGCAATGACTACAGATAACTCCAGTGACTGCTAGTTAACTGCTTGTGGAGTCGTGGCTCCCAAGGATAGTCAGAACAACTATTTACAATGTCAGTTAATATATTTTGTGTGAAATCAGGAGAACATGCTGAGAGAATTATTTAAATTTTGTTACATTTTATTTTTCATGCATTTTTAATGGATTTTTCTCTCTGTTCTGGCTCTGTTGGCCTTGATAATGGTTAGAGCTGGAAAAGGGTGGTGGCCCTACTGTAGAACAGCTCTTAGTTTGGGGGATAGAGAGGTCATACACATAGCTTGTCATCAAGGAATGTATAATGTCCTTAGAAGCTACCAGTGATGTTTTTGTTCCCTTACACATTTAATCGTTTTGTTGCTGTCAATGTCTTAAATGCAGGGGTTTCATTACTGAAAGTTGGGCTTCTCTCAAGAGATGATTCCTTAATTTTTACACTATGGCCAAACCCTCTAGTAATATTTTTTTTTCCTCCTAGAAACTTTGGAGTTAAGAATTATAATAATCAAGCTTTTTTAAAACTTTGGACTTTTCTAAATACTCAAGCTCTTTGGCATTCTGCAGTAGTTGGGGGATTTGGTTTATCTCAGAGCACTCCTGGTCATGTGTTACATGTTGGCAGGCCTTTTCACTCACTTTGTCCCCAGCTTGCAATTAAAGGATGCAGGATTGGGCCACAAACCTCAGCTGAAGCATCTTCTGCCCTTACACAGATTACTCTGTTTAGACTGTAGGGATGTGTTTAACTCTTGTAGATATTTAAGTAATAATAGAGCTGTATAAGGCTAAACTAAATTAACCAAATGTATAAAGTTAAAATCCATGGGTTGTGTGTCGCTGTGAGTGTATATTTTTCATAACCATGCAGAAACAAGAGAAGCCAAAGTTTGTCCTGTGTGTGACCTTTTCTGAAAATGGTGATACTATTACAGGAGACTCAAGTGGAAACATTTTGGTTTGGGGGAAAGGTAAGATAAAATTTCATTATTAACTTCCATCTTAATATTAGACTGTGAGTGTAGAGTTGTTCAAGAAGAATAAATTTTGTTTTATCCTGAGTTCTTTCTCAAGACCAATCCAGCAGATTGTGACTGGTTTCTTTCCTACAAGAAGCTAAAGAATATCTGTACCTAACTGCTAAAGCACAAAAGTCTATTGAATGTGTTCAATACACTGAATCACAGCGCTATACCAGCATGTGGGGCTTTTACTGATGTAAGAGATGCCAAGAAAAATTCTTTCTTAATCACTGTGTAGAAGGGAATATTATTAATGTAATTAATGATCTCCAGTCTCCTATCCTGTCCCTCTATACTATTTGCAGAAATTATGCCTATAGACATAGGCTTTTAAAAAGACAACAAATAGCACTATTTGTTGTCCTAGGAAGTCAAACTGAAATATGTTCAGATCTAATTGAATTCCTTAGCTTTATTTCAGAAAAACAGATGGGTAGGAAGAACTTATTAAAAAGCATTTTCTTGTAAGAAGAGACTTTTTTTAAGGCAGCAGAAGGCAATGCCTGCCAGAGGGCAAACAGCAGTAATATCCTAAACATTTACTTAGTGCCTGAGATGCCATGCATAGGAATAGGGAGAATCCCTTGAAGGAGGCCTTATTAGTAAAGGAAGAAGGAATATGGATGACAGCTTTTTCCTGTTTGCTCAGTGCTTTCTCCCTAAACACTACTTAAAGGGATAAGACCCTGAAAACAGTACAGTGAATCAGTTATACAGTTGAGCCTTACTGAGCTGTTTTGGTAGATTTCTTTTTCAGCCAAAGACTGTCAGCTAATTATCTCCTTGGCCACTACACTACTAAGGACAGGGGTGGATATGGTGTTCGTAACTTGGCTTCTCATTTATTTCCCTTTCCTTTTTCCTATAGTAATTTAAAGCAAGGCACTTCAACACTTTTCCTTCTAAACTGACTTTAGAAATTGTACTGTCCCATGTCCCTGCTCTTCATTGTTATTTTGGACTGCCAGCAGACAAGGGAGACAGGGGCAATGCACTGCTCAGGGGCCCGTTTGCCATCATGCTGGTAGACTAATTTCTGCCTTGCTGCAAGCAGCCTCTTCTGCCTTTTCTCCCAGAAATAAGAGGGAATTCTCAGTGTGCTCAAGGTCTCAACTTCTGCCAGCTCTTTACGATTAGACAAAAATGTTTTTCTTTTTTTTTTTCTATCTCAGTACAGTGTACTTTCTATGTATTCACTACTTTTGACTCAGAGCTTTATGTGCAAGAGAGGGCTGCTTCCACAAGGTCTAGCAAAACCTTCTCTTAATAGAAATCAGTTGTGCCTGACACATTATACCCATAGACATGGATGAAGGAAAAGGCAATTTTTTTTCCTAACTTGCGTCAGCCCCTCACTTGTGCTAAACATCAGGTTAGCCACGCTTTGATGCAAGGTGCACATTTCAGTAATAGAATCACTAGTAATCATTTATTTGTACTTCGTAATATTAATGATTCACCAAATTAGAGATATGTAATCTAATGTAGTTGGTTTTGACAGTGTTGAGTCTAAGAAGCTACTTGAACAAGTCAAGTTCATAAATAAAGGAGTACAGGCTCCTCTGGACAGTGATCAGCACGTTCTGCCAGATATACAAGGACCTATAGCTTAGTCTGATTTTGATACAAGTTCAGGATTTGGAGGCTGTGGAATATCTTTGGAGGATAAAAGTGATTGGGTTATGGGTTTTTTGTTGATAAGGTGTGTAGTGCTACTGCGGTTCAAATGTGATGTCAAATTATTCTGCTTAAACCCCTTTGAAAGGTTTGAATGTACCTATTTTACTTTGTCCTTGGCCTAGACTGAGTATGTATACTATTCATTTCTGAGGTGGGGGGAATGTATCATGAGATGTACTAATTCAGCCCCTTCTGTGGGTCTGTGTGTTTTGCTCCAGCACCCCGTGCCCACTGTTATCACTGTTTAAATGCAATCCTTGAGAGATAGCAGAGAAATAGAGCACAAAAATAGGGGAAAGGAGCTATTGAGCTGATTATTTCAGTAGTAATGCCTTTTTTTCTTCTATTCAGGTACCAACAGAATAAGCCATGCAGTTCAAGGAGCACATGAGGGTGGAATATTTGCACTGTGTATGCTGCGAGATGGCACATTGGTATCAGGAGGTGGAAAAGACCGAAAGCTGATATCTTGGAATGGAAATTACCAAAAAATTCACAAAACCGAGGTGATGTTGCCTACCTTGAAATTACTCTGTTACTTAAAATGAAATTATCTTGTCCTCTGAGCAGTTTTTAAAATCAGTTATTTTTTCTTAAGGCTATGTATTCTATGGGAAAGCAAATCAATGGTAAAAACACAATATTTTCATATGCTGAGTTGGAAGGGACCCATCAGGATCGTCGAGTCCAACTTCTAGCCTTGTGCAGGACACATCAAATTTTCAGTCATTCCTGTGATTCCCTATTCCTTAACATATTTCCTTTCTAAGTACCGTGGTAACTGGAAGATAAGTCTTGTGTTCGTATCTTCCCATATTATTTATTCCTTTCTTTGCATTTAATAATGTGAGGTAATGTTTAACTTCAGAGTATTACAGTACTGAAATGATTTTATACATTCCTTTTTCCCAAAATGATGTCAGGATTTTTTGAGGGTCTTAATACTTCAAGTTAATTTCTTGGTTAATGTTGTTGTTTTTTAAATGTAACTTAAACAAAATTTGAAAATTACTCCAGCTGCTATGTAGGAACATAAAAGATAAAAGCAGAATTTGTTTACATAGTAAATGTAAGAGAAGAATCTGCAGAAAAGTCAGAGGAAGGGCTTCAACTCTTACTATATAATATTAAATAATAATTAAATCATGATATGAATAATATTTAATGCTGAAAAAATATGTGCAACTGGAATGGCATGTCTGTCTTTGAAATTCAGTTTTTAACACAGCACAAGGGACATGCTTGTTGTGCTGTTTCTAACTGTGGTTTACTTCTTTTTCTCTTATTTGTTAATCTTCTGGTATTCCTTGTTATTTTACATCTTCCCTTGAACTTTATTTTAGAGATTTGCACTGGCTCTTTCAGAATCTAGGCTGCAATTAAAGAAACATTCATTGCAAGAAAATGCTCTGAGTAGAAATGCTTAGTCCGATATCACAGCTGCAATTAAATACTATTGAATTAACACAGCATGAAGGAACCTTTTGTGTTTTGTGAAATACTTGGTTTATCTGAGTATTCTGTAGATAAGAATGTCTTGTCTTGCAGTGTTATAGAAGTCACTGAGCTGATGCAGACTGTTATAAAGTTTTGCAAGACAGACACATATATGAATTTGTTTCATTTCTTCGCTGTGCAATATTTATTAAAACACATTTACTAGGCCACATGTCTTTAAAAATGGCAATACCTGACACATTATCTGAATATCTATCTTTTTGTCTGTTATGACCACAGATTCCAGAGCAGTTTGGTCCAATAAGAACAGTAGCAGAGGGAAAAGGGGACGTTGTATTAATAGGAACCACCAGAAACTTTGTCCTACAGGGCACACTGTCAGGAGATTTTTTCCCAATTACCCAGGTAAGATGGGTTTCCTTACAAGAGCACTTCTAAGTGTGTAAGAGCAGTAAATACCCTGTTTAATTTTCATAATTATGCATGTATTTGATTTATTATTACGGTACTTTCAGCAATAAGAATCATTATAAATATGTATCTATCTAGAGCTAACATATTTTTGGAATGTTTTAATATATAGTTTGGTCATTTTAATACTGTTTACACATGTTTAGTTCAGATGGCCTGTCTTGCTTGTCTAAAAACATCTCTGCTTGCATAGGGTCACACCGATGAGCTCTGGGGACTTGCAGTCCATTCCTCTAAGCCTCAGTTCTTCACGTGTGGACATGACAAACACATTACACTCTGGGATGCAACCACTCACCATCCTATCTGGAACAAGATTATAGAGGTATAAATTTATTAAATTCAGCTCTCCTGTTATAGAAATTCTCTAGTCATTTTAGTGTTTCTTAAGATTATTGTTTTAAAATACCTTAAAATATTAACTTGAGGAAAAAAATCATTTCGTGTAACCTATTTTTGTAATTGAGATCAGTGTAAAAGCTTTTTAATGTAGCCATTCTGAGTACATGTTAGTTTAAATGCACCTTTTGAGTCTCTGGTTTATTCAATGAAATATCTTAGTGTTTGCTATGAAATTATACTTTAAAAAAATTAGGAAATTTTCCTTTCTAGGATGCTGTAGTGTTTCAGAAGCTGTGCATAGAAATCCTGTATCTCAACAATTCTCTGAAATTTTCTTTAGAATTAGTAATTCTTCTAAATTAATCACTTGCTTATAATTAATATCTTTCCACCTAGCCTCTAGGGCTAGTAATTACCAATTACTGAAAATGTTAACAGGTTTACTGAAACAGCTGCAATGTGATACTGTTTTAAAATACAAGCATTTCCATGAGATGGATCACTGGACTGGGTTTTTGCTTACATTTTAAAATTATATTTTAATGGTATGAGGGGGAAAGAAAAGCTATATTGGTATTTTCTGCTATAACCTGAAAAGTTCTGGACCTCATTCTCTGTAACTGGACAAGTATTAGGAAGAAAATGCTTGCTACCTTGTTTTTAGGCATATATTTAAATTGCAAGAAAAACACGAGAGTTTTATGAAGTAAAATGTTTTAAAAATGCACATTCAAATAAGAAACCCACTTTATGCCCTTATTCTTCCACTCAGCTGCAACCTGGCAGGTGCTGGAAAAAGGTGTTGGTGTGTGTAGGAGTTAGGTTTTACCCCTTCTACAAAGTGCCACATACCTTTGTTGAATAAGGGACTTGCCTGTCCTTCAGACTGTAGGTAGACTGCAGCTTTGATGCTTAATTCTTAGGTCAGCTCTAGTTTAAGATTTTTTATCTCTTACTTCTTGGTGATTTGTTGAGAAGCTACCATTGCCAATGTTATTGTTATGAAATCACTTGCCAAATTATTTTTAGATAGTAAAGAAAAGAAAACAGTGGCCTTGTATGGAGGAAAAAGAAGTTAATTGGATAATATTTCCACTAGATAAAAACGCTTTTTTATATTGTTTATTAAGTTTATATTGAAAGAGAAAAAACGACCCCTAAAAATCAACAAGATAGTTTTACTGTGTTCCAGAGGCAGATAATTGAATTGTATTTTTGTTAAGACTTGATGACATGGACTGGTAAAAAAGCATGCTTCTTTCTAAAACATTTCAGGATCCAGCACAGTCTTCAGGTTTTCATCCTTCAGCATCTGTTGTTGCAGTAGGGACGCTGACTGGAAGGTAAGAGGTGCAGAGCTACACCTTGGACACAACAAAAACTGAATTTTTCAGCTCACATCCAACTTCATGTTCTGGCTTTGCAGATTCATTCCCTATTGGTTTCTATGGAATGTCACAGTGAAATTTATTTGTATTGCCTTAGTGCCTAGAAACCCTAGGCTTGGCCCAGCACCCTGTGTTCGCTGAGTGTTGCATGAACAAAGAGATGGTTTCTGCCCTGGGAGAGAGACAAGGTGTGATCAGTGGGAGGAGGACATTTAGAGAGGACAGGAAAAGTAGGTTAGCTGTGAGACCAGGCATGGGAAGTTCTGTCACCATACCAGTGACCTAAATGTTAAATCTTTGCGTCCAGTGGCAAAAAGGAGAGGCTAAAGGAGGAATCTGATATAATGAGTTAACTTTGCAGATGTGGAGGGAGGTTTCCTCCAAGGCCTTTAGGGCTGCATGGAAGAAATCACATTGAAAAATTTTGTGCATTGGAAAATGCAGCAAGCGGTTCATGATCCCTAATGCAGTGACAACCAGAGGCTTTAAAAAATTTGGTGAATGTACCACTGTGCTAGAAATAGTGCAAAATGCACATTAAGAGACTTGTTCTGCATGAAGAGTGTGAGGGATAAACAAGGCAGAGGAAACTGAGGTGCTGGAGAGTGTTTCAGACAGCAGGCTGAGCCCTTGGTGGCATCAGTGGCAGCTGCTGGGTTTGTCTGTGGTTGTCTCTCATAGGAGGGGCTGCCTTTGCCTAACTTCTCCCTCTCCTTTAGTGTCACTTGAGGGCAGACTTGGCTGTTAGTACTGAAAGCAGTTCCAGTTCACTGAGAACATACAGGAAGCTTGTAGGTTATGAGGCAAGCTTATTTCAGATTTTATATCAGCCCTAAATAAAGGACTTAATTTTATTACTGAATGGACTTTATTTACAAAATAAAGTAAAACAGAAGGAAAAGCTTTGAGAGGAATCTTCTTTTTGTCGTTAGTTATCTGATGCAAGTATTGAAATACAAATTTTATCTTTGTCCTTTCTACATGTTTCCACAAACCCATTTTTGGTTCATTAAAATTAATTAATTAAACTACTGAAAATAATGAAATAATTCACTTTAAAATAAGTTAATTAATCTCTTTCTTCTATCAGAAGAGAATGATCCTGATGCTTGTTTGTGGTTTACCTTGCTCTAGTATTTAATGTAGACATCAATTTAAAAATCAGCATAGCATAGAAAGGTCTTTAAAGAAGAAGGGACATGACAAGCAATGTTTACTTTATTCTTATGAATGACATATTAAAACACACTAAAATCTGAAGACTGATTTTGGGGTCAATGCCGGAACATTTTTGTGACTAAAAAAGATGTGAAAGAAACTATCCTTGTGTTAAAGTAAAAATAGACCAAACTGAGTAGCAGGTGCTGTTTTTCTCCTCTTGGTATAAAACTTATGCTATTTTGACAGAAGAAAAGTTGGTCAAAATTATAGTAGATTTAAATTCCTTATGGAATGATTTATTGGCCTCTCTCTGTGTTTACAACAGGTGGTTTGTGTTTGACACAGAAACAAAAGACTTGGTCACTGTACACACAGATGGAAATGAACAGCTGTCTGTAATGCGTTACTCACCAGGTTTGAGAGCATTTATTAACTGGGGAAAAAGAAGCGTTACATTTTTTATTAAATTAGGGGTTGCTTTGTTTTAAAGTCCCCCCTTCCCATACTGAAGTTGAAAATAAGTGTGCCGTGAAACATTGGCAGAATTTTATGGGTGGTGTCTTAAGCTCTGGCTTGTTTTCCCTCCCTCCCCAACACATTCAATATGGTTTCACTGTGAAGAAGGAAAAAAAGGCTTAACTCTGCAGGCTGTTGCAGTTGGATTAGCCCTACATGGACTATAGCTGCTTCCATAAATGTTGTGTGTCTTTAACAGTAATATTTGTTAGTATAAAATTGCTGATAGATACATCAATATGCAACTGAAAAATAAAAGTTATTAATTTCATTTATTCATTTTTCAGTATCAAGGCCTTTAAGAACAGTTCCTCTTGTCTGTGACATACAAACTTTTCAAAGTTAGGCTAAATTCTTTCTTACAGGAATAATTGCAGTTTCACTTTTCTGTTTATAGATGGAAACTTCTTGGCAATAGGTTCCCATGACAACTGTATTTATATATATGGTGTAAGTGAAAATGGAAGAAAGTACACTAGAATTGGCAAATGTTCAGTAAGTAACCTTTCTTCTCTTGGTTCAGTATCAACACTCCAAGTCTATTTTGTAGCACTGTATTAATACTGTCACATTGTGGTACACTGTTAGTGCAGTTAATACAATACTTTTTTCTCCTTGTAGGGTCATTCCAGCTTCATTACTCATCTGGATTGGTCTGTTAATTCACAATATCTCGTGTCTAATTCAGGAGACTATGAAATCTTATACTGTGAGTAAGAATTATATTTAGTCCTTTTGTGCAAAGTTCAGGCAGTCTAACACAGATCTAAAATTTAAATGAGACCATATAACTGCCAAGATCAACCATATGTTTTAATTCATCATCTGGTGTAATCAGAAATCTATACAATTTGAGAATGAAATATGTTGTTATGTGAGCTGGTTTTCTTTTGTAGGGATCCCTTCTGCTTGTAAACAAGTTGTGAGTGTTGAAACAACTAGGGATATAGAATGGGCCACTTACACCTGTACTTTAGGATTCCATGTTTTTGGTAAGTACATTTCCTCTTACAAGCTCTTACCAGTCTTCTTATTAACAAACACTTGAAATGCCAACTTTTGCTTATGAAACATGACTATTCATAATTCAGGGAAAAATACAGAACTTCTGTTATGCCATTTTTATTACAATCTGTCTTCTTATTTCAATCCAGAAAAACTCTGATTTAATATTCTTGCTAGCTTCAAGTACAAATATCATATTACAACATAAGTGGGAGATAAGGAAAAAAAATCACACACTGCCCTTTCTGTCACAGTAGAGCAGCTTCTCATAATTTTTAATTTAAAGTAGCAGTTCTGTGAAATTGTCATGTATTTAGGGAGTTACTGGGTCGAATCCCCTTACCAGAAGTGGTTTAATTTGCTCTGGTTACTATGCAAACACAAAATCAATTATAGTCTCTCTCATTAAGCACTTATCATGTACTGTGATGCAGTCTGTAGCAATTAAATTGAGAGAAAAAAAATCAAAAAGAAAATCATAACAAAATCCAGTGGTTTGTTTTCCATGGGGCTTCTCTTTTGCCAGTTTTGAAGGATCCACTTTCCCCAGTGTAGTCTGAAGCTTTATACTCACTCTACAATGTGTGCAGAACTGGATAGATGTTTACAAACACTGAGTATAAGAAGCTTCAAATTCTTGAGTCCTCAAGAGGAAATAGGAAGCCATGGTAGAAGTTCAGAGAAGAGTCTGGTTTAGTATAAGTGATAAACAAGGAATATTTGCACCCATGTTTCAAGTAGAATAGATTGCAGTGGTGAGTTTGGAGCCAGCCAGAAAGGACGTGTTTTCAATGCCTGAAGATGCTATGGCAGTAGCACTGTGCTGGGAAAACACGTTCAAATTTTCATTCATTTAGCTGACAAGCAGTGCTTGGATATCACTTGAATATCACGGTATGCAGATTTAGTGAAAGCAGGAAGATTGGCTGCATGTTGACATAATGTATTTTTAATTTAAGGGACAGAGGCCTTTATAGAACTATTAAAATATTTCTGGGGTTTGAGTACACCCTACACATAGTTACAGAGCTACGGAGTCTTTGCATTTAGCATCGCTGGTTCAGATAACTCTGAAATACTAAATACTTTATGTAAGGGTTCCTTACTTTTAAATTCAGATTCCTGCAAAATACAGTGCTATTAGGATCTGGGTCTGCTTTTGGTGCACAGAAAGTCACAGGAGAGAAGCATGTCACACTTGAGAGGGATTCTCCCCATGTCTTGCAACAGATCAGCTTTTTGAGCCAGACCATGGGACAAAATAATTTGCTGAGGGGAGAAGGGAGATGACATTGTAAAGCTAAAGTGTTACAAACCCCAACACTTTTTAAAATATTTGGTAAAAGAGTTACAACAATTTGATGACAAACCCAGTTAGTGCCTACTGCTTTCAGAGAAGGAGTAGTTTGGAAAGTTGAAATAAGTCAGGTATTTTCAAAGTATTTGAGTGTGATGAACCTGGCATCTGTAAAAACAACTGGTTAGTGTCAACTTGAGACCATTAGTATATATTTTCAACACCTCACAGAGAACAGACGAAGTACTGAAAAACTGGAGAATGAATGCAATATCTGCAGGGTCATATACATACCTTCGGAGCCCATATGGAGAGGTTTAAGTACAAAGTGAGTGGCTAGAATAAGAAATTGAAGAAGCACATAGATTATGAGTTGGAAACCAGTCCATTTTTATTGGAAGTCAATCAGTACTTCAGGGCCTCACGGCAGCCAGTTAGAACAGTCTTCACATGCATGCTGGCATCGCCCCACTGGACAAGGAAGCAGCAATCCGGGATGTGAGGCTTTTAGGATATTGATTTTTCAGTAGCTATGGCTGACTGAAACTAGGGATGTTTTCTCTCTCTGGAAGAAACACATAAAAATCCCAAACTATGCGTAGCACCCTCAGATAAGTGTAACCAATGCAGGGAGAAAAAGGGACACTGGTCTGTTGAACACCTGTCTTTGAGCATGGGAACAGATTAGTCAGTCTAGAAGTGTTTAGAGATGATTCAACTGAAAGTCAATAACATATAAAGAAGTGTGCTTGAGGGAGGATGTTTTAGTGGTACAAGCACATAAACGTGAAGGAGCGAAGACTTCAAAACACTTACTCATCTATAAGCTCTTTCAAGAGCCATGTGCTGCTGGATACACAAGTAAGGTATCAGTATATAGCACAGGCCCAGTTTTGAAAAAAAATAGTGTTTGAGGTGAAAATTGAGAGCAGAAGAAATCTAAGATACCATACAAAGCCTGACAACATTGCAAGCAAAGCAGAGCTCGGACTGGTTGAGTTCAAAACTGACTAGAACACCGTAAATTGAATATTATGTTTGAATATATTTATTAATAGCATGCATGATAAATCAGCATGTAAAGTTTGTAGATGGTGTAAAGCCACAGGATTAGCAAGTTGTCTTGAGAAACAGAGGAGTGGTATGAAAAAAGGAAGGAATTCAATAGAGCCAAAGAGGAGGCTCCCCACTAGAACGGCAGAACCCAGTTGTACAAACGCAGAACAGATGAGAGCAGATCTGCACAGAAAGATCAGATTACTCCTGCATACAAACTGAACATGAGTCAACAGCATTATGCTGTTGTAGGAAAGGCAGATACATTAGTGGGATGTGCAATGAAAAGGATGCCATCCAAAATGTGAAGCAATCATCCATTTATCAGTATTGGCTTCAGTCACAGCTGGAATGGCTGCTTCTGGTTTTTGCACATTGGACCAACAGATAATGTGTTGACTAGCAAGAATAATTAATTATCCATCTAAATATTGTTCTGAGAGAAGAGATGTAATGAATGAATTTTAGAGGAGATAAAAATAGCCTGGCATCAGTCTTCAAACGAGAGAAAGGAAATGGTCTCTTTTACAGGTCTGCAGAGGATGGGAAAAAATAAGAACTACTTTTTCAGAAAAAGGGATTCAATTTGCATATTCATTGAAATTGATAGTGAGGCACTGGGATAAATTTTGAAAGAACCAAGAGATTCAAAGTAAAGCCCTGCTATTATCCTTTCCCCATTTCAAAATGGCAATCTTGTTTCTTTAACCATTTGCTTCAGGAGTTTTTTCCAGCTTGTCATAGTGACCTCTTGGGAAGACTCCTGCCTCTTTTCAGATAGCATTTGATATTCATATAGCCTCCTTCTTGTCAAAACAGATATTCAAAAAAGCTTTTCTGTGTCTCTTTATTCTGCATATTCATAATTCTACGAGTAGCAATTATCATGTTTCTTTGTAGCTTCTATTTCTTTGGGCCTCTTTTGCTATCCTGATCTAGCAACGGGGTGTTTCCACACATATCAGGAAAGTTAAGAGCAATCTACAAATCAGACTTTGCATTTTATTTACAGCAATTTGTAATTCCTTATAGAGACATGGAATCACCTCCTTGTAGTGCATTGCAGTGATACAAAGGCTGTATTTGGGAAGAATCCCAGTGATTGAAGGATCGCTGTTCCCATGGTGCACGGCAAATGCCCGCTGTAAGGTTACAAGTATCCTCAAGAAGGAGGAACTGGAATGTGCCTCGGGAGTTCTTAAGGAGCAGCAACTCTCTCACCCTGACCTGCAGCAGCACCAGAGGAGGAGCTTGCACTCGAGTGGGCAGGGCTGCAGGGGCACACTGCAGAGCGTGGGTGACACAGGGACAGGCACTGAAAATCACAGAGCCAAGACACGGCAGGGGTTTTGCCAGGTCATAATGGCAGAACACACAGTATAACTGAAGATGACAGTGGTCTCTGAAAGCTTGGTGCCCTTTATGTTGAGTAGGGATTAGATAAAATCTAAATTAGAAATCATAACCAAAAAAAGCCTGCAGTACTGCATACAAAATCCTGAAATTTCAATAATAACTGGGTGGATTTTAGTAAAATTGCAATTTATTACAGGCAAGTATTCAGAGGCTTTCAAGATGTGGTGCACAGATTTGGTCTCTGCACTGTTGACCTTACAGTTTCAGTTTAGGACACTACTTCGTGGAAGAACAGCAAAGAGTACAGTCTGTGGGGAGGGAAGAGGAGTAATTACAGTAGAAAAAAAGCATTTAAAAAACCTTATAGTAGGTTCAGTTCCTTTTCAAGCGGTCTATTATTAATAAATGGTAATTTTACCTATAGAATGTCTTTTTTTTTCATAGACTTTAGACTTTAGTGATACAAAGAAATTACTTTTGGACCATACTCTAGTCTAAAAAACATACCTATGTAATATGAAAAAATGTATGCTAACTGTCTAGGTTTTGAAAGACAGGTGCCTGCCAAGGAAGGCAGGAGCTTCTCTTAGAACAGAAAAAATGCAAACCCCCTCCCTCCAAATTATTAAAAGGGGCTCTCAGGCAAAGATATGAGGATAAGAATAACA
>VXBU01003109.1:173530-185413 GCA_013400315.1 Bombycilla garrulus | reverse complement strand
TATGAGTCATGGGGTGGGTCCTTAATGGCCCATTAAACAGGAAATGGCTCCAGGAGGGAGTTATCTATGACTCATAGGGCAAGGTGTTAATGGCCCATTATCAGGAGATAGTCCCAGGGAGAAGGCAAGGAAAACACTGCCCCTCCTGATTTTAACAGTTCATGAAGATGGAGATAGAATACAGACCTTCTGGAACATTCTTATATTGTAACCTAGGACACTAACTCATACATAAGGAGAAGGGAAAATAAAAGCAGTAACTGTTACTTTTTTCACATAACCATATGAAAATTCTCCAGGCTCAGACACATGACTGTAATTCAGCAGAATGCATCTTCTCAGAGTAAAAAGCAACTTGCTGGCTAGAGGGAATAAAACATTTTTTTGTGTTTGATTACCTATTAGGATCTGGACTTTAGCTTGTACGGATGTACACATTCTGACTCACACATATTTTTATAGGTTTTTCTTTTTCTTAAACAGTTCATCCTTTATTAATATTTTAACAGAAACTTAGGCTATCGCTTTTATTTCCATTATGAAAGCCGTTAATTAGTCCCTCTGTGTCTCAGGTGTATGGCCTGAAGGTTCAGATGGTACAGATATCAACGCTGTCTGTCGATCCCATGGGAGAAAACTGCTATCAACAGGAGATGACTTTGGCAAAGTACATCTCTTCTCATATCCATGCTCACAGTTTAGGGTAAGTTATTTCCCCAGAATTTATTCTTGTAGCTTGCACAAAAGCATTAAATGTTAAAAAAAAAAAAAAAACAACCAAAAACCACACCCCAAACCCAAACACATCAAAACAGCAAGAATGGGAGTATTTATACATCTAAGGGATTTATTTAAGGTTGATCAAGACAGCAATTAAATAAAATTAATTTAATATTAAAATACTTTAAGAGAATTATGTGATGCCTTGGTTTCATTGTTCATGAATGTTCTAACAAGATGCTTTTATGACAGCTGCTGTTCTCACTAATATGTGTTTTCTAGGCTCCAAGCCACGTGTACGGTGGACATAGTAGTCACGTAACTAATGTAGATTTTCTCTGTGAAGACACCCATCTCATCTCTACAGGAGGAAAGGACACAAGTATCATGCAGTGGCGAGTCATTTAAAGGAAACATCAGCATGAACATACACAGTTGAGTCGACCATGCACAGAACTTATGTATAAACTGTATATATAAAACTTAACAGTATGTTTGCAGTTTAGCCTGGTCACTGTGATTTTTGTTTAAAAAATTCTTACAAACCTCAGGAAAATTAAGCCCTGTGCTGGTTACCTTACTCAGTCTAGTATTTTTTTTTCATTGTGTCACACCTTAAGACTGATCGTTCTCTGTTGTACAATATACAATACAGTACAAGTTTAATATAAGAAATGTGGCTTGACAGTTTGCAATACAGTGGTATCAGCAGAATGTGACTATCTTAAATGTTTTCTATAAACACTGCTAAACTGGTCACAAAAATGCCTTTCAAAGACTGTATATATGTGCTTATTTGTTTCACTATCTACACTTTGTACTATATATCTACTTATTTAGAAAAATCTATTATAATATCAAGGTACTGAACTGTTTCTGCTGGAGGCTGATGAATAGATACAAAAAGTATAAATTGTGATGTAAGATGCAAAAATTAGTGTTCTAGACCCGAAAATGTGAATGCTGGTAAATTTGCATTCTCTTGGAACAGCACACCGTGGGTGTCGCCCATGAGGAGTTGTGTTCCTTTTCCAATGAATCAGCAGACTTTGTCCCAGTTTAACCTGAATTTCTCAGCAGGACTTACAGATGTCTGTGTGGTTCAGGTAATCTATATGAGTTTAAATTAAAAATCTTTTTACTTGTATATGAAATATTTCTTTTTGAAAACAAACCAATAAAGCTTGGCCACATCCCCATTAATGGCTCATATATTTAACTAATATGTATATTAATCAGCATGATGCTATATTGTACATGTATAAGATTTTAGCAGTTCATAACAAATGGTAAGGCAATCTAGCTTTACTTTTTTATGCTTATGGATATTGTATATTTGTATTTTAAGACCAAGTAGACCAAGTCTAAAGATATCTTTTTAAGTGTACCATAAACCTGCAGAGGGTAAAGGAAGACTTGGAAGCCTACATGAAATATTAATGTGTAACTTCTGGCCCCTGTGTTTTGTGCATGGATGGGTATTTATAGTCTGAAATAAGATTGTGTTTTGCAATGAAGTAACAGTGGAGGTGGTATAAAATGGTTAAGAAGGCCTTATCAATGTTGATTGTGACACAGATTGAAATGTATTGTTTACTATGAGGAATGTATCTGAAAAATTTTAAAAGAGGAGTTCTAAGTGGACTCGAAAAAGGTAATATTAAAATTTTGCTTGTAACGGACAGTAAATGTTAATTCTCTGAACTCTAAAGCACTGGTTGTTTAGAGTGATTTAAATTAAATTGAATCAATAAATTTTGAAACTTTTTTATTACATCTCCAACCTCCTACACTGAAAGTGCAGGACACCAATAAACATGTATTAAAGTGATTTCTCAATGCATTCTTCCTGTTTAGTAAAGTGTCTTTGTTTAAGCATGATACAGAAGAGACAGGCTTTTAGTTAACAGCACACATTTGTGATTTCTTGATTAGAGATGCATTTGAAAATATTCGGCAGTAAAATCTAGATTCTGTGGTACATCATTTTAGGTGTGCCCATGACCCTGGGACTAATGACAATGCATACCTAGAGAGTGAATCTCCAGCTTTGCAGCAGGGAAGGATACATCCCGTGTTCTCACCTACAAGCTGCCTTGGTCCTGCCTCCCAGTACACATGTGCTGTTTCTGGGTACTCAGCTCGTGGAATGTTCTTCCACTGCTCAGAGTTATGCTCATGGCGAGAGCTCTTGACAATTTCTGTGTTAGGAACTTGTCCTCAGGCAATACCTTTGAAGGCCAGAGTCACTTTAAGCTGATGTTACCTGGCACTGTCACTGAAGGCAGAGGTCTTAATCCCAGCTGGCTACTCTGATCCCATGCAGCAGCGCAAGAGTTATTGTGGCCATAAACAAAGCCCAGCTGGGACACAACAAGCGATGCAGACAAAAAACCTGTTTCATCAGTTTCTGATCTAGCTGTGCAATGTGGAAAAATAAATGGCCAGAGGAGCACTGGAACAACTTTTTTTAACAGTGATGTTAATCTCCCTCTTCTTGAAGTATGTGAAGTTAAGGCACAATACCCATACAGTTTCTAAGGTTAATCCAGTCATAAGAGTCCATAACACACAAATGACAGGTTTTCTTTTTGTCTGGGTACTTGGTTATCCACAATACCTTCTGTCTGTTGATTTTAAAATTTTTTTTCTAATTTGCTTTTGCAAATGGGGTGCTTTCAGGTTTTCTGCTTTTGGAACTGTAGGTAATTTGTCATTACTTGCAGCAGAAAAAACAGGAGTTGCAAATTGGCTTGGATTATTCCCTTTTCATCCATCTCACATGGTGCTACTCGTGGGATATAGTAAAGCATTTGTGATCCCTTTATTCATTTTAAAATGTTATCCTTTAAAAGAAATAGATGAGGAATACTGCAAGTTCATCCCGAGGGTTACTGATCAAAGGGCTTTTCAACAATCCCATCCCATCTGTGCCTCTGCTGCTCCTCTGTTTCTAACTTTTGCTGTTAAATGTGTCTTTGTTCCTCTATGAAAACCTGATAAACGTATTAGCTGAATTGGCAAATGGTGAGTAATGTCTTAAGCCAAATATCCGTTTGATGACTCTTAAAGTGATTCTCCTTTCTTTATCCAGGAAACTCTACACAATTTTGCCATTGTTATAGCTAATCTACAGCTCTCCTCTCTTCCATCCTTGTTCCTTTGTTCTTACATTTATTTGTTTTCTCAGGAGTGTCTTCTTTTTCACTTTAACAGAAAAAGAAAACAAAGTAAAATAAAGAAAGAGTTATGCCCAAACTTTGTGTATTTTATTCTCTCAGAAACACCTGAATTCATTACCTGACACTGTCTGCAGCAGCTCTCTTTTTCTGCCCTACCAAGGAGCATAAGGCTGGTATAAAGTCCATGGCTGAAGACACACCTGGGCTTCTGCTTCTGTCCATTCCCTCCCCTCATCCTGGCTGCAGCAGGTGCAGTGTTACTCGAAGAAGAGACTCTTTATGACATCTTCATGTCTTTTGTGTATTGTTTTGTCTACCAAGCATTCAGATACTCCCCTTCAATTTCCTTTGGTTTTAGTTCCCATTTCTTGCTTTTCTTCCCTTCATTTCTAGCAGTACTCTTCAGCTTCCAGGACTGCATCCATGACTGGTGCATGTTGCTGCCCTTACCTGCTCATAAAGCCAGTGGCCCTGACTACCTCTCTGATAGTTTTGGGGCTGCGTTCCAGGTTTCATATTGTATCTCTGTTCACACTTCTTCTGTGACCTGTGCTTTGGGATATCAGTGAGTGCATCTGCTTTCAGCCCTTTCTCCCTGCCCTCCCACCTCCTTGTGTGGGAACACTGAGGAGACCAGCTCTGTCCCGTTGTTTCTCAGTTGTCTCTGTTTGTCTGTAGGCAGCCTGTAATTTGTATCGTGTGCTTAGATTTTGAAATATTTTTATGGTAGGGATTTTTTTTTCCTCTGTTCTGTGGCATTTAGCAATGGGATTTGGGGATCCTATACTCACTCCAACAGTATGACTGTCATATTTGTCCAAAATGATGAGCGCGTATTCAGGTAATGCTTCCCTGTTAGGGTATTCAAAGTGATTAGCTACTAAAGATACTATCCTCTTCATTCTTAAATTATTCAGAAAACAATACAAATGCAAAATACTTCTTTCTCCCTCTTTTACACACTTATAAAACAAACAAACTCAATCTGGTTTTCAGGATCATCGCCCCTTTCCAAGTAGAGACTTTTCATTATTTTGTCTGCCTCTTCTGCCTGTTTTCATATATTTATTTTACTCAGAAAGGATGTATATTTATATGACATCAAAACTACAGCCTTTTTCAACATAATCCTTTATGTACTATTTTAATTATTACCTGAAATATTATTATTACATAAATGTTTCTGATAGTGCTCAGTTTTGCAAAGTTGTTGAAACCTGAGAGGTATTAACAATTTCGAACAGATAAGCTCTACAAAAAACAGTCACTATATTTAAAAAGTTTTGCAAAAAAAAGGCAAAGAAGGAGATAAATGTACAAGAAAATAGTTTTAGCAATGAATGTTAAATTAAAAAACCCTACCATTTCAAATTATTTTAAAATAATTCCTTGTGGAGCAAATCAATTTTGTTAAAATGGATTTTTTAGTATTGTAATTAATATGGGGTTAGTTAATTCAAGGTCGTATTTCCAATGTGAAATGTTTGGGTGATTTTTATTCTTCACAAGATTTTATGTTAGAGGGTATTATTTTCCTTCTGAAGTATTCATGTGACGAGCTTGCAAGGCAAACAGCCCCATTTTTGCAAGGGTTGGCATTTTTAATTTCTTCTGGTTCTGCTCAGGGAAGCAGGCAGTCTTTTTACTCTGTTTTCAACTGGAAATAGGGCTGTTGACAGATCACTCAATTGCATCCTCAAAAAATCCTGCAGATGGCAAGGAAAATGTCACTTTAATTACTAGTGGAAAGAACAGACTTACAGGAAGCCTAAACTGAAATCTTTTTCTCCTGTTGCTGGCCGGGGTTCACAGCTGTGTTGGGGCAGTCTGTGGTCGCTGCCATGCAGCTCCAGCTGCAGCTGCCTGCCCTGCACAGGAGATGGCCCAGACCGGGGCACCTCCTCATCCAGAAATGGGAGTTGGGGAACCAGCTCCTGTGGGGGAGGACAGAACCGCTCCCAGATATCTGCCTGGGGATGAGGCTGCTGACTGCTGGCTGCTGGGAGAGTGAGGACATTAGTGGTTCGTGCTGGGAGAGATTTATATTTCACCTTAGTCATGAACTTCTGCAGCAATTTCATTTTTCTTAATGGAACAACTTTGCCCCCTGAATTAATTAAATAATCGCAGAAGACCAAGTGATAATTTGCATGGAGGTATCAATGGCAGTGCAGCCAAAGCTGCCATCTCGCTCTGAGTCCTACAGACCTTATTTGAGTCAGCAGTGATAGTGATGGGCTAATCTTCAAAAGCCACCTTTGTCAATCAGGATGGTTCACAGCACTGTGCATCCCCTCATTTCCTGCCAAATGTGGAAGTATGAGAAGGGGCCTCCCTTCAACAGGGCCTGTCAGTGTCACCTGATGCTGTAGGCACTCCTTTGGACCTCACATTTTGTCTGGCTTGTTAGGAAAGCTTGATGTCTTGGACTCAAGTGATTCCTCCCCACCAGCTTCAGAGAGGTTTGGTTCTACCATCTTCTGGCTGACTAAGACTACACTAAAGGAATTTAGACATTTCTGTTTGTAGTGGACATATCTGTCCTTAAAAGCTGCCTCTTTGGATCTAGTCCGAGGTACTGAGCTCAGAACCATGGGAATGGTGACCTGCTTTCTGGGTCTCCATGCAACTAAATGGAATTTTAGCAGGAGCTTGTAAGAGATGAACATTTTTTAAATCTGTCCATTGGAATTACCTTGAATAAGCATGTAGCCAGAGGGAAGCAAATTCATCTGTTCTGTGGATTCTGTAAGTGCTACATGAGCTACAGTTGCTCCAAATTCCAGGTTGTAGGATAAAGAAATCTCCTTCAGGCTGTTCAGTCATTACGGTTAGAAAGAAAAAATTAAAAAGCCTGGGTGAGCTCTGCAGCCGCGTTAGATTATTGTAATTTGCCGTTGCCTTGCTTTGCCCTTGCACTGCAGAGATGTGCTGAAGGGGGAACAGTCTGCACAAGCCTGAAGAGAACTCCTCTTTACAAAATAAATTTCCTGGCTGTTCTTTCTGGATTCAGTTTCTTATTGGGATAAATGTCAACATTTTAGGGTTCCTTCCTCCCTGCCCTGCTTCTTCTTTTCATCACCTTTCATTGACATTATAACATCAAATTTATGACATCAGTGTATAACCACAGGTTATGAAGTTATTATGCCAGAGGTTCAAGTGTTTTGGCCTCTTTACAGCATCTAAAAAGAGCAGGAGTGAGCTCTGTCTGAGAGTCTCTGTCTACAGCTCCAACAGTTGGTGAGTGAGCTGACAGGAGGCTCAGCCCCAGTGAAAAGCCCTGTGGCATTTCCCGTATGTGCAGCTCCTGCTCCGCACAAAATCTGGCCACACGCGGCGTAGCAGCCTGGAGAGCCCCGGCTGCCTCTGACCTCGGGAGCACAACATCACCTCTGTGCCGACTCCCTTCCGACTCGCTCTGGGTGGGAGGCAAAGCCACCTTTGGCCTTGAGCAGATCCCCGGGGTCTGCCTGCACGGCAGAGCTCCTCCCTGCTGCCTGGAAGTCTGCAGCTTCCTGCTCCAGCCTCCCTAGTGATTGTAAACCCCGCTCTCAGAAGGCATAACAGGAAAAATAAAAGTGCCAGTGAGCTCCTCCCTTTCCAAGAGGAGGCACTGACTATCTCCCTGAAAACAAAGTAGGACTCCCATCTTCACTGGAGAAAGTGTAATAAAATAGAATTAAAGTCTATCAACAGTATTTTTCCTACTTATTCTCTGCCCTTTCCTATTTTACTTCTTTCCTTTCTTTATTATTTCCTCATTTTTTTTTCCTTTTCATGTGGTTTCCTTTTCTCTCCTTTCCTTGTAAAAATGAAAATCCCAAATTTATGTAATTCCTTCATTTTTCTCTCATCTGTATTTTCCTATCCCCTTTAGCACCTGCTGTACTCTTCTGCTACTTGGTTCTTTGTTCCACTCTCTTCTCATCCTTTCCCCTTCATCCCAGAACTGGATGAAGTGTTGCTGAAGAAGCCCAGGTGCAGAGAGTGAGTGACCTCACAATGGCTCCTTTGGGCTGCCACAACAAACCTGAGATGGAGCCTTTGCCAAATGGTGCCAAAGATGGTAGGGATGTGGTGATGGGTGAAAACCTAACATCCAGAACTGAACCCCTCTGAATTCTGGCAATCTTTGGATCTCGCTTTGCACCCGAATTTGGTGATCATGTTCATTCTGCCTCAGTGAGGTCTGTGAAATTGTACAACTTCATCTTTGGCAAAGTTCTAAGTCATGCTGCTGTCTGAGGAACAATTCCTTTAGAAATAAAAGTATATGCATATGACTGGATGTGATATAATGAATTTATATAATGGGTTCCTCTCAAGGGGGACTCTCACAAGGCTAAATCCTCCTTGCTTAGAAAAAGCCTTCCAGTAATAAGTGTGTAAAACAAGCTATTGTGGACATTCATTTTCCTTGAAAAGAGGTAGTTGTGTGGACAAGTCCACAGGAAAGTGCCAGAGTTTCAAGAGAAAGCTCTGAGCTGGACAAATTCAGGGAAAAAATTACCACAAGACTCTTGTTACACCAATGGCAGAGTCTCTCAGAAAATCAGCTGGATGACCTTGAGCTCCTGACAGGAGGATGTTTACAGAGGATGTTGCCCCAGGCTGGGTGACTGCATAAGGAGTGCATCCTCTTCCTCCTCCTCCCCTCCTAACATGAAATCTCTGAAGCAACAAACAGAGCAGGGCCCAGGGCAGTTTTTGCAACAGGACCCAGAGGCATGGCAGCAGATCCATCAGGGTTTGCTGTGCAGGAGGTCTCAAGCTGGGAAAGATGCAGCTGTAGGGACAGCACTTCTCTTGTGCAGGTCTTTGCTGGGCTCTGCAGGAGAATCTGCAGCTAGGGAGAAGTGCAATGGGAAGACCAATGAGTCCAGCAGGATGGAGACCACCCTGGTGGGTCAGGATTCTCCCTTGGGCAAAGAGCAGGTGAATTAACGAGATTACAGTCAAAGATTATATGTCTGTTGATATAAATTATCAGCTTTAAGTCTCTTAGAAGACATACAGTTCTCATTGCAATATAATGTCAGATTTGTGCTAGCCAAACAATTATTACATGGTCCAGTCATGTCTTTCTGTCAACACAGCAATCTGCTGGTCAACCAATGAATGTTAATAAGGAAGCCTCATGGATTCTGACACAAGAAAGATTTTTAATGTTGTTCTATTTTTGTGCTGTTAGTGGCCAGCAAGACTGGCATCTGTCTTTCCTCTCTTGCTTCTTTCTGTAAGAATAAATAAAACAGCAAATATAATTGTCTAGTCTAGTAACCTCACAGCATTCCTGCATCACTGCTCAGCCATCTCATGGGCAATTAAGCCTCCCAACCCTTTGCAAGGGTAGTTGCTGCACAAGTTTACATCCAGTGAGGTGTTGCAGCTTGCCCAGGGACAGAGTACTTGTGCTCAGGAGGCAGTGCAGGTACTGAGTGGTGAGTGGCAGAAGCCACCCCTGTCCTTACCTGGTGGTTTGCAGTCCCTTGTGGGCAGCGGCCAGGGCTGGATGTGTCAATACTGGGGGACGTGGAGGCTCTGATTTCAGCTCTTTGTGCCCCTTTATGCTGTGCAGCCAAGGTGCACAGGTAAAAGTCTTTGCAGAAGACATTTTTGCTTCTATAAAACTAAACAATCTAGTTTTATATCTCAGCCATAGTGTGATTTACATAAATTTATTTGCCTGTTTGATTTGTGCCTGTATAAACCTATCTTAAATAAATTGTATTTTTTAAAAACAGATTATCAGTGAAATCACATGTGGATTTTCTATTTTAATCAAGTTTTAAATTCTAGTATTACCATGAAACTCTCTAGTTTAATAAGCATCCTCCCTGCCTTATGCTGTCTCCCATATGTCCTATGAGCTGGTCAGTGACCCACACTCTAAAGGATTAGTCAGATGATAATAAGAATAAATTAGGTTTTATTTTTGCTCATTATTTCTTCATAGACTTACTACCTTCAGCAACCTCATCACAAATTATGTGAATGAGTTTCTCCAAGCCACTGTCACTTGGGGGAGACTGCATATCAGATCTGTGGTCTGACACAGTTGTTTCTTTATACAAACAATGTATATTGTGCCTCATAGGTGATTTAGGATAATTGCTTGTAAGACTATAAATTTTGGTTTCAAACAAACAAGGAGGCCCCTTAGATATAAGGGAATCAGACTCTTTAGGAGACCCTCTCTATCTGAAGTGAGTTTAGAGTCATGGGTGGGGTCACTGGGGTAGAGGGTGGAGCAGACCTACTACAGGACAGGGAAAGCATGAGCTGGGATTTGTGCTTGTGAGACACAGAAGTGTTGGGAGTTCCCTCCGCCTGGCCCTTCAGCAAGTCTATCTCTAATTACCTTTGTTGCATATTAATGATCATTGAAAATAGCAGATATCAGATATGTATTACCTACCAAGAAACAAACATGGCCTTGAATAAAATGCATATACATGATTACTGCCTTGGCTTCTGTTGCTGTCATATTTTGTTGTTGTTATTGTAGTATATTTTATTTGGTATGGAACTGCAGTGGACAGCAGCAAAGCTTGACAAGCCAGTGGTGAAATAGCTCTGTAGGGCATCAAATCTATGGGCTTGATTTTTGCAACATTTATTCTGGTAGCATTCTAGGTTGCTGCTACAGTAAAAATAAGTATTGTATTGGCATGAGTATATAAATTTTCAGAGAAATTTAAATAAAAACAGAAAGTATTTATGTGGGAAATGGCCCCTACTGCTTTGCTCTTCATCTGCATGTTCTGTGCCACACCTGGTCGCCTCCTGCGCAGTCCCACAGTCTGCTCTGCATCAAGGGCACCTTCCCCTGAGCCACCATACAGCCTTGCACCCTAGGCACTGCCCAGAGCCCACCTTCCCAGCCACATCTTCCAAAACAGCCCCTGCACAGAAAGACAGAGGCTAGAGCTCCCTTGCCTTTCAGGGCTCATGCAGGTGGGTCTCAGGGAGTGGTGAGGTGGTGTTAATTGGGACACAGACACACAGAGGGAGGACGAGAGCCGGAAGCCTTTACTGTTCCAGACACTGTGTGCACACACGTGCCGGCTGCCTGGAAACCCACTGCTTGTTGTGGGACTGCATGGCTGTTTGGGGGGTTTTATGTCTAAACTAGGTGGTGCAGAAGTGGGAAACATCAGTGGGAGATGATCGTCAGAGTGAAGAGCCTTTACTCTTCAGAAATGGCAAACAAGTTATGGTGACCTATGTATGGAAGACCTGAGAAACAACTGTGTCATTTTGTCCTGTATCATGGCAGATCCTTGAGGAAATTCAGGTGATAACAATTTCAACATAAACTTTTTTTCTACTGGGTGGTGCATGGGAAGACATAAAGAGACATGGAGAGGGGAAAGGGAAGTTCCAGGCTCTGGACCTCGTGAATATCATCACCCTGTGGTTTCGGCTGCACAAGGAGTTGGCAGGAGATGACTGGAAGGAGAAGGGCAGCAGGTCAGGGACGGGACTGCGACGTGGAGTGGGGAGGAGAGTTGGATGGGAGAAACACAGGACTTGGAGGCAGCCCAGATTTCCCAGGGGGGGTGGTTGGAAGGTGGGTGTGGAGACAGGACGAGACTGAAAGCAGGGCAAGACAGCTCGCAAGGACACTCGTTGAGACAAGTAGGAAGGGTGACAGAGCAGGAACCACAGCTGCCCTCCGGTGTTAGCTGGAAATGCCATTTCTGCTCCTACCCACAAAAGCACCGGTTCTGTCCCTGCCCAGGACAGCATTGTGCAGAGGAGAGGTCTCCAACCTCGGCACTGCCCTTCTCCAACCGGGAACGGTTCGGGGACGCGGCACGGCCAAGTCCCCGGCACCTCGCACCGGCACCGGCCGAGGAGCCCGGCGGAGCCCGGCGTCGAGCACGACGCGCAGCCACTCCCCGCCCCACCTGCGCCGGGCGGGGACTCGTGCAGGGCGAGCAGGGCCGGGGCTGCCCCCGACACCGGCGGCGGG
>VXBU01003109.1:0-173456 GCA_013400315.1 Bombycilla garrulus | reverse complement strand
CCCCGTCCCACCGCCGCCACCGCCTGGTCCCGGCCCCGGCCGCCGCCGCGCCCCGCCGGGAAGATGAGGTGAGTGCGGGCGAGCGGGGATGCGCCGCGGGCAGCGCGGCCGCGGAGCTCCCGCCGGAGGGGTGGGGGGGAACCTCGGCTCCCCGCGGTGGTGTCACGCCGTGGGGGTGGGAATTTCCTGTGCGAGTGAAGGCGGAGGAGAGGTTAAGCAATGCGGCGCTTCCTAGTCCTTCGCCGGATGGGATAGTACGAGTGGGTGGTGACGTTTTTGGCATGTTTGACTGTCAGTGCCTAAGTCCATCTGACAGATTATCTGGCGGTTACAAAAGGCTGTGAGCGCCTGTGAAACCGCCGCAGATCTGCCCGGTGCTGCGGTGCCCTGATGCTGGTATCTGCCCGGTGATGCCGTGCCCTGGTACTGGGATCTGCCCGGGGATGCCGGGCCCCGCAGCCGGGATCCGCACGGCAGAGCCGAGCCGTGCAGCCCGGAGGGACGGCGAGAGCTTCCTCGGGCGAAGGACCCCGGGCGGGGAGAGCGGAGTGCGAGGAAGGGAAGGAGTTCACCGGAGAAGCAGGGATGGGATATTGCTCAAGAGCATCCAGCACGGGCCGTGCCGGATCTCCCAGTCTCCTCAGGCAGCGAGTGGTTTTCCCGAGGTCAATTTGTCAGTTGTGAACAGGAGGGGTAAAAAAGCCCCACCAACCCAATTTCCTGATGGAAGGATGGAGGGGAAACGTTATTTGGTTTGGTTTATGCTCGTCCAAACCTCTCTTTCCTAATTTATTCAAGAGCTGTCAGTATCTCGGAGTAACCCAGCCTCTGATTCATCTTTAATACTAGTGAATTTTTCCACTTAATAATTATCTTTAGCAAAGTAAAATTGCTTTGGGAAATCTTAAAAATGGAAATAACAGTTTGAAGCCAGATATCTTTCTGTGGTGCCTGATTCCTGAATTGCAGGGTTGGCATTCCTCCTAGCAAGTGCAGTGGGAGTCCAGAAAAGCCTTTGCCTGCATTTACAGTTACATTTACTCCTGGCACTATGGTGTGTTGAAGACTTGGAGCTGCATCAATTTTTTTAGCCATTTACATTACCATTAATTTTTCTCACTTGCTTAGAATTGCATGCTTGGGGAGGGCCAAAAGCACACAAACCTGCTGTGTCATGTGTCTGGCAGTCATGTGCCTCTGGTCTCCACACAAAAGGTGTGTCTGCATCAATCTCACCTAGTCTGAGCAGAATGCAAGTCAGAGACCTCGCAGAAGTCATCAAACACAACAGATGGTAGGGGAGTTTTCCCTTGCTCCCTCCTGCTCACGTAGCAGCTCAGCTGGGAGAACTCTTGCCCCATGAAGGGTTGCTAGAACTTTCCCCAGGAAGAAGGAAAGTTGAGTTACTGACTCATAAGCCCATCTCTCACACCAAGGAGGCACCACAAGCAGGTTGGAAGGCTGCAACGATGTTGGGTTTCTCCCATTGAAGATGTTCTGCTCCACATGAACTTCCACAGTTGGTGGTTGCACTTTTTGTTGGAAGAGGGAATAGGGGAGAAAAGCCCACCAAGACAGACTGAATTACGGTATCATAATGTACCCAAAGCAATCCGCACCAGGAGAGCTAGGGCACTCTCAGAGGAGTTCAGCCACAGGGTATTTTGGAAGGAAAAGCCGCTTAACTCCAGGAGAGGCTCCAGAACTTCCCCATATCCTCACTTTTGGCAGTGATGGAGGGGGTGCCTCTGTAGGTTGCACCCCCTCAGGCTGCCTCTGCTCTATGTAAGGCAGCCAGAGCTGGTCTGTGTGTGCTGCTGGGCGTGTCCCTGTGCAACTGCCCTTTCCTGCTTTCCCCACATGACACTTGGCATCTGCAGGTGGATCACACTCAAAGTAGTCTTTTGTTATAAATACCACTTTCATAATTAATGTACATTATTGTTTTGTGGAGGGTTTTTTATGTATTCCTGTTTTTAAATGCTTCCATTATGTTTTTTTTCCCTCTTGCATATACAGACATTACTGAATAGGTTGTGCTTGTCAGTAAATACATGTCTGTAAATCACCTAAAACCTTTTCCAGTAACAATTCTTGTTAATAAATACAGGCTGTATAATTCCAAAATACCCTGGCAGGCTATATAATCATTTAATAAAAACCTCCTTGAAACATTTGCTTAGCCATGTGTGTTTTATTTATATTGCATTTAGTGGTGAATAGATTACAGCGCTATTCTTTGCACTATTGCATTTATGTGATGGTTTCAATTTTTTGATAATTCTTCATGTCTTCACTTCAAAGGTATGACGTGTGTGAATGGTGGGTATACCAGACACCTTGGTAATAAAACAGATTATAATAGGTGTTCTGCCTCAAAACTGCATCAGGATCCCTGTGTGGAAAATGTTAAAGTGCAGAGGTGTTATTATCTTTTAGTACACAAAAATACTGTGTTAGCACAACAAATGTAGTGGTTATTTGACAGCAGATATTAATTTATTCTTAGAAGCAACAGAATTAGCTCATGTTTGGGAAAGTGTCTATGAATATCACTGTAGGTGAAAATTGTTGCATTCTGTCAACAGAGGCATAACCTGTAATTTCTTAGTCATACCTGTAGTTTATAAGGTATCTGTGGTCCCTATTCTTAAAAATAAAAACCAGACATAGCATTTTGGGTGGATCCCTGAAAAAATGCATCTCTTTTTTTTGCCATGGCTGTAGTGAGTGTACATTTGCTCTCTGTGCTGGGCTCCTGAGGCAATGATGAGGGGGAAGCCTCCCACTTTAAGCACTTATTTTTTTTCTAAACAGAGCATACAATTAATATCTGGAGGTGGAACCAGCCTCTAAACAGGATTATTCAGATTAAAACTATGCCTTGTTACTTTTTTTGTGGTAGCACATGCTTTAATCCAAGCCAGAGTAATGAATTCAGCACAGAAATGATGGGGGGAAACAGTGTCACTGAGCGCCTTAAAGTTTAGCTAAAGTCAGCCTTGTTGTTCTGAGATTTTTAGATAGCTATCAGCTGGAAGTCTGAAAAAAATGTTGCATTTAGCCCTAATTTAAATGGATGGAGCAACATGTTAAGAAAAAGAGGACTGAATATTCATACTACAAACCTGCTTTAATAACAAGAAGGTATACACATTATACTTCTTAACCCTTTTATTTTCAGACATAAGCAAGCAAAGTCATTACATTTATACCAATAAACACATTGTTTTGAGCATTTCAGTGTCCACCTCATTTTCTGTTCATTAAGCAGTTCATGAGATAACTCAAGAGTCTTGCCAATTCTTTCTGTTAGCCTGGAGGGTGACTAGAGTTGTATGTATGCAGTGTTATTTTCTAACTTTTCTCTCTTTACCCCATTTCTTTCCGTTTGCATCTGTAAAAAGCAAGAGAGAACATGATGTTTACATTTATAATGGAGTTACCAGCATCACTGGACTGGTGGACTTTGTAGCTTACTGTTTCCATTAGAAAAGGAGGAGCATACCCTGAGATGGGTAATTGTCGCTATAGGACACCACAGTTCAGGTGATCAGAAGAGAGAAGAAGAGCGTTTATTTTTTTTCTGACTTCAGTATTTATAGTTTTCCAAAAGTGACAGTGGATTGGACGGTGGCAGTGCCACCTCTCCAAAGACATTGGACAAACAGTCCATCAATTTTTCTCCTCCTCTATGAAGGAATGCAAAAACACTGAGGTGTTTACAGAAAATGTGTGAGAAAGTTCTTCACAAATATGTAAATATCAGAAGGCTTAGAAAGTCTTACAAAAATCAGGGCGACAGGTAATAAAAACAAGTTGGCTATAAAATATCATTTAACCTTGTCTCTTAGTAATTGATTTCTGAGCTGGAACAATATGCCTGTAACTTAGCTAATTTTTGTTTAATTCAAAGGCTCTGTCCTGCCGTGTTCTGACTCCTGCTGTGTGCTGTGGCATCATGGTGTGCGTGGTTGTGGGTTCCTGGGGTCAGCTGGGAGCTGTCAGATCACCCTGCACAGCCCTGCCTTTGGATATGTTTAGGTTTGCAGCCTTTCAAACTGAACCTGTGCCAGGTATTTCTGCCAGCATCTCTCCAGAGGAGAACACCCAGCCCTTTGCCTGTCATGGTTTGGTCAGCAAAATCCCAAATGTGGGTACTATGCTTCTGACAGAAAATTGCTTTTGTTTTGCTAGGTAAGCTCTAGCTGGAGCCAGACTCCGGAGACTTTGGAGTCAGGAGATTTTGTATCTCCACTGAAGGTGGTACCACGCTGGCTATGGCCATGGAAAGGCACCAGTGGTGTTCCACTGGGAACAGAAATGCAGGTTTCCATCAGTGTACCCTGACTGCCAGGCTGTGGAACAGGCAGGTCAGCTGTGCCTCTTCCATACGGTTATTCTGTATACTTTCAGCTTTCTTTCCCCTCTCTAAAATAAAGCATAGATCCTGAACATATTTTTGGGCATTCCCTCATTTTTTGGGTATTTTGTCTTGTATTTTGTACTGGTATAAATGAGGCTGAAGATAATCTTTCAAATGTGCACAGGTCTGTTTAACTCGTTACTGTGGGTTTGTGTGGTGTGTCCCTTCTGTCTGTTCCTGGGGCACTCAGACCATGTTAAACAACAGATACACTGATGCAGAACAGCTCCATTACAGTGTGTCACAATTAAAGGTGTCTGCATGGTCCATCTGTACTTGACTGTCTACTTCTTTGGGCAGTACAGTACTTCTCTCTTTTTTGAAGTATTTCTTGTAAGAAATCATGAAACTCTTTCTGAAGTGCAAGCACAATTCAGTTTCATTTAATTTCCCATATCTTGCAAGCTTTGTGATTTCTTTCATTTTTCTTGCTATGTCATAGTTTTGCTCAGTTCTGAGCACTGTGTAAGGAGTAATATGGAAAATGAAAATTGAAATTAATGAAATTAATTATAACTACTTTTTATTCTAATAATTACAGAATTGAAATAAGTTGAAATAAACTATGTTGAATGAGCTGCATGTTTTCTTTTTTTTGAGAAGGTTATTATAAATATTTCAGGGTTCTTTGCGGAATCAGAACCATAGTATCTCTCATCCACTCTTTATTTACATTTAAGAATATCTCACTGATATTTTGGTATTCAGTGCTTCACCTCCTTTTTCTTTTTCTCAGCCTTGTAGCCTGGACTCAGTTTCTCAAGAGCAGGGAGGAGAGGTGGAGTAACTGTGCCACCATTCCTTAATCTGGGCCCGTTGTTTGCCCTCAGGCAGATTTAGTCTGCAGTCACCTGCCCAAGACTTCCATTTCATCTGCTTTTTGATCTAATGTGCCATAATGAGGGGAAATGACGCAAAACCACCACAGCACACTTGCTGGGCACACCCGTAAAGCCCTTGTCCCTGTCACAGTGCAGTTCTGATGCCACCCAAGGAGGAGACACCAGAGCTCCAGACGGGCTGCCAGGGTCCAAGTCATGGCAGCACACAACCTTGCTTGGGTTAATCCACCTTGTTCCTAATTAGCCCACGGGAAGCTTTGCAGTGTAAGGACAGGCTGTTTGCCAGTAGCTGGGCTGGTGGGGACATCTCTGCCCTGCACTGTAGGAACCTCATAGTTCATGCGGACATCTCTGCCCTGCACTGTAGGAACCTCATAGTTTATGGGGACATCTCTGCCCCGCACTGTAGGAACCTCATAGTTCATGGGGGCATCTCTGCCCTGCACTTTAGGAACCTCATGGTTCATCCAGCACATTTTTCCTGTGACAGCTCCAGGTTCATGGGTGTGCATACACATCATGAGTAACACTCAAAGTCTGTTTCAGTCCAGATTGTGACCCTGTGAAACTGAAAACAGTTTAATTAATTTCCACCTCCCCATTTTTGGTGTATTTAGAACTGCAGAATGCTTCTTGTGAGACTTTGCATTTTTGTGTCAAGTAAATGATTGGAATATTATTGAGTCTTTCCAAAACTATTCATCATTTGATAGCTTTAGAAGCATTAAGGATATCTATCTTTATTAATCAGAGAAGAGAGAGAGGGCAAGTCTTGTTCCCCTCAGCTGTGCCAATTGGTTTGGTAGGATGAGCTGGGTCATGAAGTCTTTACATAGAAAGACAGAAGAAAATTCATTTTCCTTATGCAAAGGGTGTATATAAGGTGGGTTGTGGCAGAGCTCCCTGACACCAGAAATGCTCAAGAAACCATGTCTTCGGGGAATGCTATTACTACATATTAAAATATTTCTTTTACTGAGATGCTGCCCCTGCTCTTCCTCTTATGTTCTGCAGACTCCCCAGTGCTTTGAGGTACAAAGTGTGTAGCCTAGCTGTTGGTATCAATGACCATTTTCTAACTACTAACTATGTTCCCTGTCCAAAAAAGGTATTTTTCACCCGAGTTCATGATGGAGGTGTTTTTACCTGCCCTGAGTTATATATACTGTTTATCAGGAATTAAACACCTTTCTTAAATCACTGAACCTCCCTCCCTGACTGAATTTTCTGTGGGCTTTCATGTGCTCACCCTCACAGTCAACACTGAGGCTGGACCTGTTTTGTAGAATCACAGAACAGTTTGAATTGGAAGGGACTTTAAAAATCACTCCAATAGGTCCCTGTCTTTCCTGTGCTGGGGACCCCAGAGCTGGGTGCAGTGCTGCAGGTGGGGTCTCATCAGAAGGAAGCAGAGAGGCAGAATCACCTCCCTCTCTCTGCTGGCCAACCCTTTCTTGATGCAGCCCAGGATTCAGTTAGCTTTCTGGGCTGTGAGCACACGTTGCTGGCTCATGTCCATGTGCTGGTTTGTTCTGTGGAAGCTCCTCACCACTGAGTTCAATCTCCTTTAGGTAAGCAGTTCATTTCCCAGGCAGTAGGTGTCATTCCTGTAACTTGAGATCTCACAGTTGCATTTCTGTCTTTCTTCAGTTTCACATAGGTGTCAGGATGGATAGACATCTTTTTCTGTGAAAAGAGAGTAAGAGAGTAAAAGAAAAAAAAAAAAAAACAACAACAAACCAATCTGTGTAGTTCTGGGACTCATAGTGTGCCCCGGGTACAGGCACAGGGAGATGCTGCAGCAGTTTGTGTTTCTGCAGCGAGGCTGGTCAGGCCCAGTCCTTGTTGTTGGGGTGAGTCCATGGTGCAGGCATGCTGTACTTCCTCAGTTGGTCTGCAGCTGCTAAATCTCTTAACTTTTTTGGCATCATTGCTTTATCTGCTGGAGGATGATAATTCTTACCTGAGAGGGAATTAAGATGATTAAGTAGCTGGGTCTCAGTCTAGCACTGGATTTAAGGCTTAAGTTTGGTCCTGTTGAAGTCCTTGCTTTGCTAGATTGGAGTCTCCTGTTCAAAAAGCATTTCTGAGGATGACAACGATCTTTCTAGTAAATGCTAAGCATTACAGCAAAGTTCATTGTGTATTGCCATCCATTCATTCCTTCCTCCCCTTTCTTCTTTTCCCATTCCCATCATTCACTGCTTCTTAGTCAGCGTGTGTGTAGCTTCCTTCCTTTATCCCTTGTCAGTAAGCCACTCCCTCAGTAACGAGGAGATCTAGAAAATACAGTGAAATGGCATTAACAAGAAGCAGGGCTGTGGCCACCATAATCCCTTTAATTGCATGCTGAATGCTTTTCTTTGCACAGCTGTACCCGGTTCAGGAGCTTGGCTGCAGCGATGTTCCGAGGGGGTGTGTGTGCATGCAACAGCAACAGCTAAACACACCCAGGGCTACTGAATGCCCATCATGAAAGGATAGCTTAAATAAGTAAATTCAAGTGTAAAAGCTGCAATTGGAAATGTCTGTTACTTGTGTGCTGGATAAGTATGAATATGTCTTCATCACTGAACGGGCTAGCACTGCTCAATTCATGGTTCGTGGTCCAGAGGACATCAAAAGAGAGATTAAAAAATGCCTACAAAAATTTTAAAAATCAGAAACAAGGCAGTTTAAAATCATTCCCATACGCACATATTTCATGCAGTTTGTATGTGTGTACCTATTCCTGTTTGCTCTTTACTGTTCTTATTACCCACTTAAAATACTTTCGATAGTAAAATTATTTTATTACATGGCTCTGTTTTGTCTGTCATTCTAGTTCCCACCTGCCAAACAGTAGTGGGATTTGAGATAATCTGTGAATTTCTTTTTGAAAAGGATTTGTGATTTAAAATAAGAGAAATACTGGACAAGCATATTTTGACAGAATGAGGTAACTTTAATATTGTGACTTCGTCATGAATTAGTGTTGAGTGCTGCAACACATTTGCATGCTAATCTTTCTTTTAATTACATCACCTAGGTGAGTGTAAGTCAGTTTTTGATCCCACAGCTGTTATGTTGAGAAGTAAGGGTTATATAATTCAAATAAAACAGCCTTCTCAGGCAATTAACTTCTTTGACTATTCAGTAAGTAGAAGAGAGAAGGCATGGACTTAAATGTTCATTTTACCTGTATGCTTAATAAAATGTCCTTTATCTGTCCCTATTTGTTGCTTTGCTTGTCTGGTAGTAAGAGCCATCTTTGAGTAAGTGGAACACGGAGTTACATCTCTTCACTTTGGCATGGGCAGTATGGTCCATTAGAGGTGCTTCTTTGCCAGATGTCGCCAAGGTGATCCACGGCTCACACCACCAGCTCAGATTCCACTGGTAGCCCAGTGTTGTGATGGATCCTCCCAGAGCCTGACCTGCTGCCTCGTGGCTTTGTGTTTATTTGTTTTAATTTGTTTATTTGTGTTTATTTGTTTTAATTGGTGCTGAGCTGTCAAACCTTAGTTCACAGCATATGGAATTGCACACAGCTGTCTCCAAGGCCACTGTGGTGAGGGGTGATGCCCAGGGATGTCTGGTTCATCACACACCCAGGAGCAGTGCAGAGGCACTTGCCTGTACCTGCAAGTCAGCCTGGAGCCATCTGCCTCCATCTTTGGGGATTTCAGCTGCCCACATCTAGTGCTGGAGGCAGGGGGAAGCTGGCTGATGCTATGGCATTAAGGCCTTAATCTTGAAAGGACTTGCACACATTCTTGACCTTATTACTGGGAACAGCATCCTTGATGTTTGTTAACCTAATGGCCATTGTGATGAGACCGCTGACCGTAAGAAATGTAAGTATATACGCAAGTATTGAAGGGGCTGGGGTCTGATGGATCAGTGAAAGCTCTCTTCTTCATTTGAGGGCAGAACCCAGCAGGGGAAATTTGTAGCTTTTAGGAGGGGAGACGAAAGTTATTCCTGTCCTCTGTATGGAAGTCCTCACCTTTAACATACACAAATTGGAATATAAGCATCTTGTTTAAAATATTCCCCTCACCCCCAATGAACAATTATTACCTGAAGACCTGTCAGTAAGTCAAAAACAACCCCAGCCCTTGAGGGAGCAGAGGAGGTGGGCAGGTGGTTCAAGGAGCAGGTTTGCTGGGAAACAGTGTGGAGGGCCGGGGCTGCCAGAGCCATCCTAGTGAAGCCGGTGAGGTGGGTCCTTCCCTTTCAGAGGTTCACAAACAAAAATGGAAATAAGAAGGGAACAGAAAGATGCTCAGTGTGTTTAGAGTAGCTGAGGTGTGTGTGTGTCTTATTGGGGGGTCCCCCAAGACTTGTTGTATTGACCCCAGGGAATGCCTCCTCATTTTATATTCCTCAAGATGTGACCCAAGGGTGAGCTGCAAGTGTCTGCTTGTCTCTTTCGTCCTGGCTTGCTAAACAGAAATAGTGCTGGAACTGCATGACTGCAACCCTTTGCAGGAGCTCAAAAAACCTTAGCCAGCATACTATTTTAAAATTTCATGGTATTAAATATGAGAGTGTTACAGAAATAGCAGAGGGGACACTGAGCCAGCAAGCTAGGGAATGTGGAAACAAGTTTGTAAGAGCAATAAAGGCACACAAGGACATTTCTCAAGCAGTGAAGTGTGTTCAGAGGTGTGCAGGGTGAATGCCTTGCGTGTGCATTTAGATGTTACTGCTGTCCTGAGTACTAGAGCAGGTCTGGTTTAGTCAGTTCTCCCAGTTTCCAGATGGCTTAGCCTCCTGAATCAGTTCCCCAAGGAGCTGTGTGAATGTCTGTCAGCACCACTGGGATGGCAGAGAAGGCTGTGATGCCCCACAGTGCAGGAGGTCAGCCCAAGTGGAAATGATGCTCCATGTCTGACCTTCCTTGCAGTGCTGATTTCCTCCTTGCAAAAGCTCACATTTAGGTCACTGAATGGTCTGATTAACCCAGTGTTTTCTAAGGACTTCCATGCTAAATTGCTAAAAGAATAGTCCATTTTCCTCACCCAGGAATGCTTTCTATGTTCTCTGACCTCTTTGGCACTTTGGTCAAAGTCTGTCACTGCAACCTTAGTTGCACCCTGATGCCAGCTGTCATCTGTTGTTGCTATCAGGGCCTCTTCATCATCCTTCTGCTTCAGAGGTTTGGACACCTTTTGTGACCCTTAAAAGATGATAATCCTGAGTGGACACTGCAAAACAAACAACACAGCTAAAGATTCCCTGAAAAAACATTTAAAGGTATGCCTTGGTATTAAAGGTTAAGCCTGACCTTGCTAGAGCCCTTGTCTTCTATTTGAATGCCATGGGATTATAATCTAATATCAGTTTCCATCTCTGATTCCCCAACACCCATCTCAGTATAGGCCTGAACTGCAGTTCAGTTTCACAGATGGTACCTGCATCACAGAAAATATTAGATGACTAGTGCCCTAAATACGACAGAGTGCATTTGTCTACACATCTGTGTATACAGAAAAATCTCTTTAATGGTAAAAAGTGTAGTCACGTAGGAGGAATGTGAAGGGAGTTTGCTAGAAGACTCAGTCGTGACTTTTTAAGTGTTGGAGCAGGGTAAGCAAAATGAGAAGACCTTAAAACTGTGAATAAACATGGCAACTCGATTTAACATGTCTGCCTAAAGAAGCAGGCTTTTATGATTTTTTGTTGTTTTATTACAAACAAGATCTTTGATAACTGCTGTGTTTTCCCAACAGTAAAAAACATGTCAGATATTTTCGTGACCTGCTATTTAAAAAATAACCACATCAAGTGCTTCAGCTTCCTTGAGGATTGTCGCATCTTCCTTCAGGACATGCTTTTCTCATGGCCCATCAACATCTGTTCAGCTCTTGCAGTGCAGGAGGATGAAGTGAAGACTTCCAGGGTCTGATTTTCTCTCCAGCCTCCAGGCACTAGAGGAGCTTTAGTGAAGACAGAGACAGGGGAAAGCCTTCATGGAGACTGAGCAGCAGTGTGTCCTCAGTGGGAAACACAGCTTCAAGTACCCCCTTTCCTGGGTGGGGAGTTCATTGACAGCTCAAAACTGTTGATTATGGGGGGAATTTTTGCAGCATATCCTCAGGTTTTTGCTGTCTCTTTCTATTCTAAAGCTGTCTGAACAAGGATTTGAAGGAAAACTAATCCAAGTCACCAAAAATATGAATGTAAAGTAAATTAGGTAAACTAAATTAAACCATTGTATATATTATCTGATTCAGCATTCAAGTGACCTTAATTTGGTTAAGCTTAATTCACATCAAAGTAAATTATACTAAACATGAAATAGGGTTGATTTAATTAATAATGAGTGTGTCTGCAGGGATCTAAGGTGGTTTGATTCATTACAGAAATGTTAATTCAGATTACCTTTCTGGAGTTTTCTCATGTAAATAAACCTTACAGGATGGTTTATTAGTTAGGGCTAAACTGGTGTAATTGTGTGTTTATTCCCCCTTGTCTCTAGAAGGACCTTCCCAATGCTCTCTCGTGGCAGTTCATGAGCTTTTTACTGGGGGATGTTTTGTCAATTTGCTAATCCAGGCAAAGGAAATGAATCCATTTTCTTTTGGCTTAGTCACCTTTTCACCTGAAGTGTGGCTGCATGGTGCTCCACAGGGTGAAGACACGAGTGTGATAAAGGTGGAGAGGGTGGGAACTCACTTCAGGTCAACCCTTTGTGCAGGAGACACCCTGCTTCCACCCACACTGTTGGGTTGCACAGCACATGGACAGAGGAAATGAGCTTTGCTGGGGTTGCTTAAAGTCACATACTGCCAATTTTGATTTTCTTGGTGTTTAGGTACAACAGTGACATATTGCTTGGCTGTGGCTTGTACTCTTTCCCTCTGGCTTCTTGTCTCCTTTGTGCCTCAGTAGTACTACAGACCACGTGGCACCCGAGTAGCTCATGCCCTCAATACACACAACTCTACTGACCCACTTTCTGATTGCTTTGCTTCCTTCTCTGTTGGTGGCCTGGAAGTTCTGTGAGTGTATTTTTTACTGTATGATTATTAAGGGAATGGACACACCATAATTGTGAAGATGGGATAGCTGAAGTGGCTGAGACCTGCAAATCTTTGTGAGGAGTTTTATAAGGATGGACTTTTCAAAGAACTTAGCGAAACAGTGCTGTGATTCAAGTGTAAAACTCAAACTGAAGCACCTGATCATTTTCAACAATTTGCCAAGTTAAAAATACTGGAGAGACTCGAGGAGAGAAGTGGATGGTAAATATAAACTAGCTACAGCAAATTTTATCTAATTCCATAGCTTGAGGGTTTTTTAAATTTATTTATTTCTCTGAATAGGAGTAAACTGGTATTTGAAGAACAGAGAAATTCTTCAACACGTGTCCTGAACTTTAACAAGAACCCTAACTTTGATGCAAAAGCCTCTGAATTTTGGAAAGTGAGGTGGAATATAATAATTTGCTTCAAAATTCACTTGAATTCCCCAGAGTACTAGGAAATGCTGGCTGTTCCTACTAGCATCTTCACACCTTCTAGTTTGAGTTTGCACCAGGAATCACTCCCAAATAGTGGCCAAAGCAGTTCTGTCAGCTGTTAGAAGCTTCCTGTGATTATTTGGTTCATTCTCTCTGGAAACCAGGCTTTGAAACTACCGGAGCTGTGCCCATCTCATCTTGTTTGAATATCAGCACACCCAGACACGTAAACAATGTGCTCCTTCACAAGGCAATGAAAATCAATGAGGCTTTGAAAAGACATACTCTTTAAAGTTATGGCCTTATTTGGGAACCTGCAAGAAGCTTGGCTGTCACAGGAGAATATTTTGGCTCCTTGACAGTTTTCTTTTATATGGTTCTTCAGTGAAGAATCTCCTGGGTTTGTGCAGTGATAGCTTGCAGTGCTGTGTGTCTTTTTCACCCCTTCCCAGGAATATTTGCTTGAGGAGAAACCAATATGTTGGTCAAAAGAGGCCAAAGACCCCTTTTGACCTCTCTTGTCCAAAGTATGTAGAGAAAAAGCAGGTTTTCAAACATAAAATGAAAAATTCCTGGTATTTCAGTATTCATGAGCAAACTCACATGTTTTTATCCTAATTACTTCTCTATACCCTTTTTATTTCTCACTACTTGTTTGTTGAGTGCTGCCTCCTGTTCATGTAAGTTGGGATTGTTTAGGAATAATCTGGTCTGGCATCACACTTTTGATCCTTACACTCTCTACGAACATTTCCTTTACGTTCCTAACACCTTGTGAACTGTTGTGGGATAAAAGGGCCTGCATGATAAAGATAAATAATAAATTGAAGGGAGAGTGTCAGAGACAGAAGCTTTTTTAGACTTGGAGTTGTTTGGGGAGAAAGAAGGAGAAGAGAGATTATCTCAGCAGCATTTTGAAAGGGTTTCAGAGGAGGTAGTTGAAAGGAAAGGGGAATTAGAGAAGAAAGGCCTGATTATAACCTAAAAATCACTGTGGCTGTTTTTGAATCCCCTGTCTATATGATATAGAGCTGGAGTATAAAAATTACTTCAGAGACTTAAGCTGCACAATTTAGTGAATTCTGAAGGAAGGAGGGCCTTCAGGCTACACTGATGTCGGAGACCTGGGGCACAATGACGGGCAATGCCATAGGGATCTGTCACCACAGGGATACCAGAAAGGACACCCTCAGGCATCAACAATACTCTTAAATAATTATAGTTCTGGGGGAAGTTGAGAAGCTGGGGGAAGATGAGGCCAACAAAGTCTGGTTGTGGGACCAGTACCTCACTACCTATGTTCAAGATTTTGCTTCCCACAAAATACCCTTCTCCCCAGGATATTGAATCCTCTCCTCCAGCATCCTTGTTGGGTTTCCCTTGACCTATTCTTGCCATTCCTGCGTTTGTAGTGACCTAAACTACATTGCAGTTCTTTTCTGCTCTGCCCAGTGCCTTTCTGTTCCTGAGGAGGTGGGGAGGCAGCTGCACAAGCTGGGCTCTGTTTCCAGCCCTGATCTGCAGTTACAGAGGTAATATTTGGCTGATGCTGGTGCCCTTTGGAGAAGGGGCAGGGGGAGAGGGCAGAGTACCTGGAGCAGAAGCAACCCAAGGGTTCAGCATAGTACTAATGTCACTTAATATCGTGCATCTACTACCAGCCCGAGGTAGTAAAAGAGGCAGTGCCCATGGCAGTGGATGGGAAAGGAAGATTTGTGAAACTTGAGAGATCCCGAGCTATTTGCAGCCAATGTGGGGAATGCATCTAGGAATGTGAGGCTGGAAGGAGCACATGTCAGGCTGATGTGCAGTGCTCTGAGAGAGAAATGTGAATTAAAATTGTTTAGGAATAGGATTCTTGTCTGTGGCTGGAAACTAAGAAGGAATTTTGAGAGCAAGTGGAATAATTTTTGGATAGTATTTGACGGTTTGTGATCATTTCTCATTTTATGAGTCTTGTGAATTGATTTCCAGAGCCTTGCTATTTCTGTCTTCCCTTTGAAGGTTGTTGGGATGCACTGGTTACTGTAGCTTCATTCATTAGAAATTAGATAAGCTGGGATTTGACTAGGATGTTTATCTGGGCTGACCTGAACCCTTTGCTTCAGGAAGTCATTCATACTTGAAAAGACAAATGTATCTCATGTTAAAGGACAGGTCATGCTCACCTCTCTTTCCCTCCAAAGATGAGGGAAGAAGGATTTGACTCATGAACAAACGCTTAATACTTGAAGATACAAATCAGTTGTCTGAACAGAATTGGTGCCCAATTCCATTTCAGATGACCTGGAGTATCCAAGTGATGGATATGATCATGACCAGATGGCCATGACCAGAGCTCAGCTGGATGCTAGGCACTGTACATGTGCTTGAACCCCTGGATTTGAACCCCAAGCAATGCTAGGCAGGATGGCAGCAGGAATATGCAGTGTTTCAGCTGTGAGCACTGCTGGGAGCGAAAAGCTTTTGCTTGCTGCAGTTTGCTGTGGGGTTTGGTGTACAAGTATGAGTCAGTGGAACTACAGCCAGATCACTGTGATTGCAAAACCAACTCCTGATTTCCCCTTCTGTCCTTTCCTGTTCCTGGATACCTCCTTTGTGCAGTTTTGGGATGGACAAAAGTGTATCCCATTGCTTTTCCCAAGGTTATGACCTGATGCGTTCTGCATGGCTTGCCTCTTAGTCTAGCCTAAGTGATGAGAAGGGTCCCCTAGCACAGGTAGGGAGGCAATTGGTTTTGTACTAAGCTTGATTCATGGTCGTGTAGGGCAATTTGTACTACTGCTCCCTACTTGGCTGTAAAAATACTCCTAGCTCTACCATAGGTAGTTAATCGTGGTTGTATAGGCTAAGTAGGCAAGTTTTTTAGAGACAGAGGGAGAAAATGGGATAATTCAGTTGAGAAATGATAAGCCATGCCATTATAGCTGGGCAAGTAGTGTGTGTATGTGTGACCTGCTTTGCTCCTCCTCCCAAGCTGTCCCGCTTTCTTCTGGCTGGGTCTTGAACAGAAGTGGTGGATGGCCAGGGCTTAGGGCTGCTGGGTCAGGACACAGTAATGGCTTGATTCGTTGAAGATTGGTTCAGACTGTGCATAGAGCAGAGGTCTGGGGCTGGCAGAGCCAAAATGAGAATTCAGACTTCATCAGTAACTTTGCTGCAGTCCTGAAGCAAACAGTGGGGCTTTACTCACTATTCCAGATACCACCGCAGAAATAGACTCTTCTTATTAGAGAAGATACAGGAAGATTAGGAGATGCATGGAAAATTCTGGTTATAGAACACAAAACAAATTCCCTCTAACATGAGGTCTCTGTTAGTCCTTTGCTTTTATGAATTTTAGTGCTTGTCCTTTTGTTAGGAAATTGAATCTCATCCCTACTATCACTGGAAACTGGAAAAATGGAAAAGCTGCCTGGGTTCATGGATTGTATAAAGGCTTTTGCTGTGATGCATTTTTTGTAATTTTCATGCATTTGACTCTAAAGGGTAACATGCAGCTTATCTTAAAAAAAAGTATTTTTGTGTTCATTTTGACACATCCTTTAATCAAAGTGTCAGACCTAATACTGCTTCATTGAAAAAACCAGCGGACCCTCTCCAATGAGTCCAGCAGAAGCAGAAAAAAACAGGAGCTGTGATATTTCTCAGCTTCTTAAACAAAAACAAATAAAAACCCCACCGTTTTTTCAATTTTCAGTCTTTATGTGAAGAACAAGTGAGGGATAGAAACATTATATTCAAAACAATACTTTGCAACATAAGCTTCCTGATTTGGTTTTGATTTGCCATAGAATGTAATAAACCATTTCTCCTTGCTAGGTCTGACTCAAAAATACTGGGTCTTACTGGTGCTCTGCAAAGAGATTGATAAAGCTGGCACATATCTACTGACCCTCTACAGAGGTCAGCATGGCCAAGCCACCTGCCTTTCAGAGAAAGGCCCCCCTAAGGTTCTCCTGGGTTGTAGAATATACTTGTGGCCACCCCTGACTTTGCTCCAGCCTTGAAGGAAGAAGGCAGCATGAAGTCTCAGCATTGTGGTCTGACTGTGTCAGTGGCTCCCGTTAAAGATGATGTATAATCTTCCTCCCCTATGTGTGCTTTCCTTAGGGAGCAGGCGTTGTCAGTAAGTAAATTCCACATGAGATATCACAAAGGGGAGAGGTTGTGGGAATGACCCGATGCTGCTTGTGGAACATCTGCTGTAGCAGCCAGACACACTTTGGAAGCAAACTGTTTTGTGCCCAAGGGATGGGAAGGTCCTGCTCACAGAACCAGAGAGTTGTGGAGGTTGGCAAGGACACTTGGAGATTATCGAGTCCAGCGCTTGCTCAGGACCTTGTGCTAATGAGTTTTGAATATCTCTCAAGGTGCTGATACCAACCTTTCTAGGCAACATGCGCCAGTGTTTGAGCACTCGTGGTAGAGAAGTTTCTTCTTATTTCTGAATTGAATTTCCTGTGTTTCAAATTTTGTACCTATCTCCTCTTGTCCTGTCACCTCTGGGAAGAGTCTGACTGTCTTCTTTACTCCCCCATTGTGTATTTTTACATGGTGGTGAATGCATCTGTAATCATGTTATGTCAAAAGCCTTACTGGAGGCAAGACTTCTTCATGCACAGGAGGCCAGAACCCGGCCAGGGTGACAATGGTATCACCTTCCTTCGGCTAGAAGCGCAGCTCCAGTGGCACCACACGCTGCCAACTCTTTCCTGTCAGCAAGGTCTTTTGAGTTAGTGTGTAAAAGTGCTGATGATTGCTAGGATTTAATGAAGCCTTCAAGGAATCAGAACTTTGTGTGCTCTCATAGGAGTGAGGAAACATTGTTCTGAAATTGCCACAGCTTAGGTCTGGTGCTGCTGTCAGAAACTGTTTCTGAACAAAGAACTCCACAGTATGTGTGAATAATTCCTCCACATGTTTATTTGAATGTCTTTTGCATCAGATGGAAGGAAAGAAAAATTTGTGGGGGTTTTTTTTTTTTTTTTTTTTTTTTTTTTTTTTTTTTTTTTTTTTTGTAGGAAGAAGGGGGAGAATACATGCTAATGTGATAGCAGTGCAGCTCAGTTTTGGCAGATTCTCTGTCAGCAGCACCTTACACTGAATAACCTCCACAAGTAGCAGCCTTCCAGCACCTAAAGGAGAGCTGGAGAGGTACTTCTTATAAGGGCTTGTAGTGATAGGCCAAGGGGAAATGACTTCAAATTGAAAGAGGGGATGTTTAAATTAGGTATCAGGAAGAAATTCTTTACTGTGAGCATGGTGAGACACTGGCACAGGTTGCCCAGAGAAGCTGTGGCTGCCCCATCCCTGGAAGTGTTCAAGGCCAGGCTGGATGGGGCTTGGAACAACCTGGTGTAGTGGAAGATGTCTGCATCCATTGCACAGGTTGAAATGAGATGATATTTAAGGTCCTATCCAACCCAAACCATTCTATAATGCTATGTTCCAGGTGAAATTCCAGCCCTTGGTTTGGTCTGAGCTTTATGTGTATGTAAAAGCCCCATAAGGCAATAGCTCCTAAGACCTGGTTGCTATGATCTTGTGCTGCAGAGAGCTGGCTTGGCAGATAGTTTAGCCGTGGAGTTTTATCAGCTGCAGTGAGGTTACTTTTGGCCAAGAAGCAGAACTATAAAATTTAGCCTTTATTTTCCTCTTGCTTACATCCTACCATCTAACTAGAGAGTAGAGAGGTGTAAGTGTTACAACCCACCCCAGAAAGCAAGGGTAACCCAGGTTTTTTTACTACATCCCTTGGGGCAGAATAGAGGGAGACTACACCGAATGCTCAGTGTCTGTAAATATACACATGTAGGGTTCATTGTAGAAGAATTTGGTTGCACAGAAAAACAGATATGTACCCATTTTGGTTGTTGTTATTGACAGCAATATAACAACATGAAAGCATAGAGTACCACTTAAGGAACTGCATAAGAAAGAGAAAGAAAGAATAAGAGTAGAAAGGTCTCACCACCCATGGGCCTCACACTGAGGCTTGGGTGTTTTATTTTTGATGTTTGCTGGTCAAAGTGATGGTTGCAGACTGATTCCATGAGGAGGTGGTAGTGATGGCAATCCTAAAGAGCCAGGGGAGAAAAATGCCTAACCACCCTATCTACTGGGTTTATAGTCAGTCACGTTCAGGTAGGAACGCCCAGGTCCCTCCCTTGGGGCGGGGACTTTAAAGCGGGTGATGTAATGGGGCTCAGACGCTGCGGGAGTCTTTGACACCGGCTGTTACAGCTGCCGGCTGTGTCGATGCAGTTGAGTCCATTCTGGCCCATTGTGGCCCATCAGCAGCGATGGAAACCTTGAGGCCACAGGTGGATGTCCCGGTGCTGCCTGGCAGGGGAGATAGCACAGCTGAGATGGCTGCAGTAAGGACGGGGTGACAGGACCCGCCGGGCGGGGTTCGCCTCGGTCCTTACCCCGCTCACAGCGGGGCTCGCCCCCTGCGCCTGGGCTGGTACTCTGCACTTCGGCAGCTTTCCCCGAACGCCTGAGCCATCAGCACTCCAGCCTCTCTTCCAGTACTCCCTGTGGATACATTCCTTTCCCCGGACCTGGGACGATTAAACAGTAGCATCCCCTTTTATCTTATCTCATGTTCCCATCACAGTCCAAATTCCAGTCGATAGGCATACCTGGGGAGGTGTGGGCTTTGGGGATGGTTATAGGTAGACACCCGCTTCTTTGCAGTTTGCTCCAGTAGGCAAAAGCCTTTCTGTGGCTTTAGAAATGTTTAATCCATTAACTGTTTCAGTCTCTCACAATAAGAAGACCCAGTAGTTACTAGGAATACTCTTCTAATGTTTACCAGAGAAGATGTCTACTAGACACTGATATTTTCTGTGCAGAATAACTTCTGTCTTGCCAGTATACTTGATAATGAGTCACAAATTCAGGCAGTAATGTGTCCGTTTGTGTGGGGGAAGTTGCTTGGTTCATGGTGGCTGCTACTTTTGACTGCAAGCACGACACTGTACACTGGGAACGCGTATAAGATCTAAGCCACTGGCTTGCTTGGAGATGACAAGAAGCCAGGTGTTTGTGATGGTGTGTGTGTTTGTATTCATGTCTGAAGCACACAGGTGTGTGTTTGTTGAGATATGAGATGTACACCCCACATAAGTGTCCAAATGTTTTATTGTGAAGTGCCCTTTAGTGGATGACCATGGTTTATTCAGACACTATTTCCAGTTCACTGATATTTCATTTGATAGTGGTGATAATGCTGGTAGAGTTTTAGCCTCTAACTTCCCTTTTTCCCCACTTAATCCCTCACAACTTGGAAGAAGTCAAATTGACTAATTTCAGTAGCTTTAAGGAAGTTTCCAATATGCGTTTCATTTTATTTTCTGTGATAGTATCTTTTGTGTTCTGCTCTATGTTTGTTTAAATACTAATCAGCAAAGATGTAGCTGCTGTAAGATACTGTGGCTGTCAGGTGACTATTGAGGCAGTGTAATTCATTATTGCAAAGCAGACTTCTGTCTGCAGCATGATTCAAATTTATCTATGCTGAACTGAAAAAAAAGAAGGTTGATAATTGGCTTATCTAGGAAAAATAATACCTTACTACCTTGCACTTCAAATTTGTATAGCCTTGTCCCTTTCCTTGGAAGGAATTCTTGTTTTGTAATCAATAGGGTCATCAAATGGTTTGGGTCGGAAGGGACCTTACAGATCATCTAGTTCCCATCCCCCTACCCTGGTCAGGGACACATTCCATCTGACCAGGTTGCTCAGAGCTTTACCCAGCCTGGCCTAGAACACTTCCAGGGACGGGATGTTGCTTCTCTGAGCAACCTGTTCCAGTGCTTTGCCACTCTCACAGGAATGAATTTCTCCCTGATATCTATTCTTAACTGACCTTTCATTTTGAAGCAGTTGTCCCTTATTCTGTCACTACATTTTGTATGATTTTAAATAATTTCTCATAAACAGGAAGCAATACCCAAGTCCTGGTCATATCAACTAACATTTGCAATCTATACAGACTGAATCTTAGTTTTTAGATGTTTGGTGGCTTGACCTTATTTCTTCTTTTACTAATTTGAATTTATCTCATACATCCTTGTCTGTTGTTTATGCAAACTGCTTTTTCATTTTCAGCTTTCTATGTCAGGCAGCACTATACAGTCCTACACTTGACTGGATATTTCAGGCACTGTTGCAGTGATCGATAACTTAATAATCTGTATGGAGCTTTTAGTTTTCACCCCGAGTGGCTCAGTTCTGCTGGATTGCTAGTTGTGACTTGGTGCTATCCCCAAGGGCTGATAGAAAATCAGTAAGAACCCCATTCTCTCTGGTTCACTCCAGTGCATCTTCCCTAAAGCACTAGAATAAGGCAGATGAGGCTGTATTTGGAAAAACATCTCCTTTCAATCCTGAGAGCTGCTGTGTGCTCATCTGCACCTGGTACAGGGTATCAGTTCATGAAAATGGTATGTGATACTCCCAGTATGATAAGAGTAAAGCCGTGGGAGAAGAACATGGGGAAGGCATTAGCCATCCTGTGGCGAGGAATCTAAAGCCCTGAGGTTTGCAAAACAGAAAGCATACTTGGGCCAAAGTTGAGAGGGAAAAATGGATTTTTTTTCTGTGCAAATATTCATGGGCTGTGATATTTCCAAGATATATAAATGAGGTAGGATTTTTTTGGTGAAGGCTGATATCAGAAAATCAAACTTTTGTTGTCAGCCTGAAAACCTGAGAGTGAAAGGAGAAGCCTGAATTATGTTGGATTATCCTTGTGCATCAAAATTCACATTGTATTTTAAGGCAACACATAATAGAAATCCCATTGATAAAAGGAGGAAAAGGAGATGGGATTTTTGCCCCACCCATCCTTTCCTTTAAAAGTGAAGCTTTGTGTCAATACTCCAATACTAAATATATCCTTCTTCTGTAAACTTAAGGGCTGCAATTATTTTTACAATTTCCCCAGTACCTGAACAAACTAAGGTAGCCACTCCTTTTCTACTTCAATAAACATTTTAAATATTTTCTTAAGCCCAAGAAAGACTTTTAAACTCAGAGACAATCCTGTCAAAAGGAGATTTTCAGCATATTCTGGGATGCTGCCTGTGATTGCCACATTCTCCACTGTGCAGAAATTTTGGAGCTGCAGTGAATGAACATTCATTAGATATGCTTTTGTTGGCTCATTTCCCTTCTCCTTTCTGTTTTCTTCCTCATGAATTGAATGCTGAATTTTTAAGCACAGTTGCAGTTTTTTTGTTTTGTTTTTTAGAGTGCTCTGAATATCACTTCAGCATAATGGTAATGCAGGCTTAATGGCAGAAGTCCACTGTGTTCGTGAGCAAGGGAATAAGGAGTTACTTCATTAAAATATCTCAGTCTGTTTGTGATCAGATAATGTCACCAAGCATCTGGCAAAGGCTTTGGTGGAATCTCAGGTCAGGAGGACAAACACTGTTACACTGATATATTAAATAACAATAATGCAAGATGTTACGCTTGAGGAAACCAGGCTCTTAGCAGAGTATCAGCATGAGAACCTTGGATGGCAGTGAAATACTAGATAAAGCCAGAAATTTCACCAGTATCCTCTGCCTTATTCTGGTTTGTCATATTTCCAGGCTTTTTTCCATCCTTTGCTTTTTTGACAAGCTTTCATCCAAGATAACCACTTCTATTACAGTCTCAATTGTTTGTTAGAACCCAGAATTAAAATTGCAAATTGTTTCTCAAAAGCTACTGCTTGTCTTCAGTGGGAGGGACACTCAAATCTTTTTGTCAAATCTTTTTGGCCTCTGATCAGAAGGTGGGGTCTGAGTCCCACAGTTCCCATTACATTAACTGTCCCACCCAATGTTTATTAAATTTTTCTTTCATGTGACATACTTCCAATTTTGGTAAAGTGTGGGACATTTGTCATCAAATGTCCGGACTGGTTATATTGCCAGGAAGGGAATAAACAACTTCTTGTAAAAAATTTCATTGCTGATTGTGGTTTCTGACGTAATTTCTGTCTGCTTCTCGAGACCTTCAGTCTGGCTCAGGGCACAGGTAGTTACAGTCTTTGCTAAAAAGTTATAAAGAGGTATTATAGCCTTGCGTTTATATATGTATTGGCCATTGCATGTGTTCATGTGATTTTCTGAAGCCCCTGTGAGTTCTGTTTGGTAAAATTTCATGCTGAGCCTCGTTCATGTCTACAATAGGACACGATGGTCTCAGATCTTACTGTTGAATATGGGAATCCTAGTAATTACTTAACCAGAATTGAGACTATTGGTTGTCTCAAAAGATAGAACTCCTGCTGTTTCTGTCTGTAATGCTATCAGCTGTTGTGAAAGTGCTGGCCAAGAAAAAAAAAAGTTAAAATGTTATCCTAATGAAACCTTTCAACAGCTGACCTCTGCTGTATATGAAAACTTTGTGGAGGATGTTTGCTTTTCTAGTCCTTCACAGTGAACTCATTGATGACAGAAGCCTTGACTTGAACAGCTGACTATTTATTTGCACTGTGGCTTGAGAAACTGGAAGACCAGATAGTGGTTTTGTCAACTTTGTTTCAAGAAGAATGCTTAGGGGAAGCAGTATGTTTGCTCTTAATTCTGTAGAAAGGTTTTATTTTAGATAAACAGTATGAAAAACACATTTCAAGAGAAAACTGGCCCTCTTCCACTTGATCCAAGTTATTGGAAGATTGTGGTGAGCAAGAAAACAGAACTCAGAATTCCGTCCTTCTCACATGAGGGATCTTGGCTGGCTCTGAAGGTATATAACTATTTCCTACAAGGTCAGTAGCAGAACAGTTGCTTGCAAGGGGCACCTCTCCTGTGCCCAGCTGCTTGGGTGCTGTATAAAGCGAGCATACTTGTAGTCAAGTTCAGCCTAAATATGGAAGGCGACTTCTCTTCATGGTTGTGTTGTTCTCCTCTCTGCCAATTTTAATCTTTTATTAGGCTGGAGCCAGAATCACCTACCTCGCAGTCTTTCTCTTGCTGGATGCCTGTGGAAGAATTAATTTCTGTCAGATGGTGTGACTGCATGTGTTTTAGTGTTCCTACAGTGTGCCTTTATTGTCACTTAAAACTCTCACATTTGTTTAAAGGAAATAAAATAAAACCCAAGGTCACTATTACATTAAAAACACCATGTCTCAAGTAATCGTGGATATTTTTGTTTCCAGTGCTGGTGGTTTTTTGCCATGAGTGCCTCTTCCTTTCATTCCAGCCCTTTCTGCCTATATTTTTCAGAGCCATGAGATCAGATGCCACAGTTACTGTGGCTTGTCCCCAGTCACTGTGTCTAGATGTGGCAGTCTGTAGACTTTGGATGCTTTTCCAGCCTTCAAATCCCACAGCTCAGTGGGACAGCCACTGCCCTAGAGCACAGTGAACCTCAGGAGCTGTAATTGAGTTTGGATATTTGAGACTCCAGCCAAAATCCTCCATGTGTTTCCTTGTGTCATAAACCAGCCTTAGCAGTAAAAGGCAAGTCAAGGTGGGGAGCAGACACAGAGGAAACTTTGAATTTGCTCTCTCCCTGTGACTTTCCCAGACAGCAGGTTCTCCCACTGCCCCATTCTCTCTCCTTCCCAGGGCTGGGGTTGATTTCCCAGAATTTGAATCTCCCTCATTTCCAGCAGTCCTCACCTTTCACCTGCTCTCTAGCCAGTGGGTGATGCCAGAGCCTGTCCCTGCTCTGGCCAGTGCTGGCAGTCCTGGGTGGCCCCATACTGTGGTGGCTGAAGCTGAGGCTGATGCAGCGTGCACAGCCTTAGGGTTAAACCTGCCCCTGGCCCTCCCCATCATGCTGCTGAGCTTGGCTGCCTTGGCAAAGTCTCCCCAGTCTCATAGCTAACACCCAGCTGATCCCTAAGCAAACTGGTGATGGGAGTCTTCAGCCCGTGATTCTTGCACATCCAAAATTTCCAAGGGATTGCTACGGGGATGATGAGCTCTGGCTTCTGGTGTTTGGCATCGAGCAGCGTTTCCTCAGCCTCCGCACGCATCGCTGCCGGGCCGTGTTATTGCAGAGGAGCAGCTGTGCCGTCCATGGCCAGGCTGTTCCAGGAGCGTGTCCGTGTGCTGCCACACGCCGCAGCAGCGGGACCTCCCCGCCGAGTAGGTGCAGGCTGCAGCCCCGAGCCCGGGCTGCCCCGCGGCTCCCGCTGCCCCTGGGTGCGGTTTAGGCGGTACGGGGTGGGGGGTGGCCGGCTCGGGGTGCTGTGGCCGTGCCGGCGAGGCTGTCCCCGTGTGTCGCCCCTGGGGTGCGCAGCGGATGCTCTGCCCCCTGCGCTGGCTGCGCTGTTGCCATGGAGATTGCGTGCGCTGTTGCTAGGCAGCTGAAGCATCCTCGCCTGCACACTGCAATGCCACGAAATGCTCAACTTTTCTCATTCCTGTCTCCCTTCTGTGATCTCGCAGATATGACTCCTTTGGCTCTTATCCCGCTTTATTCAGTTGCACTGCTGCGATTTCTTGGTGTTAACCCTGTAAATCCTAAAAAGCCCACATGGCACTGCGAATAGGGTTTATGGCAATGAGTTCAGGGCTGAAGGAGTTAAAGTGGTTGGGGATAGACTACAGAGGAAATGATTTCTAGCAGATAAACTACTTTAAATGTTCTGGCATTCATGGAAGGGGAGGTTTATGGACGCAGTCTTTTTTTTCCATCACTGGTGGTTTAGATGAATAAAAACAGACTAAAATATCACTACAAGGTAAGAAAATCAGTTTGAATGGGCCTAATTCATGTCTTCGGTTACAATATATATTTAGTTTTTTATTATCCTCTGCTTGCGCTTGCTGATTTTGATGTAGCATGTGAATGATAATTTAGCTGTGAAGCCTGTCGCGTACCATATTTGACTTATTTGGCTTGAATAATAAAGATATCAGCCTGTATTCTTGGAGTATACTGCATTAATCAGACTTGCAGGAATGATCACATGGTACTCTATCGCCTTTTCCTGTTAGCTGCTGCTTGTCAGCAGCTGGCTGAGCTGTAGGCTGCAGGCCAGTATCTGCATACCCTTTCTCCTCAGAATATTCCAAATATACTGTCTCGTCATTATGCATTTTACTGCAGTTTGACAAACTAAATGGTCGTCTGCACGTTAAGAAGATTATTTTAAATTTCAGAGCATTTGTGTAGTTGCTAGGCCATGTATGCATTTGAAGAATTCAGGTAGGCTCTCTCTTTTATACATCAGTGTGCTTGGTTTTTTGTTCTCACAAGGTTTTTGCTGTGTAATGTCAGTCAGCTCTACAGTTAGTTCTTCAATGTGCAGATATTTATTGCATTTTAGAATCTCTACCCTGTGCATGGGGAGAAGTGCTTGAAGGGTTCGTTGCAGGTAACGGTAGCTTAACTGCATGATGAAGTGCAAAGCTGGGTAATTGATTATATCTTGCACAAATTTCATAGCCTTGCAGCCAGAAACAGCGAGTACAGGGTAGTTATAAATATAAGCCAGAAACTGTTCTTTTTAAAAGGGTCTTTGCTATTTTTAGTTCTGGAGAATCTGACAGATGCTCCTTCAAGATAAAATACTGATGGTGATAGAGAAGAGAAAATTGATGCTTGGATTGTACATAGGATTATATTTTATGCTGCTGCAGAGTATACATGTCTTTTTCATAACCTTGTAGCTGCAGAATTCCTTATGAATTACATTTAAATAAGAATATTGTTAAATTTGTTGGGGTTGTTTTGTTGTTTGCAAACATTTGAGCAACTGTGATTGTTAGAATATAAAATTAGCACTTTTTATTTGATATCGGTTCTGCTCAGTATTGCCTCTGCCCCCTCTCCTCCATCCCCACCCCCAGTACAACTCCATCCTTATGCAAGTATTGAGGTCTGTTAAAACCCCAACAGATATTTGAAGACATGAAACAGAATTTCTACCCTCACAAACAGATAATTATTTTCCTACACAGTTTGGGATTTGAAAAAATTCTGTTCAGTAGTTGTGGGGTAGGGAGTGTCTCACTTCTTGTAAAAATTTTTTTACTTAATGTGTCCAGTTCTTATAACTTCTGTTATAAAATTGTCCAGATAAAATGGTGACAATGTTGAAACAGCACGAGGCATCACCTTGTGATATGTTTGTCTGTATATTGTTATTATAATGTATCTTAAAAATACCTTTCTTTTTGACTCAAAAAAATGGATTGTTTGACCAAGTATGTAACTAGAGGTGATGGTGGATTCTCCTTCAATACACAATGAGCATTCTTTATCAAGTACCTTAAAATTAAACTTTCTACCCTCAGATGAGATATTTTTACTGTTATTTTTGCCTTTTGTTAGCAAATATGTTGACAATTTCCATTATTTTGTAACTTGCTGCTCAGTTCTGTTTGTGAGTGGTGGCAAAATCAGCAAAAGCAGGCACAGGACACCCCCACTCCCCAAAATGTTCTGATTCCAGCTGCAAGGACTGAGGAGATCCAGGCTGATTGTGTGTATTCCTCCTGTTGTGAAATGCAGCAAGAATGCTGTCTGAGGGGAAAGATTTTACTGGAAGACTAGATAATGCTGTGTAACTGCTGCTGTTGTCAGGGCTGTCAGGAGATGCTTGGAACCTTGTCATTGCTGATTGTTGGCAGTAAATTAAGGTGCAAACGGGCCCCAAACTTACTGTACCACTTATTATGCCCACAGATTTGTTTGTATTTATGGTTGGGTCCTATTCTTAATTGAGTGAAATTCTCAATAAATCTACAGTGAAGAAAAAAAAGGATGTTTTTAAAAATCTGCTTTAAAAGCCTTAGCTGTCTTTCAGTGGCTTTCTTAGACATCTTGGGCCAGAAAGACACCGAGTTTTATGGCAGGAATGGTTAAATGCTGATTACACACCCATTAGGCTTATTAAATTATGTGTCATCCTTTCTTAGACTTGATTTGAAAATAGTATTAACATTTGATGTGCAGACTGCTAGACATTTTAAGTTTTCTGCACTGGTTGGGCTGGTGTTTCTGTATAGCAGCATTTAAATGGCATTTATTTTATTAGGAATTTTCATGGTGTTTTGTTGAGGTTGCATCTGCGTGTTGATGTGTTTTTTTTTAACGGTATGGTTATTCTCGTGCCTTTGGCTATTTTAGATTTTGATGGCATCAAAACATATCTGGCAAGATAAAGATTAAAAAGAGGTGTAGTTGAGCAATGGGGCAGAAGCCTCCCTGCCATGGGCTCCTGGAAGCAAGGTGGCTGTGGCAGCAGAGGGCACTCTTCTCTGGCCTAAGGCCCCCAGCTCCAGGGTTGCCCCACTCTCTTTTAAAGGTTCCTGTCTTCCATGTGCTCAAAACACAGGCTTGCACTCATCTCTCACCTTGAAGTGGATGCTCATGTGCATGTTGCAGCAGAAGGGCTGTTTCCATCCTCCAGTGCAGCCACAGGCTTGGAAACCCAAGTGTCCCCAGAAGCTGGGAGCCCAGCAGTGCCTGCTCATGCAGACCCAACCATAACATCTCTGTATGTTACTCTGCTTTTTCTTCCTGTCTCCACACTGGGCCTTTAAGACTTGCAGGACTCCCCAGATGGGGGGTGCGGGCTGTGGCACCCTGAGCCCATGCCAAGAGGCATCCCTGCAATCAGGCCACTCAAGTTCCCCCACTGATTTCATTCTGATGCAGCCATCTTCACTTCCCTGGTGAAATGGTGCCAGGTTATTTTTGTGAAGTGTTAAGCAGCTGCTGGACCTCTCTGAAGAACTGTCTCACTTAAAGACTGTAAGTGACTCTGGTGTATTGTTTGTGGAAAACTTATCTGTAAAGCCCTTTGGGATGAATTCTTTCCTGTGTGGTTACTGGCTGGATGAAGAGAGACTTAAGCCCCTGAAAAAACAGGGAGTAAATCCACAGAATAATCTCACAGCTTCTTGTATCAGCCAAGCTTAGCTTTTCTTCCTCTTGGAAAGAACCTAATATCCCCTGAAAAACTTTGCTTTTAAAGCAGAGGTTAATGGAGCTAAGCCCCTTCTCAGTCCATATGGCCTTCTGGTTTCTGTGTGCTATTGGTTGGGCGTATTTTATTGCTGATTCCTGCACTGTCTTCATAAAACCCCAGAGATCACATTGGTTATAATTGGAGGTAGGATTGTTCATAAGCTGTGCTTTTATGATCTGCTGCTGACCACACTGCTGTAAGATGACTTTGCACGTGAAGCTATCAGGAGGATGGTGCCCTTGGCCACAAGCAGTACTCCTCATTTGGTATCTTCCGCCCAGATTTAGCTCTCTAGTGGCAGAACACAAATGAATTTTCTTTTCTTTTGTTGCTATGCCTTTATCTTTCTGGGATATTACTTGGTATTCTTCGCAGTGAGCTGGTGTCTGTCTATTTCTGCTACACCGCCCACCACAGCATCGCAGTATTTTTAACCACATCTTCTATTCCCTCATCCAACGAGCAAAACTGAGAACACTACAGGAAGGAAGATGAGTCTCTCCAAGCGAGCTGGCTCTCAACAGAGGAACTGAAACCCACCAATGAATAGAAGGCAAAGCTCAGAACAAACTTAGAGCATTTGGGTGCCATGGGGCATGGAGAGCCTTTCACCTGCTGATCCCCAAAGCAGCAGCAGCATTAGAAGATGTCCTCTGGGAGCAGGTGATCCTCTGTGTCTTTGGGCAAATGAAGGCATTGAGTTTATTGTACCTATAAGCATTTCATGGCTGAGTTTAGCTGCACAATTGGATCAGTACACAGGAACTCTGATGTTTAAGCTGCTTTTGCTGCTACCAAGCAAGAAAAAACCAAAAAAACCTGAATACATCAAATTAGTGAAGAATTTTGTTTTTAACATGGTTCTGCAAAAATGAATTCTGGTGGCAGGTGCCCATCAAATGCCCGCTCTGACTTTGAGTGCAGCATTCTCCTCTCTCTGGTGGCCAACAAAAGGACACAAGGAAATGGAATGAAGCTGCATCAGGGGAAGTTCACACTGGACTTCAGGAAAACAGTCTTCACTGAGAGGGTGGTGGGTCACTAGAACAGTTCCCCAGGGAAGTGGTCACAGCACCAAACGTGACAGAGTTCAAGGAGTGCCTGGACAATGCTCTTAGTCATATGGTTTAGTTTTCAGGAGTCCTGTGAGGAGCAGGAAATTGGACTCCGTGATACTTATGGTTCCCTTCTAACATGAGACATTCTATGATCTGTAATTTCACTGCTGACAGTTTAGATATCTCCAGAGTACCAGGCATGTTTACTAAAGAACCGTATAAAGGACAAGCATGATCTTTTCATAAAAACGGATATTACAGTAAAAGGCATGAGACTTTTCCCTTCCTCCTTCCCCAGCAAACAGTAAGATGATTTATCAAAGGGACAAAAGGCTGGTGCTACAGAGGGATGCAGGCCTGTCTCCAGTAGCTTTTCCTGCTGAAAATTCCTATGAAGGAGACTTTTCAAACAATCCCAAATTTCAGAAGGGACACTGCAGCTTGAATTGCCAAGCAGCTTTAGTAAGCTGTAGGTGAGGTGACCGCCAGCATGGCTTCACTGAGAGTGAATCGTCCCTTACAAATATGGAAGCTTCTGCAGTGAGGCTACGGTGTTGGCGGATAAGAGTGACTGTCATCATCTGCCTTGATTTGTGCCAAATATTTGACACTGTCCTGCACAACACCCTTGACTCTAAACTGCAGAGGCATGGATTTGACAGATGGACAACTCCAGGGATGAGAAATTGGCTGGATGGTCATACTCAAAGAGCTGTGGTCAGCAGCTTGATGTGAGAGTGCACACCAGTGCTGAGTGATATGTGGCACTTGCAGGGGTCAGTGTTGGAATTGGCGCTGTTCACAGTGGGACTGAGCACACCCTCAGCAGGTTTGCCAATGACACCTGCAGTGAGCACACTGGAGGGAAGGCACCTTGACAGACTCGAGAGATGGTCCATGTGAAGCTCATGAAGGTCAGCAAGGCCAAATGCAAGGTCCTGCACCTGGTTCAGGGCAATCCCAAGAACATGGAAGGTGTCCATGGCAGGGAGGTTGGAACTAGATGATCTTTAAGGTCCCTTCAAACTGAAACCATTCTATGACTCTGTGACAATGGACAAGGATTCCTGTTACTTGCTGCAAGAAATATGATCATACTGTGTAAGAAGCATCAGGAGAGTTGCCAAAAGACTATTTCAAGTTGTTACAGGAGTGTAGTTTCTGTGTAGAGGTGTAATGGGATTGCAGCACTATGGAGAAGTAGAACAAATTGTTGTTCCAAGTTGGTGACTCTGACCTTCCAGGTTAGACGGAGCAGCTAGTGAAAAACACACCAAACGGTGTAGTTAATCTTTTCTCACAACAGGGGGAAAGATTTGAGGAGTAATTGTTTCTGAGTTCAAAAGGTGTTAAAATGAAAGGGAGAAAGCAAGTTTAAAAAGGAGAAAATTCAAGGATGGTATCTTGGCAGACCATAATTAGTTGCAGGGTCTTCTGACCTGCATAGCTGAACTCTCCAATTGTGTATCATGTTCATAATATCCTGTAGGTGCTTAATAAATAACCACAAATATGTGAACATGGAAGCTGCAGGCTGGCCAAGTCTCTGCTTGCTCAATGCTTTCTCTGCAACAGAGTGCCCACCACTGAACCAGCTGCTGACCTTCCTCCTTTTCATCCTTACATGGATACATGCAAATTCACAGAATCATGGACTGGTTTGGGCTGGGAGGGGCCTTAAAGCCAACCTCCCAGCCATGGGTAGGGACACCTCCCACTAGACCAAGCTGCTCAAAACAACATCCAACCTTTCCTTGAACAATTCCAGGGATGGGGAACCTACAGCTTCTCTGGGCAAACTGTGCCAATGCCTCACCACCCTCACAGTAAAGAATTTCTTCTTGATACCTAATCTAAACATCCCCTCTTTCAGTCTGAAGCCCTTTCCCCTTGTCCTGTCACTCCATGCCCTTGTAAAAAGACCCTCTCCATGTTGCTTGTAGCCCCTTTAGGTACTGGAAGGTGCTGTAAGGTCTCCCCAGAGCCTTCTCTTCTCCAGGCTGAACAACCCCAACTGTCTCAGCCTGTCCTTGTAGGAGAGGTGCTCCAACTCTCAGATGATCTCCATGGCCTCCTCTGGACTCACTCCAAAAGGCTGATGTCCTTCTTATGCTAAGAGCCTCAGAGCTGAACACAAAACTTGATAAAAACACATTGTTGAGACAGAAGTTTTTGATTATCTGCAGGAATTGGCAAGTCTAGTTGTTCAATATGCAAATGTGAATATTCCATATTATCTCATCAGAGAAAATGCACGAGCCTTGGGGGCAAATTACAGTCCCAATAAGATCTATAATACCCTTTGCATAATCCTTCACCCTTCATTTTGTCACTGAGAGACTAAATTCTATTTTTATTTGGGTTTTTTTTTTTTCCCAAAACAAACTTGCTCTAAATTAAAAAAGGAGGAAAAATAACTAGTTTTGCATTTTTCTTTTGCTGAAGGTGATTGCCTCAAATGTGCTCTTTGATATTGGAAATTGATTTTAGATCCTTGGATTTTGGAGAGTTGTTATTTATCCACACAAGGCATATACCCTGAGGAAATGTTGCTTCCTTAAACAGCAGATTGAATCAAATGTTTTTGCTGACATATTTTTCCCTGTGACAACTGACACTGCAGTTGCCACATATTTCAGTGGTTTAGCACAGAGACATTTGAAGAGGAGAGAAATGCTTCTAAGAAAGTAATGTGAGAATGCTATTGCTGGAAATGAAGATAAGCACGTACTATTCTCATAGTGGCTATGCTGAAATATTTCTACTGGAGAGGAAAATGGATAGAGGCTTTTTGTTAGAGGTGGTGGAGTCAGGTTTGGCCAGATTTTAAGGCGGGAAAATTCTGATGCTTAGGCATATAATTCTACGCCAAATATAAACATGAAAGGAGATCTTTCCCAGGATACTCACTGTATTGGAAAAGCTCCACTGTCTATGTTAGAAGGTAATTTCCAATCACAATTAAATCAGTGTAAATTGTCTGTGGTGTGTGTATTTAGTCCCTAAAACAGGGGGCTGTCTGTGGAAGAATGTTCCCTTCTTTTCTGCTGTTGAACTGTAAACCTTACAGAGCACCAGTCTCACTGGTGCCAAAGGCTTGGTTCAGCTACCTGAGATCTGCAGTGTAGTTCATTTCCAAACCCAAGGAATTTCCTCTCTGTTCCCTTTGCCTTCTAGGCATAATAGCCTGTTTTTCAATTTTTATCTTGTCTTTCATCTCCAAAATATGTTTATCCCTTTCTGCCTTTTTTAAACTCTCTCTCTCATCTCCAAAACATCTTTAGCCCCGCCCTTTAACCAACCTTGTGGTAGTATTTACAAACAAGAATTGTCTGTTGTTGTTTAACGAGGATCCAGACACACTTTTCAGAACTGAAGGTAGTTATCAAGACACATGGAAATTGATGGCTATCTTTAAAATGAAAACAAACACATGTACAGATGGCTTCTTTAAATAATAGAATTCATGATAATTTTTAAATCCACCTATAGGCATCCATTAGATAAAGTCATTCTTGGTCCTGTGTTTACTAAGCCTTAGCATGAAGTCTATAAAGATTTGAAGTATTTCAGCTGAACTTTCATGGAAAACAGCTGCTGCCCACTACCTGCAGTGCCTGCTTCACAGGGGTGGATGCTTGGTTTCAGTATCCTGGTGTCTCCCAGAGATGCTTATTATCTCTGTCCTTGTCCATATTTTCAGCTACAGGACAGCGTGGATGTCCCAATTGTCTCTTGCCTTTTCTTGTGCAACAAGGCCAAATGGATAAAATTTCTGGCCTTGTTATTTCTGCTATTCATAAGGTAGATACAGGATATGGGGTCTTCTTCCTATGATCTGTTTTAATCCTTGTGGTGTAAAGCCTCAGACTAACTTCCCGTTAAATTTGTCCATGAGAGAGAAGAAGATGGGGCAAAACAATAGGCTGGAGGAAAATAAAGGGAGAAAAATACAGGTAAAAATTTAGGGAAGGAGATGACTGAACTTTTTTTTTTTCCAGACCAAAGGAGGATTTTTTTATCAAAAAGCTTGTTCTTTCTTCTGACTGTAAGAATTGTTATAGTAGAAGTATTCCTGCCAGCCTCGCCTCCACAGATTGTCTTTGCTTCATGAGACAGCGCTTTTTGATGCTATTTCATGTAGTTAACTCTGTTCTGCTCAGCCATCACAGCTTAGCTGCTGTTTGGCAAGGGGCTGTTTCTTATGAAGTGACATTAAAATGGAAGTAACAGATAAGACTCTTTTTGACATGCATTGCAAATTATTTGAGATCAGTCACATTCTTGTTTTAATTGGGGAACGGAAATCTAAGAACCGTATTTGAAAAATGAAGAAAAATTCATTTTACATGGATCAGATTTTCACAAGAGCATGTATCGGCTCTGATTATTCCAGGAAGGAGGACCAGCTGGATGCTATTTATGTAGAAAATTTGCCTTTGTCTTTAAAGGCTTACATAGATGTGGAGTATTTGAATTATTTGAAAGTTTCTGTTTGTTTTTCAGCGATGAAGAGTGTGGAAAATGTGATTCTAAGCTTGTCTGTGTGTATTGCAGAATAGGGGGAGCAGGCATTTTGGCCCTAGCACTGTGCGGTATGGTGCAGCTGGATGGCTCCTGTTATGGTATTGGGACAATTTTGTTGCAAGAGAAACAACAAAGCATTAAGAATCCTAAGTACTTGTAATATAAAGGATGGGGAAAAACCTACCACCACTTTTGGAAAAGGATCAATCTCAAAATTTGAGGATGGCACTTCAAAGACTGCACTGGCTTGTTAGGCAAGATTATTAGTACTAATAAGAGGTCATGCACTCATGTCAGTAGTTCCCCTGTGGTAATTTTTAACTACTACATATAACCAATGGTATTTTCAAAGCTCATTCAGACTGCACAAGCTCATTAAACAAAGCTAGGCATTTATTTAAACTATTTATAAAGTTCAGTGTGAAAAGGAGAAGAAAGAAAACATGTTATTAAAGAAGAAGTCGAAAATGAAGTAACCACAGGGTACAGCCCATGTAAGGTATCTCAGTAATTTGACATGAAAATGATTTATTGCGGAAAATCCTGACATCGCTGACCAAGATGTAACAGTATCCTAGTTTTGAAGGTCGAAGTAAGAGAAAAATCAATCCTAAAATACAATGTGATTTCCTACCATCAAGACTTAGGAAGTGGAGGGGGTTTTTCAGAGAGGACACAGTGCACTTGGCATCACCTCAGCTCTCACTGCAGTTCGGCTCCTTTCAGATACAATTTTCTCTCCCCAGAAAGGGTCACATCTGTGCCTGCAAGTGCACAAGTATGGATGTGAGCTCAGTCCCTGCAGTTTCCCATATTCATTCTGAGCACCAGCCACACTTGTGTGCTCTGGGTCTGCATCAGGATAACCTTGACTGCCAAATACTGGGGATTTCAGCTGGCTGCTCCTGTGTATGTGGGTGACGGGAAAGCAAGGGGTCAGACACAGACTGGTTTTCCCTGTAGATACAGAATTTGGCTCTTGAGGTCTAGAATGTGTTTTCCTTTGCTTTTTTGGTTTATTCTGTCTGAAGTATCTGAGGTTAGTCTGTCTGGCCTGGTGATTCTGAGAATGAGTGTCTCAGCTCTGCCTTGGTGTCACACACAGGGATTGACACCTCTGAGGTCTCCCCAAACTCCAAGAGCCTATTATAATTTTACTTCTTGGGGCTTCAGCCCATCACCTTCCCCAGTATGTGTTGTGATCTAAGTACAGCACTCAGCTGGCCATGCTTCACCAAATTAAAGTTTCTATTGTGTTCTCAGAATTTCTGAGGTTTTCACATCTTTATAGTCAAATTGCATGCTTGTAAATTACATGTGTTTAAATTAAATTAACTAATCTATAAACTCTGCTGCATCTTTTAGTTGTTTCTCTGTACTCCAAAAGGATGACACCAAGCTTTTTGGTGGGCACCATGAATAGGAAGTCGAATTTTAAGAATGCATTTTGAGATATATATCCTGACTTATATTAAGTCCATCTGGGAGAGGAGTTGTTGAGAAAACCCAGTGCAAGGGAAGCAAAACCATGCCATTGTGTTGCTACAGAGGAAAAATGCACCATACTGCAGATTTGCACTTGTGGTTTAAGGATGATGAGCAGAAAGCGTATTTCCAGGGCTTTCTTTGTGAGCAGATTACTTAAGCCCAGATTCCTTCAGATGTCTGAGTTCAGTCTTGGGAGCATTAAGAAAAAGAGTCAGAAACTTGACTAAGACTGCTCACTGAAACCTTTATTAAACTTTAAAGAAGGCAATGAAGCAAGGATTAGATGTAGCTGGGTGTGGAAAATAGCTGTGGAAACAGGTGTTGCTTGTCAGTTTGAGTTCTACTTCGATGTTCAAGCAAGCTGAGGCAAGCGGGGACAGAGCTGGAGAGCAAGTGGGGTGGTGCAGGTGCACTGAGTCAGCTGGAATTGCACCTCTCATTGCAGTCCTCAGAAATGGGCCTCACAGGAAGCCATCCATCCAGGAACTTGGGCTGGAGGAGTCATCTGGGTTTCCTTAGCTGGTGTCCAGTATGCAAACTTCTATCCTGAAGTCCAAGATCACTGTAAATTCAAGGGGAGATTATATCTGACAATGGCAGTTGTGCTATAGAGCTGAGGATTTGTCTTTAATGCTGGGATTTAGTGCGTGTGCTGCCAGACATGGTACTGTGTGCCCATGGACTTGGGGGCTGTTCCCAGACCAGTTGTTAAAGGCAGAGTAATTGAGGCACAGCGTCCTAAATCCTGGGTGTGGCACTGATGAGAGAGATCCAAGCCCTGTTCTATGGGTCTCCCTTGTCCAAGGATGCCTTCCCTCTGAAATATGATTGTATGTGTGTATATGTACATAAATACACTTGGATATTTTTGTATGTGTGTTTCTACATTGTTCTATAAATGAAAGTTTCTATTATGTGAGCACTTTCATTGAACTCTCCCTGCTGGGGTTGTGAGAATAGAGGATGGAGACAATGACATGTTTGTTTTGATTTCTAGCCCAAGTTGCTGTGTACAGTGATTCAAATGTGGCTTCTAGACAGGACTTATTTATTTCTGTCCATTCAATTTGGGAATAGGCTGCATGTTTATTTACACTACTACAATTAAAGTCTATTTGTCTGCTACACTTAATGACAGAATGTGTGGGCTTTTATAGATATGGAGAGGTCTATTTATATATAGACATATTTAGGCAGAAAGCAAAGAATGTTTGTTTTTTTTCATTAGTACATGATTTTAACAGGCAACAGGAAAAGGGAATTTGGTGATAAACCTGAAAAGTGTCAGATCAGAAGATACAAATCCCAGAGAATCAGGCATGGGAATATGACTGAGAAGGACTGTTCAAAGAAAAGCGCATGAAAATTAATATCAGCTGTTTTAAAGGTAAATATCAGAAAAAATGCTGTCTTTGTAATGGTAATCATAATAGTGTTTATATAATAGTTAACAGTATCACTGTTTTGATGGGGAGCACAGAAATCCCAGAACACTTTAAAGATGTTCATCAAGTAACTCAATGTTCTGGCAGAGTTGTGAAAATTATCCCTACTTTGCTGTTAGTAGGAAAAGTAAGGTTAAATAAAATGCCAAAGGTGAGATTCCAGATTGGTTGTAGTGTTAGGAATAGGGAACAGCCTCAGACTCTTTCAACCCATGGGCCTAATTTAAATATTTGAAATGGAAGGACCTTGCCATGTTGGGAATTCACTTTTTAGATCACTCTTCAGAAAGCGGATTGTCTTCTACTTTTATCTTTTTTTCTGCAGTGGAAATTAGTCCCACTTTCAGCCATGAGAGGATTAGTAGTGCTGTAGATGCAGTTCTGCAGATGTCTGGGATGAGCTTCATTTCTTCTAACTCTGAATGTCTACATCTGTCCTGGTCCCTGTAGGCTCCTTGTGTAATCAATGGAGAGAAAAAAACTGCTGTTAACTTGATTCATCTGACCTGTTTTAGCCACCTACTTTAGGAGTAGATGAAGCATGCTCTAGAAACACTTTTATTTCTTCTGATTTTAAGGGAGTCCAAATGAAGAACTGACACCTAGAGGTTGTCTGGACCGGACAAGGTGAAGCAGAACTCAGAAGAGTGTAATGGCTCTAATATTTTGTCTGGCTCAAACTGTGGCTTACAGGAATTTTTCTTTTTCGTACTGGCATTTTGTATGTGTCACTTTTCAGTTTATCTTCTTTACTTCAGCTTCTGGCCTGTGTTTTAATGTCCATTAGATTTAATTACAGTTTTAGAGTACAAACATGGGAATGACCCAGGCACTGTCTCATTGACTTGGGTGAAACCACAGCTTTGAATTTGGTTTATTGCTTGAATGCATCTCTTTATTGCAGGAAATGGAGTAAATAAACTCCCTTGTAAAACATGATGTTAGTCAAGTTAGAACTTAACTTCTGATTGGGGCACAAGCACCTCTTCCAACAAGATAACCTACTGCCCTCTTATAGGGAGCATTTTAGGCATTCTGTTCCTTGTGATCCTGATTCTTACCAATCCCCTGGGATGTTCTTTTTCCTTCAGTTTACTTTAAATTCTCCTTGAAATATATTTGGAATGCAGTGCCTGTGATGCTTACACAGCCATCTGAAGACCACTTCTACAAGGGTACCCAAAGCACTACTGCATTAATATTCTTAGTTTAATGTGCTCCTGTTTATTCATACAGGCTCTTTATAAAATCCCTCCCTCTATGTTAAGTTGTATGATGTGCCTTGTGATTTCTTTGTGCTTTGGCTTGATTATGTATGTGTAATAGCACCCAAACCACTGAAATTCTGTGCTCTCAAGGAGCTTTCCAAAGGAAAGATGTGTTTAAAGTCCAAAGAGCTACCTGTTCCTGGATACTAAAACCCATCCAGATGAGGAAAACTGGGAATAGCTTCCTGCATGTTCTATCTATCTGCCATCTGGAATGCTAGAGAAGTTGTGGAGAGAATTGCAGGGGATTTCAAAAGGTTCCTGGTGTATTAAACATCTGAAACACAAAAATGGATATGTCAAAGTGTATCTGAGTTTCTTCTATCTGTCACTTAACATAGAGGGAGGGATTTTATAAAGAGTTACTGTGTAACTTGTGTCATCTCATTTGGGTGTTACTATCTTTATGCTTTGAATCAATTAGTTAATGAAGCTGGGATAGCTGGCATTTGCCTGAAACCACTTGTTTTTATGAAGGCTTTGTTTTAAATGTCATCCTAGACCAGCCTGGTTTCACTGGTGCAGTATTTTTCAAGCACTAAAAAGGAAATTCCCTTCAATAAATAATCCCCGTGGTACTGTTCACATGATCTTGTCAAAGTCTCAAACTGTTGTGCTTTTTGTAGAGTAGCTGGCCATGTTCTCCATGCAGCACTGCTTTATTCCTGCACTGGAACTGGCTTATATTTCATTAACCATTGAAATAAAAAGGAATAAGGATGGACCTTAAACATGGTTCATGCTTTCTAAAAACTTGGGCAGAAGTGCCCATTGTATCCAGTCTACATTTTAAATTCTTTGTCACAAGGATAACTGATAACTTTTTGTTTTAAAAGCTGAGCTCTGGGAAATCCCATATCCCTTCTTATACCTGACTAAGCTTTTGCATCTCATTACTCTGAGAGATACTGCTGTGCACTGAAAAGTGCACATGAATATCCTGAGCCAATAGTTATTCCAACCAAGCCTATGTTGAACTAAATGCTACAATTATCTACATGTCCCAGGAGCTGATCTCTTCTTCCCCAGTACTGCCAGCTGCAGACTGACTCAACCTGTGTGTTTCCTGGGGCATGCTTCCAAATGTCTTAGCAAATCTTAAGCAGAAGAATATGTAAATAATGTTAAATCTTCCTATGGTAACATCTTTATCACAATTATAAGGAGGCAGTTGCTGTCCCTTTAGTAAGAGAGGTTTGAGTTTTAGTTTTTTGTTTAATTTGGAAGTGAATTGATAATTCTCTTCTTGCCAGCTGTGGCACATGAGACAATGAACTTCACAGTGAAATCTGGCTATAATAAGACACATAATCTGTTTCACTTACTTTTAAAGAAGGCAGTTGTTTAAAGCAGCTGGTGAAGTACACAGATGTTCTGGTTGAGGGCAATCCAATATTGAAATGGCATAATATGGCAACAAAATCCCATTTTAAAATGAATGGCTGACAAAAGAAATATTTAGTTAAGCACCCTACCCTTAATTATCGTGGCAGATATTTTTCATCTGGAAGCGTGTGTTGAAAAGTTGCTGAACAACCAAGCCTTCTTTCTGGCAGAAAATGTTGTGTTGCAGTTCCTTAAGACAGAAAAGATGCATTCACTGGCTTGCTGGACTCAATTCTGCTCTGTGAGTTTGCTGCCTGAGTCTGCAAGTGAAATGACAGTGGCTGTGCAGAGAGGCTTCATTCATCTACAGACATAAGTGTTGTGAAGTCGTATAAGAAAAGAAAGCCGTAGGTAACATGCTTGTGTCAGGGTCCTGCTCCTCTACGGGAACCAGCAGAGTTGAATTTTTAAGCTGGAATGGAGACCAGCTGCCTCAGTGAGTTTCCTTGTGGAGACAGTTTTTGATCATAATATTTTCTCATCTTCATGAATGCCTGCCCAGTGAAGCATGGAAGTGTTGGGCTTTCTCTCCCTGCTGCAGAAGAGGAGGTCAACTTATGCAATTTCCTTGCACTTCATTTCTTTGAATTTGCACAGCTGCCCTCTCGGGACTGTGAAGTCCCTGGCCCTAGGGCCTGCCAGTTTTGGAAGCTTCTAAATGTCAGGTCTAATCTCAGTTTTCATTTTTAAAAATACAAAGTTCCTTGACTTTTTGCTTGCAGAGAAAATTGAGCTATTCCCAGTCAGTCAAATCTTGGTGCCATTACATTTCTGGGTATAAGGCAGGAGAGAGAATGAGATGTGACTGTTTCATTTCCCTGCAATAAAATGAGGCATGGTCCCTTTAATTACACCAATTAAATCAGTTAAATAGTAACTTTCCTCATTATCACAAGGCCCGTGCTTTACACAGGCCTGTTCTCTAGCGCAACCCCCAGCCTCAGAAGTTCTTTGTAGCCTGTCTTGGCCTTGCAAAGACCAGGGCATTTCTGTATTGCCTGGTTCCCAAGGTGGGAGCTCCTCACAGAAGACACCCAAGCGCCTGAGGGGAGAGGGAGGACCAGAGTAGTTGAATGTATGGGAGTATGGTAAAACAAGAAATTGTATGTATTTTCTCATTCCCTCTCCTGGCTGCCCAATTTGAAGCCATTACTAGAATAAAGCTGCAGGAGTCTAGCCAGGAACAGAAGGTAGGTAGGTAAGTGGTATCAAAAGTTCAGTCTATGACTGAAAGTACAAACCACTCTGACCTCTTCCATAGCTTCCAAGGCTTCCTCACTTGGTGCAGATCATTTTACATCCTTCTCTGAGCCGCTCCAACTGCCACTTCACCAGTTTTAGCCCCAGGGTTGTAATTTCTGCCTACCTTCCCTGCCCATCTATCATTCACTTCAAGTGTTAGTCAGACCTTCTGCAGCTGTCAGTGGGGCTGACAGTGGTTGCCTACGTGTCAGTAGGCTGTTGTCTGATGCTTCCTGGCAGCACGGGTGGTGCAGAGACTGTGAAATTCATCTGGTCAGATAGCATTCAGCTAAGCTGGACTTCCTGTCTGCATTGGCTTGATCCCAGTTTATTAGTGCCATGATAATTTTCACTGAGTTGTAGGCACATAACTTGAAGTCACACTTCTTGTTTGCAGGAGAGGCACAGTGTTTGTCCTTCTGCCATCCTTGTCAGTGAAACAGTTTGTCTTTCCTATACTGCTGTTCATCACCCAGCGTTGTTTTGATTAACTGCTTTCATTTTCTAGAATTCATCATCACAGGGACCCCCTGTGTCTCAGAGTGTTGTAACCCTGCTGCATGCTTGCATAGTCTTGGAGGCACTGATAAGAAGAGCCTTGTTCTAGCAGTGTTGTGTCTTCCCAAACTTTAGAGGATATGAGGCATGTATGGCATGTAGGAGTTCTTCTCTGACCTGGAAGGATGAAGGTAGAAAGTTTTGAGCTCAGCAGTTTCACCGTTTCAGTGCAGAACACTGTCAGATTTATTCTTACTCCCAGCACTGTTACAGAGACCTAGAGTCAGGATGGGCTTCAAAAGAAGATGGTGGGATGTGGTGGATGGATTGGGAGCAGGGCCTGGGAAGACCTGGGTTTCTTCCTAGGCTTGTGCTAAGACTGGGGTCTCTTGGGCAAAAAGATTCACTGTCTAAAAAATGGGGATAGGCAGATTCCTTTTGTATAGACCTATGAAGGTTGCAACACTCTTCTTTTGGAAACAGCTTCTTCTCAGGTGTTCTTCTTTTGAATGACCCCTCCTGGACAAAGTTACATCTGTATTTCCGTGTCACACTGTTTTATAATGTGACTTCCCAACAAAGCCCATCAGTGGCAGGAGGTGAGGGTATACATAGGCTTTAACACATTCATTCACATTTAACTATGTTTTCAGGAAAATATTTAGAAGTACCTTCTCCACTTAAGAGGTTTTCTATTGCTAGACATCCTGAAAATGAATGTGTTGCCCTAGGGCAAATGCGGTATCTTCTTTATTACTCATAACATGGTTGCTTTAAATCTTCTGCCTTTATTGAGAAAATGATCATCCTTGCTGATGATCCCTTGTTGAGGATCCCTCCATTAGTCTATCAGGGAGGCAGTTAGTAGAGATGTAGATGAGTCATCTGAAGCCTTGTGTCTCTTAGTGCATGTTTGCAAACCTAATTTTAGTCAGTCTACTCCATTCCACTCTGCCAAAATTAGATAACATTGTTAGAGCTATGCAAGTGTTTAAATCAAAAAGATTCTCCTGATAAATATAATTAGGAAAAGCCGTTCTCTTTAGCTGTATTCAGCTGTATTCAGTCATGGGTCACAAATATATCCATCTTTTTTTTCCCTTTTTTTTTTCTACAAAGTACCTAAATTTTGGTTGCTAAGACTGCTCTCAGACCCACTGGCTTCAGCATGCTTTGAGTCACATTCTTAACTATGCACACATCCAAATGTGTGCCTGACATTTCCTGTGCATACTCATGCTTAAAAGTGATTGTTACCACTATAGTGGTTCTGCCTGCAAATGCCCTCATGAGGTACAGCAGCAGTTTAGATAAAGATTTCTTGACTTGCCAGGAAAATGTCCTGTTTACTGTTAATTAGATTTGTATTTGAGCACCTCTTACCAGTGAATCTTACCCCTTTGCCCTTGGGGATCTGACAGAGAGGTGTTTTTATGGTCACAAACTGAAGTCAACATGCATTGGGACAGGAGCAGAACCTGATACGAAACATCAACAAAACACATCCGAAAAAGAAGAAAGAAACTGATAGTGTTTGCAAATTGACTCTTAAATGCTACATCTGATGCCATTACAACAGGCTTTTAGCAGCATTTGTTACTTCTGATTAGATTTGTTAGATGTACTAGATGACAACAGTCTATTTAAACATCCATTCATGCTCTTGTTCTAGTGTGTTTTAGAGTCCTGTGGGTATTATATTTGAAATTATGTGAACATACAAGAAACCTCTCTTCTTTCTTCCTGGAACTTTTATTCTGATTTGCCAGCCGTGGCACTGTGCTCCTGGGATCTCTTTGGCTTTTTGTCTAAAGAGGACCAGACGTGGAGTCTCTGGACTTGTGTTTCTCTCCAGAAGCTTGTGTTGGAGGAATGAACTTAAGTCACAAAATCTTCTTTGCAAGATGAGATTTCCTGCTCCTTCCCATTCCTCCTAAACATATCATCTGTGTGCCAGCAGGGGTTATCTCAGAGAGAGAGATGTGCTGCCTGCCTGTGGAAGAGGTGGCTAACTCCAAACTGATGTGAGTGAATGCAGTGGTTAAAGAGAAGAACGAAGGCTGGCCTGTCCCCTTGTGTGCAGCCTGCATGGGGAGCAAGTGACTCGTGTTCTGGACAGCATGCTACAGGCTTCTCACAGCTTGGGATCCCACAGTTGCAGCTGATGTGTGACCAGTCATCCAGCATGGCTGGAGTGTGGAGCTGTGGAGCAGGAAAAACACTGGGACATGGTCCAGAAAGAGACTAGTGCACTGAAAAATGTCCTAAATATGTATAATTTAGCAAGATCTTAATGCCAAAGAGCATCATCTTATCTCACAATCAGGACTGAATGTTGGATCTTACCCTCTGGCATATAAAGGGGCTGGAGAGGGGAGATTGAAGTATTTCTGTCTTGGCCTTATTGGTGCTTCACGCTTCTCTTATCCTGTGGGTTCTTCCCTTTCCTTCTGCTGCCAGTGTTCTGCTATGTGCAGGGGGAGGGCAGAGCCCTTGCTTCCATTGCACCTGTTTCCTGGGTAAACAGATTCACTGCTGTTGACAGTGGTCCACAAGCTCCTCAGCCTGTTGAAGTTCCATTTGAATAAACAAAGCATATTTTCAGTTGTATGCAATGCTTGGCCACATTAGCAGAGAGCCCTAGCAGGTGTCTTGAAGGCTTCTAGAAATGAGACAACAGTCCCCGAGCGGAACATGCAGTGGGCTGGCTGCTTAGCTAATGGAGCTGGCCAGCCTCCACTGGATTTGACCCAGGACAACTAGATTAACACTACCCAAAAAAACCCCACTTGTTTTCTTTCTAACCAGCAATGTCCCCTTCTCTTCTGTCTCTCAGCAATCTGTCCCCTGATCTTTCCCCAACTCTCTTTTTCTGACCTTTTCCCTTCTTCCTCCTGCCACAAGGATCAGAAGTACAAACACACCATTTGCTAGTCTGGAGTAACCCCTGAACAATTTTGCCTTCTTGCCACTTAGATATTCCAGGAAGTAAATGCTGCCTTTGGTTTTGAAAAAGACTGGTGGAGAACTTGCAAGAGGCAGGTGAATTCCTGTGGCATGCAGGAATAGCAGCTCTGTGCTGGTGCCAGGGAGTTGTGTAGAAGTGTTGGGATGGCACTGTGGGAGTGAGCCTGTGATGCTGTATCTTCCAGCTTGTGACACTGGGAAGGGCTTGAAAAGCATGAGACCCTGGTATCAGGTCTCATTCCTGCACTGCATGTGCTGGCTGGGCAGTTGCCTTTTGGTGGTAAAACTCTGTCTTCAAGTCTTACTGAAGGACCCAGTAGAGTTATTCCAGGTGCTTATTCCTAGAGGGGACTGAACAATTGTGCACATCCATCAAGTGTATTGCTGCATGAGTCTGCGTAGATGGGAGGGTGTCACCTATCTAGCATTGACTGAGTTAAGAAATAAAAAGAAAAATCTTTATTTGCAGGATTTATTATGATTGGACAAAAAAAAAAAAAAAAAAGCAGGCAGTTAAACAAAACACTTAAATGGGAAATAAAAAAGGTAATGGCGTTAACAAGATCAAAAATTGATCTTGAATAGTGTGTATTAAATTATTTGTATTTATCCTGGTGTCTCAGTTAGTGGGACATTATTAATGACATCCTCAGAAGGTGTGGTTAAAATGAGAACTTTTTATTTAAAAAAAGGGGTTTGAAATATGAAACACAACAGGAAAACTGTTGGAAAAACTGGAGGCCAAGAAAGTCATTATTAGACTATTTTCTGCCTTCAGTGGATCTGATTACCTGATCATTATTCTGAGCACTGCTTGGAAAAGGTGGGAGATGTGAGAGATTTCTCCTTGAAGTCTTGCTACAGATGTTGAGATACTTCTATAGCTCCATGTTAATGTATGGCTGAGCAGCCTTCAGAGACTGGGAGAAAGTTCTACTTGATTAGAAGCAGCATCAGGTGGAAAATCGTGGATGAAATCAGAAATAAGTATCTTTGTTAATTGTGAATTATGGATGAAGGTTTTTCTCTGCTAGTTTCATATCTATAAAAAAAGAATTGTTAAAATCTGCCTTCAGTTAAGGATATTTTAGTAAGTTCTCCATGCTGGCTCTTGAAGTTAAAATAATATCTACTTACAGAAGAGGTGGAAGTTAGAAAGTAGATTTTGTTTAAGTTGAACCACCAAAGCCTCTTCCTGCAGAAGTATTGTGAGGACTGCATTAACTCCTGCTAGTTCTCCTGAATAATGTGTATTCAAAATTTGCAGACTGAACAGAATGAACATAAAGTTTTGGGGTTTGTTTTCTCTCCCCCTCCATATTCTAATTATGAATAGAATTATGAATAAAAATGTAACCTGGTAGCATTAAAGCTGTGGAGGAGACCAAGCTTAGAGTCTGTCAGCTCAGTGCTATGGCAGATGATATTTATTTTGTAATATGTATAAAGTTAATTTTTAGATGGAACTTAGGGAGTTATGTAACTTATTTTTGTGTGCTATGAATTAAAATTCAAATTTCCATTGCTACACAGTGTGACAAGTCAAAACCAGAAAAAAAACCCTATCAAATGCAAAATGTACATCATTCATTTTGCCCAGGCTAATGTAAATTTAAAAATTCTGAATACAAGTGTAGTTAACCATGTAATTGCTTATTGAGTTTTAATACTGAATAATGTATTCTGCTGATCACCTAAGGATGCACCAAGTTTCTTCCAACCAGTAAGAGTTTCTGTTTGGAAAACAGCTTAAAAAAGCACAAATGTGAACCAAAATGCCAAGAGTGCAGGACACCCTGTTTTAATTAATTTGACATATTTACACCGTAATTAATACTTACTGCTTTTGCAAAAACAACTTGTGCGCCCAGCTGGAAATGAAGGTGGGCTCAGAAGGAGCTCACTGCACCTCTGCATGCCTTTCTCACTTCCAGACAAGAGAGTTGGCCAGGTCAGAGATCTGCAGCACAGACCCAGGGCAGCTTCCACAGTGGTTGTGAAATCACACTCTGCAGTCCCCCTGAGAAACTGGCCTTTGCTTTTATTAGAAGGTTTTAAAGATCCCAAATTGGAATGCAATGCTTACTGGCTACATTAATTTGAAATAAAAAGTTTTTTATAGCTAAAAACTATGGTTTTCATTTGATCCATCTGTAGGAGTTCAATTTTTCTGTTTTCTGTACAGAGAAATAAATCACCATTATGTGCTGATTTCTCTTTATGCTTGTTTATTGTGTTGTGATGGTTTGTTCTGCTTTCAAGTATCATTAATCCCCAAGAAGTAAATCAGAATTTCTGAATAAGCTTTTCTTTGTCAGGTTTCACTGGGGTTTAATCCTCGGCATCATTAAAAAGGCTTTTCTTTTTATGGAGGAGCCTTGTTAGGAATTACAGCATGCAGACAGTAAAAGTTCAGACATTGTAGTTAGCCCCTATTAGAACTTGTATTTCTCTTTTCCCCTTCTCCTTCTCCCACGTGTAGCTAGCTGTCTAGAGCTTGGGGTGAGGCACAGACATAGTGGTTTGACTGAGAAGGGTGAGCAGAGGAGGAGCTGTGCTTTAATCTGGTCCGAGGCTCCAGTCTGACTCTGGCTTCGCCTCTCAGCCGTGCGGTGGCTTTGGGTGAGTTTCCCGGCACCACCAGCTGGAAATAACCACATGTAGCATTTAGTCTTGGGTGGTGTAGTCTATGTCTCTCTGCAGTGGAAAATTTAGGCGTTCAGTGCAGGAAGACTTGCTTCAGAGATAACAGCAAGACAGAAGAGACTCATTAAAACAAAAGTAAAAACTAAAACAACCTTCAGTAAAACCACTGTGCCAAGAACTGCTACAAACCACATTTCCTCCCATGCTTCTTTACCTGCCCTTCACAAGCAAAGACTGTAGCACATCAGCCAAGAGGCAAATAATTAAAAACACTCCCAAACTCTGTCCCTGAGAGGTGTCAGCAGTGAGGAGTCCTGTTTGATGGATGGTCCTGCATTTAGGAGATGGGGAAAGAGTCTCATCTCTGTTCCCTTTCCTGTTTCTGGAAAATGCTATCAGAGTGTTGTGGGCTGGTCCCAGATTAATTTCAATAAAATTGAAAAACTGAGGCTGCATGTGGCAGAAGTGTTTTTTCACTCTAGCTGGCTCCAAAGGAAAAACTCCAGAAGGCCATCAGGCACTTGGACAGGTTCCACACCTTGAAAAGTTGCTAGTGGTAGGGTTTCTGCTCCATTGGAAACATGGGATTCTCTGGTGGCATTTGAAGCAGCGATAAACCCATACACTGAGGCAGAGAAGCCCACACAGAGAGGACAGCATACATTAAAAGACTTGAGATGTCACAGGAGAAACTGGATTTTTTGTAGGATTGTGTAAACTTTTTACTTTCTGCTTTGTAAAAAGGACTCATGATCTGTACAGCAGTTTTTTGCAGTTTAGAGCTAGTCTGCAGACCTCACAATGATGCTATACTGTTATGATTTTCTTTTGGGACTTCTTATTTGTGGCTTTATATCTAAAATTTCCACTTAAATTTAGCTTGAGGAAAATATCAATCAGCCATAGTTTGGGAGAGGGAGAGAGCCTTTCTGTTGACTGCAGTGTGATTGAGATGCAAGTTCAGGTGTGGATGTGTGAGTTGGATGCAAAATGAACGTATGAAATGGGCAAAAGGATCTCTGAGGAGAAGAGCTGGGTATAAAAAGGCATAGATGGGGATATCTTGCAATATCCTCAGAAGTGCCTCTGATGCAAGAGGGATGTCTTTGTTGCTGGACAGAGTTTGCCATTGGATTTAAAGAATGGTCATTCACTCTTTGATTGAGACCACTACAAAGAATAAAAAATTACTAATCTGCTTCATGCTGTCCTGAAGTGTACCCTCCAATCTGCAAAAGTAAAGCAAGAGCTGATGACTTTTTGATATATACTGAATGTTTTATTATAATATCTACTATCCACAGAACAACCTTGCTAAAAACTCCAGAAAATGTAAATTACATGCTATGAATAGGCAAATGATCCCTAGGCAATAATGTGTGCTGAATAACCTTTATACCTTAGCTAACTGCCAGATCTGCACTGAAATCTGCTAGCTGAGTAATGCATTGGGTTTGATGCTGCACCTGGCTCTGGACATGGAAAGCAAGATCAGTTGGCCCTGGCAGTGGGACTGCTGTGTGGAGGATGACACTGGAAAAGGTTCAACCACAGCATCTCAATGCATTTGGAGAGTAAATTTTCACTACAAAACAGTGCTCAGGACAAGCTGATTTGGTCTTCTCCAGGCCTTTCATATTCTTTTTTAAGAGCAAAGCAACCTTTCAGGACCATTTGTTGAAAGCAGAATGTACCACTGCTGCTAGGCTTGGAGGAAAAAAAAACCATCCTCTTATGATAAGGATTGAAACTGCAGCGGTGTCTACCAACGCCAACATGAAAGAACACAACCTAACTGCATGTCTTATTTTGGGCTTCTGAGTGATTCTATCACTCTCTATGTCATCAGAGCTGTTTCAGAACATATTTTCAGCTATATCAGCCACAGTGGATATTTTTAAAAATTCTTTCCTATTATGCCATTCTGCTACCGACTGAGAAAAGTGAAATGGTAAGGCCAGCTTTCAAAGGGATGCATACCCTGTCTGCTTCAATGAAATCAATATGTTAGTCTCCACCTACTCTGGCCTGGGGTTGTTTTGTGAACTACGTATCAGAAGAACATCATATCATTACAAGCATTTGAAAATTATTCTCTAAAATCAATGTGCTATTTTTCTCTTAAGCTTGCATTTAGCAAAATCTTCTCAACATTTCTTCCCTCTGAAAAAGTTAGTGGTGATTAATTATGAGAGAAATGCATCTGAAATTATTTTCTCCAGTGACATGGATTCATCTGTTCTATGGCCCACATAATTCTGTTTTTACCACAGTGACATTCCAGAGGTTACATCCAAGATAAATTTATCTTGATGTACGCTATGTTATTTATCCATGGAAATATGGGGGTAAGGGGGGAGGAGCAAAATCTGGCTGCTGCTGTGTCTGTGCACATGCTAGAAAATCTGCTGGCAGCAAATCCAGCACATGGTGAAAAGTTAGTTGGCCTGATTCTGTCTTTTCCAGAAAGTCAGAGGAACGGGGCGGCGCCGAATGCCCTGAACCGGCAGCGCGGACCGTGGGGCTCTGGGTGGGCTCCGCGCCCCCGTGCAGCTGTACACGGCACGGAGCAGCCCTGCCCAGCACCAGCCATCGCTCTGCATAATGTCAGCGTCTCACAGAGCCCCTCCTGCAATCAGCTGAGCTGGGTTTGAGTGGGAACGCAGCGCTTCAAAAGATACCTTTGGTGCCACACTAAAGGTCATCCCCGCTATCGCTCTTCCCCCTTTATGTGACCCTGTATTGTGAAAGCAGCTGCCCTGGGGCCACACAGAGGGAACCACCCCGTGTAGCTGTAGAAACAGAAACATCCTCCTGTCCCTATAATACCCGGTGTTAACTTCAGAACTGCTCAAGGGCCATATCTTCATCCAGTGAACTGACAAAAATTGCCATCCTCTCTCACTGCCTCCCTCAGCAATTGCCCATTGTGGACTTGTTATTTCTTTCTCCAGCAATGGTCTGCAACCTTGCATTGTGCTAAGAACACACATGAGATTGATGGCCATGCCACATGGGGTGGGAGCAGGGGTGCCTTTGAGCAGCCACCATCCTCCTCATGGAGATTACAGTCATCAATTTCCATCTGCTCTGAGCATCAACAACATGATTCCTGGCTTTAGAAACATCAGTTGATTCCCAAGGCTGAGCAGGATTTCATTTGGCAACCATTACTCCACCCCTACCATCAGTGCTATAAAAAGACATCAGCAGCAGGTAATTTGTTTTGGCTCTATAATATATGGGCCTGAAAGGACATATTTTCCTTTACCACGTCATATTGGTACCCACATTGGTACCTTTTGAGACTTTAGAGATGCCTTATGGCTTTCAGTCCAATAGCACAGTCATCTCTCACTGGCTAATCAGAAGCATTATTGTTCAACACTTGTTTTTGGGAAAAAACCAGAAACTTCAAACCTTAATTAAACATGGTATAAACCAAGCCTGAAATTTCAGGATAATAGAAGAAGCAGATCTATTTGCAGAGAAGCAGGCTCACAGCCTTGTTGCTGTTATCTGCATCCCATCCAGCAGCACTGGTCCCTTCTCCTTGCTTGTGACTCTTCCTGTGCGTTCCCCCACCCCCTTCCCACTTGGCTGCAGGCTCAGGGTCTCTGTTGATATGTGGTCCCCATTTCATAGCTGAGCTGGTCTGAAAGCACACACAGTAGGAGCTGCTGCACTTTAATCTGAATTTGAACATCTATTTCTGTCAGGGAAGACCTTTGCCAGGGTAGAGAGGATGGTGGGGATCCTTACAGGAAAAGGGGACACCCTGGAGGAAGCAGCTGGGGACTGTGGAGTTAAGGCTAATCCCTCCTCAAGTGTCAGACCCCACAGGCTGCAGGTACATCTCTGGTGCAGCTGGTAGATCCCTAAGCTGAATAGCTCTGAGCTGAACCTTTCGAGGGCTTTTCAAACACTCTTTTCCCAAATGCTTCTAAACAATGCCTGTGATTACTCCAGAACCATGACTATAACACTTGGAGGAGGAAGAAAGGCTTAATAAACCCAAATGTGTTTGTTAGCAGTAATTCACAGCAGGGTCTGTGGCTGAGCCTGCCAGCTGCCACAGTCTGCATGGGTTGCATTTAGCCAAGGCTAAAAGCCGGAGCAGTATTGGCTCTGAAGAAACCTACTGTTCCCTCCTATTGTCTAGAGAAATAAATTGCTTTATAGTAATGCCTGGAAATTGTGTGCTAGTCAGTCACATGCTAAACAGATAAATAGCAAACAGAATACAGATTTGTTCAATGAATTTCCAAAGCTTTCTCGCTGAGGTGTCATTCTGTTTGAACTCCTATTGAAAAAGGGGCTGATTCCTCCCTGTGTTCTTCCAGGTGGTGGTTTGTCCCTTCAGGGACTATGTAGAGCACTATCACATCAGGTGTTGTATTAGAACACTTCGTTGTGCAAGTGTTGACTGCAGTACTGGAATAGTGTTTATTTCCTTTCACCATAGTGTGTTCTAGATCCATCAGGAGTTGCAAACGTTCTAGGATACCTGTGGCTTGTTTCTTTCCTTGCTAGAGCTGAGCTTGCTGTGGCTATGAGAGATCTGACTGGTGACATGTGGCAGGTGGGTCTCGGACACCACGATAACACTGTCTGAATGTCCTGACTGAGCTGTGCATGGGAACATTACATGGGCTGATTCTGTCCTTTCACAGGCTGATTCCTGAAGATGTTCAGGGAAGGTGTTAACATCATACTTAAATTCTCTACTGCAGTGTTCATCTACATCTTTCCACCAAATGTTCTCTCTATAGGCTCCAAAGCGATTGTTAGTTTTTGTCCCCTTCTCCAAAGATATGGTCTCAGCTCTGTTCTTTAGGAGACCTTCCTCTGAGAGTGGAGGAACTCTCAGATGAAGGTTCCATGGACAGCAGGAGTTTTGCATTTCCGACCTCACCCATTTGGGTCACTTTAGTGCCAATGTACCTGCTCTGTCACCCACCTTGGCTCCATTTTCTTGCCCAGCCAGATGCAAACCCTCTGCTGTGGCCTCACGTCTTGTTTCTGTCATGTTTATGTCTACTCTATGCGCTGGTGTTTGTTGTATCTTCCTCTAGAGCCCCAAAATTTTGCTTAAGTAGTCCAATTTTTGGAGCAGGGAATTTCACAACATGGAGTAGAATTTGTCCTTGCAAATGAGGAAAAAAATCTCCTACAAAATCAATGGATTTCTGTCAGTATAAAATAAATTTGAGGGGGAAGAACCTCTTTCCTTCCTCTGCATGCCTCCATCTTTTTCCCTAAAGTGTTGTAAACAGCAAAACTGCTTCTGGTAAGCACTGCCCCGGCACTGGAAATGGCTTTCTATGGCTACTTACAATTACTATGGAGATCGATAGGGAATAGCAGCAGTTGTGCAGTGAAGAGTGAATGACATGAAGTTAACTTTCCCTCCCCTGCTGGGATTGATAGTGTACTGTGGTCCTTTTTCCTTATCTTTTTTATACAAGAGTTATTTCAACCTTGATTTTTCTTGATTGTCAAAAGAGAAGTTATAGATTTTACTGTACTGTAGCAACCCAAAACATTGCTGCAATTCAGAAGTGTGTCTCTTCATAATCTACCCTCCAAGCACATTTGGAGGCTCACAGATGCCGTCACCATAATGCATTTTGAGTTAATCTTGTTATGTTTCACACACATATATGTAAATGTCCTTGTGCCGTGTTTGGAGCTGTATGGGGAAGAGGGATGATCTTCATGTGCCTTCCCTTAGAGCGATACTGGCCACATGGGATGGCATGCAAAGGAAAGTGGAAGAGTCTTGAAAAGCTGGGGGAAAAAATTAAAAGCATTAAGAAAGAATGGGAACCATTTTGTGCAATCTACATATAAACAAAATGTATACCATTGTAAATGTCTTTTTTCTTAACTTTTTTAAAGCTTGGACAGTACAATGCCTGCCATGTTAAATTGTTTCCTTCAGAAGGCGTTGGCAGTAGCAATTGTATTGAAATGGCTTTGAAGGCTGGACTGAACAGTGAGATAACTAGTAGTTACATTTTTGGTTTGTGCATTATCATATTGCTCTAATTCAGCTTAATGAGTCAATTACCCACTTACAGAAATTAATTACAAAACAGGCTCTAAAAATGTCCAGGATGGGTTTTGTCAAGCCAGCATCATGTTGTGGGATGTAATGAATAATGCTGAGCCTCTCTCCATCTCTGTGCCTGTAGACTCTATTTCTTGGGGTAGAGGTGGTGAGAGTGGAAAGTTTTGGTCTTGGACTGCAGTACTAAACCTTCTGTCCGTCTGTTGTACTTCGTATTTAACTTCACCTTGAGTAAAAGTGAGCTTGGGACCACCAACAACATCTTGGGGAAAAAAAATTTGGGAGGGGTTTGGAGCTAATTGAGCTGCAGCACTAAGGGCTCACCATCATTCTGGGGTACTTGGGTGCTCACAGAGAGGATTTACTGCAGGGATTCTGATTCTGATTCTGTTACGATGGTGCATCTCATGTCAAGGGAAAGGGATGCAATAGATCAGCGTTAAATTAAAACACATTTCATGTATTTATAAATGAGCAGTGATATCCATTTTCCTGCTTTGGTGAACCTGACACATATGAATGTACAAACCTCAGTCTCTGGTGGTTGATATTATTTTAATAGTAAGTGAAAGCCCAGGGAGTATAAATGGCTTGTGTTTCTTCGTGACAAAACTGGATTATATAAACCTGAAAGGAAGCACTATACTTGGCAGAATAAAACTTATTGATGTATTGCCTGTTAATCTTTCAACATTAACACTGAAGTTGGGATTGGTTTTTGGTGGGTTTTGGTTTGGTTTGTTTTTTTCTGATTTGGGAGTTGTTTCCTATTATCAGTAAAAGAAATTAAGCATTGAATTGATTATTTGAATATTTAAAGGCTGAATTGTGCATTGCCATGAATGCTGTGATCCTTAAAGGCACTGACAGCTTTCCCTCTGGCTGTTAACATGTCTGCTTTATACAACACAAATGTCAACATCACTACTCCTCTAATTAGAGCAGTAGGTCAAACAGTGTCTTTGTCTGTGGAGGAACCCAAGCCATTAGCCATGTTAAGAAGAAGCTCCTTTGTTAAGCTTGATTTATGTTTCTGAGGTTTGTTTTATCCTGTGGCAGCCTACAAATGCTGTTTTCAGAGTGGGGCATTTTTGCTGACTGCAGAAAGGGAAATACACAGAAGAGATTGTCCCTCCACTGATTCAGCCTCTGCCTGAGCTGCAAAGCAAACCCTCCCCAGCAATCCCAGCTCGCCACAGCTCTAGCCTGTGTGAGAGAGTGCATTGCTTTAGTTTTATTCAAACACAAGAAATGGAGGCTTCCAGAAAGTTTAAATTATAATAGTATTGTAAGTTGTAGAAGGTTATAAAAGTAGAGAAATATAGTGTTATCCCTTAAAACTGATGCAAAGAAAAACTGCCATCATCCTTGTTTGGGTTCTCTGCTGGAGGCACCAGTTCAGTTTTGCCTTTTCTGATTTGTTTTTAAGTAGGATTTAGCATAATTTCCATAATGATAAATCTTCCATTTAAGATCAAGAAAATAGTGTTGTCTGTCTTGAATATAAAAAAAAAATATGGTTGATATTTACAGATCATCCCATTTGTTTTTCTGATGTCTTTGATTGCATCTCTTCCAATGCAATAGGCATCTCACAAAACTGAAATTGTGTTATGGAAATACATAGAAAATTGTTTTAAAGTAGACTGTGGGTTTAACATTTTTATTTTAATTTTAAAAAATATTTACAATTTTATTTAAATATATTTTTATAAGTTGATTTTTTTATATAACATTTTTGTCTCTGTGATCTTGTGTTTTAGTGGATACATAGTTGGTGAGTCTCCAGTGGAAATTCTCAGATTTCAAAACAGCAGGATTTTTCCTTAGAGTAATTAATAGTCAAATAAGCTAACATTGGCATGAGCTACTGTATATGCGTTAATTCAGCTAGTTGTTTCTCTGGAAAGAGAGTGCCAGCAGTAGAGAGGAGATCACAGCAATCTTTCCTCCTCAGAGATAAGTATGTTGAAGAACAGTGCCAAGCAATAGATGGACAGTAAATGCTTTGGGTATTGTTTCTCTGTGTTTTGTTCTCGTTAGCATTTGGCTTAGCCACTTGTGCTTCCTTTCTCCTGCCATTTCCCTACAATGCCATGTACAGATGAATAAGTGCCACCACACGGATCAGGGTGGTGTCAGTGACTCCTTACAGATGAAATATTCAATTGCCTCTACCCTCTGGCAAACCTGAAGCACATGGAGAGCATAAAGGACAGTATTCCATCATCCCTCCTCTAACCCACCCTGAGCACACAGTATGCCCAAAATCTTGTGGCACTGGTGGGCATTTCTTGTTTGGCTGGGGCTGCCTTGTCCAAGGAATTGCCTGTAATTGGTCCCTGGGGCATGGGCTGGGATGTTCTGCTTCCTCCAGGAGAGAATGGTGTGGAGGGCTCTGCCTGCTGCCTTCCCAGTGCTGCCTGCCAAAAGCACTGCTCAAATGCTTTGCCTCTCCCAGGGTTGTCTGGGAAAGGAAACCACCTCCTGAACACCCCTGCAAGGTGCTGAAACATGCTTTTAACTAGAGGGGGGAAGGTTGATCACATTGAATTGGTAGATGGAAACCTGAAATGGCTGAAAGTGCTTGCAGTGTTGCAGAGAAAAAAGTCTCTTCTGTCTTTCTGCTGTGCCCGCAGCACAGCTCTGACATCTCAGGGGAGTTGAAGCTCTGGAGAATTTCCGTGTGTTGGAGGATCTGTGTTTTACTACCATGGCTCTTCAGGGGTTTTTTTTTGTTTGGTTTGGGTTTTTTTACATTTGCTCAGTGACTGTCATTCTGCAGAAAATTAAAGTTGTTTGTTACCCCAGACAGAAGCTGTATTTGCAGGTTTATGTTGCCCTTCTCTGAAGAGGCATTGCTGCTTCTGCCAAATTAGCTGCAGCAGATCTATGACCTGGAGGCTGCTTTTCAGTAGGCTGGAATTAAACCATCCAACACACATCCAGCATAAACACTGTTCCTATAATGAAGCTCGGATACAAGATACCAGGTGCCAAGTCTCTGTTGGATTTTAGAGTGTTACCTAACATATATTTAGAAATCCCAGTCTTATGCTGAAAACCAAACGAAACTGAAATAATGGACTTGGGCTTAATTTGTTTTCATTACTGCAGCACAGACCTATGAATTAATGACTTTGAATTAGGTTTTCCACTTCATATTGAATACAAACTGAAAGACCAAGGCATGCTATTTCCTCTTCTATTCTGCAGAATAAGAATGTCCTTATATGTGCACCATAACATTGCAGATGGAAAGCATGAAATAATTTTGACTGTTGTCTGTGCATAAAACAAGTTTAATATGGAGATCATACATAAATATAAGTTTCTTAATTTGCATAATAGTTCGGCTCCTATTGACTTGGTACAAATATTTCCTGGGGGCTCTTGGTCAAATTGGTGCTCTCTGTTCCTCTCAACAAAGTCATGGATAGGTACCAAGCCAGCCAGTATCTTTAGGAATGAGCTGGGGAGCTCTGCTGTTTTGGAAACCTGAATCTCCACAGGTTTCACACTGAAGATACAGTGTTAGCTACGCTGGCTGTACCCTGGTATTTGCTGGTAACCCTGCTCACCAGGAAGCATTCCTCTCTCTCCTCACCCTGCAGTGCTGGCTCTCAGACAGCTCCACGCAGTCTCTGAAGACACGCTTCATTGCATGCTGTGTTATGCTTTATTATAATGAGCTGGGTGCTCATTAAGGCTTCACAGTTATAAAGAGAGCCGTAATTTAGCTTGAGGAATACTGTAATATTAGTGTGGCACCTGGAAACTAACCTTGTCTCAAGCTGGGTTGTGTCAAAATGTAAGTGAAGGTACTTATTTGTAACAACTGAAGTGGATGATAGAATTGCAAGTGTTTGTAAAATGTACAGATGAATAAGTGAATGAAAATGTAAGTCTACAAACCCGCTCTCATTCTCTTCAGTCATTCAGCCAGCCCTCCACTTCCTGGCTCTTTGGTGTCATGGCTATACAGAGGGACTCTGCCCTCATCCTCTGGTTTCAGAAAGCTTCCATTCCAGCAGAGACTCCCAAGAGACTTCCAAGGGTTTGCATCACACTGCCTTTTACTTTATACGTTTATGCAACCAACTAAATCAAGGCCGCTATTAACTGCTCCTGAAAAAACATGGTCTACTTCCCCTCTTTGGATCTGCTAGTAGTGCTGCTGTGGCAAGGAAGGTACCACACTGCAAGGGAGGAACCACACTGCAAGCGAGGAACCACAGTGAAAGGAGGGAACCACACTGCAAACGAGGAACCACACTGCTTCCAGCCATGGGCAGAGCTCTGCCCATGGTTTCTGCTGCCCAGAGCAAAGGGACTCCATCCACTGAACTTCATCTTGCATAATGTCTGTTGCCTAAGACAAGCACAGACACATCTAAAACATGAGTCTCCTTTATGGCATCTGACTGAGATCACCCTGTGGTGATGCTAAGTTTGAAAAGACTGATCCCCAAAACTGTCTTGAATGGGTGCAAATAGAAGAAAATAGAATGAAATAGCACCAGTGAAATGGAATTTGCAACAAGCTCCTGTCTCTTCTGAATCTCATGCTCATCCAGAGGTTTTTTAGTTGATCCAGCACCAGCTAACAAAGCAAGTGTGGTACTGATGTAGCAGGGAGTGTTGGGTCCCAGAGCCAGTCTGATGAGTGTGGATGTGCGTGCTGCTGAGTGAGAAGTATTCTTCCCATTTTCTGGAGGGGTTCTATTACAAACTGCAGTGCCTTGAAACTCCAAAATCAGAGCTGGGCACTGAGCATGGCAACAATGTGCACAGTGCCTCAGGCATGGCACAGACTGAGAGAGCCTGATAGAAAGCAAGATATAGAAAACCTCTTTATCAGCATGTTTTATTCTTATTCTCATTTTTAAAATGGTGTAAACCTAACTCTAAGTGGCAGTGGAAGTGAAAGACCGAGAAGAATGAGGCATCTGGCTCTGCTGGCACAGCAATTCATAGCTCTTGCTTTATTTTATTTTCCCTTTTCTCTTATTCTGGAGCAGGTGGGATGAGTACTGAAGAGCAAAAAACCTCTATCCAGAAAGGATATGGGGAGGGATAGAAAACCAGGCAAATAATAAAGAGTCCACTAGCTATGTAACACCAAGCTGGGATCTGGAAACCATTCCCTGTGTAGGCCACTGTATGATCAGAGTGAGGCAGGGAAATTCTGTTTTCATTTATCATGTATTTCAGGGGAGCCTTCCCTGAATCCATGGTCTGACTTCCAGCTGTGGTTGTATTATCAAGTGAATGAGGACCGTGGTCTTGGTTTTAGAAGCCAGTTAGCCCAAGCAGAAAGAGATGAGACAGGCAACAAAGACAGAAATATTGAAGGAGAAAGATTCATGGCAAAAAATGCAATGAGTTCTAAGGAAAATGATTCTTTGAAGCTTATACTCCCTAACCTAGTTCCAGTACCCTTCATGGGAACATGAGCTGGATTTGATTGGGGCTCTCAGAGGTCAGTGCTTTATCAAATAAGCTGCAACTGCCTAAACTAAGTGTGCACCCCAAATTGAGAGCTTTGCTTAGTTTCTGTTCTGTTTGCACTTTGGGGAGTTGGTTTCAGCAGACCAAATAACACTGCAGCATTGCTCAGCTGATAACACACCAGTAATAAAGTTCACTGATGGATCTTGCTGTGAACTGACTGAAGGGTTCTGTATGGGTCTAGAGAGAAGCCAGGGCGTGATGTAGGGCAAGACATCCAAGGCTATGGCAATTCATTAAATATTTCAAAATTCTTGTGTTGTTTTGGGTATTTTTAATTAACAATTTAATCATAATGCTGCTTTGAATGCTCCTTTCCATATTCTTGTTGGGGCTGAGAAATAATGGTTGATGCACTTGAAAGAAGACATTGCCTTTTGATCCCACTTGGCTGTGGTTGTTAGCATTACTGTTGAGGCTGAGCTGACTTAACACTGGCCCAATGGAAGATGCACTGCAAGCGTTATCTTATGTCCTAGAAATCCTCCGTGACCCTACCCAGCCCTGAATTTGTGGTCTTGGGAGATGGTGGAGTTCTAGAAGGGTCAGAAAGCCATTAGATGGAATGGCAAGCTAAGTTACTACTGAAACTTTCTCCATCCTCTGTATCTTTTCTTTAACCTGTTCTTTCTGTAATTTGTTGACTTTTGAGTGATTTTAATTTCTCTTTTTAATTTGTTTCCCCAAAACATTGTATCAGTAATGCAAAAGGACAGTTTTAAAGATTCCAGTCCTGTTTTAATAAACCCAGGTTATTACTACGAAAAGCATGTCTTGATGCAGTCAGAGGCTGTTGAATACTCCCACTCTGTGTAATGGCTCAAGGGCTAAACTATTATGTTAAGCTTTGGATGGAAGGGTTATCTTTTGACAAGTCTAAAGTGCTGACAAAATCCTGCATATTTTAGTTAGTGAAAAAAATGCCTGACAACTAGAAAGTTGTACTTCTAGGAAAAGTCTGTAATTCTGATGCTGATTTTGAAAGATACTGTGCATGCATTGTGAAGGGTTTGGTGGTCATCAGATGGACAAACTTGTACCAGTGGAGATGAGCAGTGATTCTTTGGGAGATCCTCCCTACCAAGCTGTCTTTAGTTTGTTCTTCTAAGAAAATAAGGTTTATGCTTCATCTCTCTGCCCATCCTCTTCCTTCTCTCTACCACCTTCCCAGTAGCTGAACAGGAGATTCAGAAGGGTCAGCCCAGTTTGACAGAGGAATGAAAGTCACTGGTTCATGACACTCACCAAGTGGGTGGAGAGAAGAGTGATTCAATCTGGTGTCCTTTGAGAGGTAAAGGCAGCATGCAGTCAGGTTGAGCAGCAGTTTGCTGCCAGCTTGCACATGTTTAGTAGATGCCCAACTCCTGAGAAGTGGCACTTTATGGTGTCCCTGCATGGTGATGGGAAGGTCACAGAGGACATAACACAGTCAAGAAAATCACTTTGGAAGAGATAAGGGGGGAAGGTTGCTAGGAGAAGAAGGATAAAAATCATAGTAAAGCAAGAATACTTCTGCCATTATTTGACAAACATTGTGCACAAACAAGTCTGGTGCACAAATGTGCTCAGGGATCCTGTTTCAGTTTTGGCACTCAGAAAATCTTTTTATCTGCCAGGCAATGAGCAAAATCTTTGCCAATAAATAATCAAAAGAGGGAAAGGGGGAAAAGAAGGGGCTGCCAGGATAATTTTTGTTTTATTAAGTATTGTCAGTAGCTTTGGACAAAGGATTTACATACAACGCATCTCCATTTGCTAGCTGTCCTTGTGTTTATTGAAATAATCTGAAAATTATTCATCTGTTGAAATTTATGGGACATCCTCCCACACTGATTACCACAATTAATATAGATTTTTTAGTAGAGTTTACTGACCTTTTTATGCCATTTTATGTCCACCTTGAAGAGGGTTTCACCTTTTCCATGATGGAGATCTACAAACAATCAGACCAGCAATGTTCACTTTTTATCAGAATGAAGATACTTAATCTAAATCAACACTATGATTAAGTTGTGCAGCTTGTTGTTTGGGCCCAGCAATGATTTCTTATTCTTCCCAGTCAAAGTATATCTGCAAATATCAGGGCCACATTCATTGTCTCTCACTGCAAACACTGGATTTAAGATGGTCTTCAACTGACCAGTATAATTTACCTTGTTCCACTGCCTAACTGAGGACACAGATGACACAAAAGATAAGTTTCTGTTGCAGCTGGAATGTCTAATTGCTAATAGGAATTTTACCACCAACTTCAGTAAGGATAAAGCAAATATTGATTCAAGCAAAACCACCTCAGTATCCTGTTAAATGCAATAAGGGATTATTGCAAGACATTAAAAATTGTGGAAGGAATATGGATGCTTTACTGTTGTTACAGGAGAGAGCTTTCCTGCATGTGTGCACCACGCTGTGTTACATGGCAGTCAAAGGTGTGGTGAGTTGACATGAAAAACTGCTGGCTGTACCCATTCCACCTTCTGGGATCCTCCTGCAAGTTTCCCTATGCCTATATTATTTCCATCCTGTGCTATTCCAAGAAACATAAATATCAGAAACAAGGCTAGAAACAAGGCCAGGCATTCTTCACCCTGGTGTGAACCTACCCTTCTAGAGCCTGCACAGCCTTCACTTTGAGCCTAACTTTTTGGGGATGGGGTTGCTGTCTTGAAAAGTGCTTTCCCAATGGATATCAAATGATGTGACCTAAGCATCAGACAGGCACACGCCTCTAGAGAACTGCAAGCGATAAAAATACAGTTAGGTGTGGTTTTGATCAGTTTTTGGTCAGCTCTTTCCCCTAGAATCTCTTAAGCTGTGTTTACATGCTTGTCTTGACTCCAGCATCCCTTACATCAGAAAATTTCTCCCTATCTTCACACCTGCTAGGCTGTACCTCACCCACCATGTGCCTCTGAAAGGCTTGTGACAGAAACCCTTCCACAGGCTTTTGGTGCCCACAACATGACATAGTGGTGTCTCATGATACAAGTATCTTATCTGTTCAGTAAAACACAATGCCTGAATTGCATTTCTTAATGGTGGATAGCATTTAATAGCCAAGCTAAGTACCAGAATTGAGGCAGTGCTAGTTTTGAGTGAGAAGCTCCTTGTCTTCCTTTGGGACTATTGTGAAGTTGGTATTTCTTGTTTCAAGCACAAACCCCAGAAATTTGCATGACCACCCCATAAATCAAGAGCTACAAACAAGTAATGCAGGCAGTTGAAAGGACCACTGCCTACAGCTGCTGAAACCACTCATCTTGTTTACTAAAGTTTAAGGAAAAATGTAAGCTGAAGGTGAAAATACATCAGCTGGGGAGCAATGTTGGAGGATAGCATATGCTTGGTGACATAAATATGGGAATGTTTTTCAGCTGATATCCCAAGTAAATTTATATTTACAGTCAGCCATATCTAATGGCTCTTTAGATCAAGGGCATTGCTAAGCTTTAACATTAAAAAAAGTTACGTGGGAAAGCTAAGTACACCCCTTAAAATCTGCAGTCCAGAACAGGGTTTGCAACACTGGAAATCTCAGCTTCTGGAAAAGAAAGGAGATGGTATGCCTCAGCTGAGCTACTGGTGGGAACAGCAGAAGTTCTTTGCCTGCTGCTGGAGCAAGTGTGGATGGTGTGGCTGGTTCTAACTATAGGTACAGAGGTGCCTTCTGCCTGCAGCAGGGAGATGCCCATGCTGGTGGCTGCAGTGAGACTGCTGACATGGAGCCTTACAAGATACAGCCCTTGGTACCACCAGCTGCCATGAAACAATGTGAAAATGTTTGTTTAATAAGGACTGTAAAATGTCCCCGGCACTCAGGACTCTTAAGTACTTTCATAATTTCAGGGGAACTTTTTCTGGCAGACTTTGATCATATTAAATAGATTTCCCATGATATCATAATGATCCATTTGTTATAAATGTGCTGATTTGCGGATGTGCAATTAGCTGACTCAAGCAAAAAGCATTATAGATACCCTGTGTATGAAGTGGCAGTTTATTTCTCTCCATATGGTCTATAACTTGTTCCATGCTGCTTACCGTGGGGTCTGGGCTTACTGCCCACTGCTCATCACAGTTTATAGAGAGGAAAATTGAAGGCAGCCACGGAGTTAATTCTTTGCAATACAGTTATTGCCTTAAGGCAATACCTAAGCTGTTTGCATCAGCCAGAGCATCCCCTTGGAAGCAGGTGAGTCCTGGCTGCTCCCTCTGCAGAGTGAGGGTGAGATGAAATCACCTTAGCAAAGGGCACTGCATGACTTGAGAGCCAGGGGCTTTCCAGTGGGGAAAAAAAAAAAATCCCAAATCCTGAATAACTCGTGGCCTGTAAAAGATTTTTTTCCCCTGACATATGTTTATTTATTGTTACTTGAATGGATCTATACAAAGGGCTAAATCTAGTCACTCTTAAGTCCATGGAAAGACTTACTTGGACGTCAGCAGTGATGGGACTGCATCCTAAATTAATATCCCCAAAAAGACCAATTTGTAAAATATGCTCAGTGCAGGATCAATTGTTTTGCTGTCAAAGTGTGGTAGCTGACACCTCACTTGATTGAACATTTTTAACTCTTCTAATAGTAAATAAGCATATTTTACTCTCCTGTCTGGTTTCTCTCTTGCTCCTTTCAAATGAGTGAGGAGCATGGAAAAAAAGAGATCTGGGAGAGCAAAAGCATATGTTAACTTACAGGGTTAAACTTTCTGAGGACAAGGAATTTTTTTTGCCTCATCAGCATGTTTAACAGTTGCAAATCTTGGTGTATGAGGAAATGTCTTACATTCAAGGACTATTAACAGCTGTGAAATTAGATTTACAAATTGGAATATATAACTGCATATTTTATATACTGTTGCATATCATTTGTGCATATATTCATGAAACTGTCTTGTAGTTTACGAAATTTGAGTGTATCATTTCAGTGGGAACTTCCAGATTTCTTAATCATGAAATCGTTAAATGAAAGACTTGCCATACGCAAGTTTTGAAATTTATGCAATAGAACATGATGCCTTTTGAAGATAACACAGAACTAAATCCAACTGATATGTAAGTATTAATAGTTATTTGGAGGGTCTGAAACATGCTTATTAAGAAAAAATATTTTAATCATGTCTACCTTCAAATAACTCTTAGTGGGTACAGTTTTATATTATGATTACGATTCTTATTTTTTAAATAGTATGAGCGACACATTCTACAGTGCTTCATTTCATTCTTTAAAAATAGGCTGGGTTTTGTGTTTGGTGATGAGTCATTTTGAGGCTGAGGCACTCACCTTTTTGCTCAGCCTTTAGCTCTAAGGATTGAAAATACGTAACATTATTGTCTTATACAAATCACAATTCATCTGGTAATGAAACTCTCCAAAAGAAAGCAAATACAAGACTTGGGAGTCTTTGGAACTTGAAAGCCGAGTACATGGCCAGCAGACGTGCTGCTTGGGAACCTATGGGAATATTCCCTTCATTGCAACTAAAGCCTGGCTTCTGTGTTTAGGAATCCTGATCTGCTCACACAGATCTCAACACATGACTGAAATAATCTGTTTATCCAGCATATGGTTCTTTGTGAGGACTGGATAGAAGTCAGCTACTCGGTCTTATGTGTCATTTGTCACAGAGAGCTGTGTCCTTCTAAGTGCTCCCTTTCTAGTCCAGGGCCATGGAGGCATTTTAGCAATGCAAAGAGGTGATTAGAGGCACTTCTGATGGAATGTATGTTGTGGTGCTTAATGAAATTAATTTGGCTTATGACAGGAGCATGAAAGGCAGCCCTGGGCTTTGTCCTACTCACTGTCACTATTTCCTAGGGTGACACTGGATGTGTCAGTAGTGACCTGCTCTTTGCTGTGCTTTCAGCATGTATGGTGCTAGCAGGAGGGGGGAGGCTGGGAGTATCCAGGTGTGCTCAAAGGTGTTTGTTCAGGAGAACCAAATCTTTAAAATCAGGGTTTTCTAGCTGATATAATTGCAGCTGATATTTGTGTGTAAGGAGAGCAATATCTGCTTGGTTTAACAGGGAAACTGTTCTACCTCATAAGCGCTGTCTCCTTCCCCCCAAATCAGTGACCATATCTATCTCAGACACATAACATCAGAGAAATAAAAAGGCTCCTCAGATCTTTGCTTAGCCCACCTTCCTGCATCCTTCTGCCTAGAACAGTGGAACCAGCATTGCTGATCTGGACCATTAGTGATTTGTGTCCATACTTACTTGGAGAGGCATTTTTCAGGTTATGTCCTTTTCTAATACATACGGTAAAGTACTATTTGCACTGACTAACTCTATAATTATAGCAGTGTGTGAGCTATACAGAGGAACTGCCACGTGACCCCAAATAATGTCAAATTTTAAATTCATGACAAGCAGGATTTTTTGAATGAAACAGGGAGTGCTCAGCATCCACACAGATCTCAAAGCAGAAAGATGTAGTGTTAGGAAAATGAAGCCAAATTGAAATCCCAAGAAAGTGATCATAAAATGCTTCATTAAACAGAAAGAAATAAAAGGAGCAGGGGAAAAAAAAGGCACTACAGAAAAAGCTGTGCTTGAATGTCAGTGAGAACTTCAATTCTTGTTGATGTTTTAACTCCGCCATCAGAAAACTGAAACTCTTCAGTCATATAGAGGAACTGGAAGCAGCAGCTGAACAGGCGATGTACTACCAACCGTGAGAGCAGCCAGATTTTGACACCCATGCTTTCACTAGGTGCCATTTCAGCAGTAGTTCTGTAGGTCTTTCAGCTGGACCATGAAAGTAATCTCTTGTAACAGGAAAAACAGTGAAGGTGAAAAGCACTCTGCTCCCCTGCTTAGGTGGAGCAGCATTTGCAGCCCTTGCCCCTCAGCAGAAACTGCACTGAAGGGTTTGTGTAGCTGGTGTGCCTTGCCAAATTCAGCCTATTTTTTACATATCTCTACTTTTGCTATATTAAACAGGGATCTAAGGTTTTACAAATGTATGTTGCACTCTGAAAGCCCTGCAAGGACTCAGGAATCACGTGATCTCCTGAGGGCTGGTCTACTCTATGGGTTTTGCTCTCATTAGTAGAGATTTCAGAGCCTCTGGTCCTGACTCCCAACGAAAGTCTGTCTGCCTCCATGGTAAAATCATGGCCTCTGACTGCGTTTCCAGCAGTTCTTCAAGAGCTGAGAAGCTCTGCAGTTTGTCAGGTGCTTTGGGAAGTTACCTGGTGTCTGTACCCTGCATCCTCTGCTCTAGGTCAAGTTGGGCAGATGTGCAAAAGGCATCTGAGTAGGTGAGAGAGAGAAAATTTGCACTGTGCTGTGCCAGTTAAAGTTTTGGGCTGGAGCTCGCCCTCAGCAGGATGCCAGGCTGGCTGCCAGGAGGTGCAGGGACATCAATACCACCAGGGCCCCTGGGTTTGGTTCTGCGTTGTGTAAACGCCTGTGCTATAAATGAATAACAGCAATTGGTTTTTTTCCCTGAGTCTGAGCTTTATTTGCTTTTGCTTTTTCTTGGACAGTGAACCTGTGCCTTGAGAAAATGCACAAAAAGTTTTTAATATCCATGCCTCCAATGAGGCAACAACGGCGCATCTAATCTTAATCTATATTGTTTGTACTTTTGCTTAGTAAAGCACCTATAAGAAATAATACATTTCTTCTTTAAAGTTCCTTCCCCGCCCTGCTGTATAAGTGTTACTTCCTGCCCTCCTGCTCTCTCAATAGTGCTTCCCTTTCCTGTTTTGGTTACAAGCTTTCATAGAGACTCTTGGCTTTTCTCTCTGCCAAATTTGTCTTCTGCTCAGGTGAAATAGACTATTTGGATTTGAGCACACGTGCCATCTTTTAACAGATACCGCTGTGGGATTGCCTGATCAGGTCCTCCTCCATGGCAGGCACGTAAGTATCTGGGGACTGTGCCCTGCTGGCAGGGAATTTGTTGACCAGAATTGATGTGACTGGATGTGAAGGAGAGCATGTATTGTGATAAATACGGGGTTTTGTTTGGTTATAGCCTGGTAGGATAATTTATAATTTTATAAGATGGTAATTAAGCTTTTATGGCAATGCTACATTAATATGCATCCCCTGGCAGTGAGGGAGAAGCTGACTTGATGAAGAAGTGTTCTTCATTCCTGATCTGCCTCCATCAGCTCAAGGGGAATTGTCACAGGTTTATTTACATTTCCTCTGGGACTGAAGGGAAACCAAGCCAAAGTGATGCCAGCTTTAATGAAAGATCTTTATGTTGATTTCCTCTATTCACTTATGAGACTGCCTTTCCTGGTCATTATTTATGATTATGATCTTTCAAAGCCTTTATTTAAGGTATCGTTCTCCTGAAATACAGGTATGGTTGCCATGAGTGAGAGCTCTCAGTCATGTATTTTCACATGACAGTTCAGTTTTGGGTTTTGCATAATTCATGTTTTACAAGATTAGGTACTTCTTGTTTTTATTTCTGCAATTTAAGGGGGAAGGGAAGTAGTTTATACTAATAGCAACCTGATCCAGTTGAGTTGCTTTTTTACTGTTTTTGTCTAATTGAGTTCCTGGTGTTTCTTCAGGCCATTTATTTCACTCATTTTTAGGAACTTCTAGGCATTTACTTGATATTTACTTCAGGACCTCCCAAAGTGCATCTTCAAGTTGGTATGTAAAATCTGAAAGTGAACCCCCCTTCACAGAAAGAAATTTTGCATGATTCAAAGCATTAATAGGCAGTGAAATTCCTCCGTTAGGAGACTCCATTAGCAGTCAGTTGTTGAAACTTGGAAGGAAAAGTTTCCTGGAGCATAGCCTGGCAGCAATGGCACTTCTCTTAATCACACCGCTTCCTCAGTGAAGTGCCTTTTGCAAAGCAGGCCTCTCGAAGCATTTCTTAACATGCTGAGTTGAGATGCTGATAACCGGAGTTCCCCTTAGAGTAATTTGAATTCTTATGCTTCAGTTTGCAAAACCTACCAGAAGAGGGATGGGTTAAAATCAACAGTACTGCATGGTTTAAAAATCTCAGCAACATAAACTAAGCAGATGTGCCGGCTTACAAGGGCATCAGTCTGTGGCCTCTCTGCTGCCCCCAAATCTCCACTGATTGGCAGATGTGCTATTTAAGTGCTGTGGCAGACACCAGGAGGTCAGGGCTCTCCACAGACTTTGGCTGGCAGTGCTGAGGACGGAGCTGTTCTGGACTGACAGTCAGGCCCAGGTGGAATATCTGTTCTGCTGCAATCATGTTTTGCATACTGTGTATATATATATATATAATTTTTTAAAATTTCTATTCACTTTTCCCATGCTCAAGAGCATTGAGGGATGCCAGAAGGTTATGCAAGTTTCTCTGGTCATGCCAGGATTGTGTGCGTGTTCCCAAATTTAGCAACTCATCTGCCAAAGCCCTGGCTCAGTGTGCAACTTGGGTACCTCATAAACTGTCTCTTCTCTGGTTTCCAGCTGATATGTCTGCTGTGGGTATCTGCAGCACATACTGGACAAGGCAGTTCCCAATGGGTATGCCAATGTAGTAAGGGAGAATTCAAAATTAATGTCTTATTGCTAACAGAAAGTAACTTTTGAATATTCTTCCTTACAGAGGTGAACTGGTGTTCATCTTACTCTTGATAGCACTGCAAGTGCCAGTATTTCCATTTCATGCTCTGTAAAATACGTATTTGTCTTGCAGGTGTGTCATGACTTTATTTAACAGCATCAGTCCTTTTGAGAGCTGCTTCATATTTTTATTATTTTCTTGTAGCTGTTTAATAATAAACTGTTGGGATACTAGAGTTTAACAGTGGAGAAAGGTGTTGGCCGGGCACCTTCAGCAGATGCTCAGAGCAAAAGGCTCTGCTTCCACTGGCAGTGAACCTGCACTAAAAGATCTGCGATGTGAATGTGTAAGCCTGAGCAGGAGACCAAAAATCAGCAGCTTCTCGGGGAACTGGGCTTCACTTCAGGCTGAGTGGAGCAAGGGCAGCACTGTTGGGTAGGTCTATCTGCACAGACAGGCAACCAGGAGCGAGTGCAAATTGAGAACTTCTGACCACTCGGTCCATGGGTTGGTTTTTCAGGGAATGCCAGGAAATGAAGCTCAGAAAACAACTGGAGGTAGTCATTGTGGCCCCTCCCTATTATATGTGAGAGTGTGACTGCTACTGTTTAAATATCTGCTATAAAATAGTCAAGCATCAGCATGTCATTGAGGATGAGAAACACCTTTCTGGATATAAAGCCCCCATGGGGCTGCCCACTGGTGTGATCAAGTGGCTAAATGCTGTATTTTCACAATGAGGTCTTGCTGCATTGCTTGAGGAAGTTCTTCTGAGCTCTGGGACAGAGGTGAACGATGGTGACACCGGCTGTGCTGCAACTTTGGCTGTAGAGGGAAGTAGACTTTGAAACAGGGGGTTCCAGAAGGAGTCACAGGTATGAGTGACATTGTGCTGGAGAAATGAGGCTCCCAAGGAGAAGCAGGGTCATGAGCAGAGCTGGTGGTGAATCTCTGCTGGAAAGGCTGGAGAGTCAGTGCACTACAGCAGCTTTATCTGTAACAAGCTGAGATCTCAGCTGTGGTCTCTATGTAAGCCCAAATGACCTGACTGTCTTGTGTTCAGAGGGTCTCTTGGATTTCTTGTTCTCTAAATCAAGTGGTCAGAGAGAAATGTCTATTGGCTCAGGTTACTATTGAAACACTTTCCCTGCATCCCAGTTATATTTATTAAAGTGAAAGCTATTAAAATGTTTAGCAAATTAGTGTATTAGTGTTTGAAGTACACTTTAAAATGGTGCAGGAACATGACTTGCAGCTTGCTAATTCTGAGGTAACACAGATCTGTACTGCACAGCTCACACAGCTCTATACACAGGATTTTGGATTTACATTAGCTGTTTAAGCTGACATTGAGAATATTCTGTCAGCTTCTTAAGTCAGCATCAGCAATTTCTTGCATGTTGTTTAACCACACAAGTGACTTCCTGTGGCAGACTCAGAGGACAAGTGGAGTAAGATGTGCTAAATGACTTGTGCATTCTCCCAGATTCTGTGGGCTGAGGTTTCATTATCAAATTGGGAAAGCCTGGGGCTAAATAAGGTCAACAATTTCTCACACCAATAAAGAGTGATTAGATCAGTCTAAAATAACTTTTAATTATTAATAATATAAATATTGAGGGGGGGATGTATGGGAGCTGGAAATGAAAAATGAGGTGAATGTTTGTATAAATAGCTGTTTTCCTTTTCTATGAATACCAAAAAAGAACATCTTTGAAGGTCAAAGAATCATGAGCAGCTTGAAACAAGTTGGATCTGTAAGACATTCAAAGCATGAGATCTTGATTTCTATCAGGGAACTTTCAGTTTATGCTAAGGGAACGTCAGTCCCAAGGACACAGTTATGTCTGTAAATATGAAGGATAGTGGAAGTGTCCAGGTCCACCTGGCGTGCTGGAGTTGGTCCCAAAGTTAGCTGGTTGTGGATATTTGTTACACCTTTTTGTGAGCATGGTTTGGTGACCCTCCAAAAGCTGTATGACCTTGTCCTAGCTCTGGGAGAAAGTATTGCCCCAGAGATGTGACCTCTAGGTGGTGTGGTGCGGGTCAGGGGGTCCAGGGTAGGGCTGGGATAACCCTGTGCCGTGGCAGGCTCTGCAAGGGGCTGCTGGTCAGAGGTGGCTCAGTCACTCAGTACCAAGCTCTGCAAAAGTTTTATTCGTAAGAGGATAACAGTGTAAGTAGTGAAAACAGGTCAGTGAAGGAGCACAGTGCAGCTTGGCCACTCAACTTTTCCTCAGTCTGGAACGAGAGGGAAATGCCTTAGAGACCCTTCAGAGCAGGACTCTCCTCAGAACGTTATGGTTTGCTCTCTTGTTCCTGTTCATTCTCTGTGACAGGTCTTTTGTGGTTCCAGCCTGAGCTTTTTGCAAGTATATTCAGATAACCCATTGAGCTAGACAGAGTGAAGCAGGAGGACTTTCTCTGTCTGATCCATGGCTTCTCCACTACCAACCTCCACAGCAATTTCTGTCATTTGGTTACCCCTCACCCCGGATACTTCTTCCTCCTGTTTAATAACTTGCAGTCAGCCAGGTCATGTCAAACCACATTAAGTGTATGTGATAATTCACAAAAAATACAGGTATTTTCCCAAGATTCCTGGTGTTATCTATTTCATACTCATTTATGGCTCTGTTCTTGGCTATAGATCTTGGTAATCTTACGCTTACTAAAAGCCAGGAAGAAAGGACTCTTTTTTTCAGGTTCTGAACAGATGGAAGAGAAGTGTTATTCCAGGACAAAGTCACCTTCCCTGCAGCACTGTCTCAAAGTGGCTGCCCACTGTCACCAGGGCTGGGCAAGAAAGGTCAATGCTAACCCTTTCAAGAAGGGTTAAATCCAGTTTAATCAATCTACTGATTTTTGAAGATGAATCTTTCACAGAAGAGATAGATGAGAGTAGGTCAGAATGTGTCACACAGAATGAAACAAACAGTATTATCCACAATATTTTTTTTCTTAATTTACAGTTTTGTAGTATTGAAACAATATTCTGTAAATCTCAACTTTTAACACTCGATTTTAGATATCACACATGAACAAAACTAAGCAGGCTTTCTTTAACTTCAGGCAAACAAATGATACTAGTGCAGAAGTTTGCTTTCATAATAAACAGGGGTGAATATTAGGATTTGGGGTCCCTAGGAAGAACCGCCTCCCCTCCACATTTAAATAAGATGTCTTTAATCTGGCCCATAGTAAAGTGTAGCAAATTGAAGTAGATGTTGAGCACAAACCTGAACAATTTTGTAATTAAGACCTCTCTACCATTCAATTTTTATATATTTTTATACACAATTACTTATGGTGAGAACTCAGGTGGATGAGTCTGACTGCATGCTAATGTAAAATAAAATATCAGTAGAATTCCTAATATTTGATCTGTGTGAAATTTGATGGACCTCCATCAAATACCAAATTTTCAGTAATTTCCTAATACACAAATTTCCTTTGTGTATTAGGAAAATAAAGCAAGTCCTAGAAATGTGCAAGCATAATTTTGTGTATAAATGCTCATATATAACAAGCTCCTATCACGGAGAAGGAATGTGGCTACTCAGAGTTGTGTTACTAAGCCCCACATTTATTATCTGTCCCACGTAGTTGACATAAGTATCAGTGACGTATGGTCCTAAAAATAACCAAAAATTTTGCTGGACCTTTGTGAAACCACTGGTGCTTGATTTGCATTTAAAATAATGTACAGAGATTAATACAGAGATTCTCAAGCTTTATAAAGAGAACATTTTCTGGGCTGTTTTCAGAGAAGCCTCTTAAAGCAGCTGTGGGACAGTTGTGCCTTTTATGCATAGTAAGCATAGAAAGTCTTCAGGAGAAAGAGTTACACCTCCATTTAAGGTGAGACAGCAAGCTAGCAATGGGTCCCTGGAGGCATTTTGGATGTTGAAAGACTGATGAAGTGCTTTGCAGGAAAGGATTCCCCTCATGTGCTGTTTTATATTCCTTTCTATTATTTCACTGGAGGCCAGATAACAGGCTCAGTCCTGTTTCCATTTAAATGAATGATGAAAAACTTCATTGACTGCAGGAGAGCAGGGATTGAGCTTGATGTGTTGCTGCTTTATGTCACAGTAACAATTGGTTGTCGTGCATCAAACACTGCTCCTGAGGTCTGTTTCTGTGTTTCAGCCACAGGGTAGTAGCAGGTCCTTTCCTGCTGATTTTGGTGACAGCAAAGCCTGAAGGAGAATTTGCTGTATCTACTGGGATCTGGGTATGGCATTGTGAGTAAGCCGTGTCAAAGCCCTCATGTCTGGATGGTTAGGTGTAGTCTCTTTGTTGTAAGTAAGGTTAATTTAATAAATTTTGACTGATTTAGCAGCTCATGGTAATCGTGGATTCCAAAATTCATCTGAAAATGGAGAGAGTACTGGGTTTTAGGCTTGCTCTGATGAAGCCAGTGATGTGCTCTTGCTTACTTTAGCGTACAGCAGGACTTGTAGTGCTTGTCAAGGCTTGAGGAGAAGGACGTGGTGTCATACTAGCTGAGTGTGACTCTCCCAGGAGCAAGGTTTTCCTGGAGCCCCTGGCCCCCTGGGCAGGACATTGCTGTGCCCCGGGCAGCTGATGCTCCCCCCACCTCTGGAGCTGGAGGTGGCACAAGAACCTGGTAGCAAAGGCAGGTGGCCACCATCCATCCACAGGACTGCACTGGGGATTATTTTTAGCCTTTCCACTTCCATATGACAGAGGCAATCCAGTGTACCTTCTGTTTTGCTGGTACGTTTCTCTCCTATTCTCTCTGTCTGTGAATCCAAGGCAGACTGAGTGTCCCCCAGCAGGTCTGGAGGATGCAGGCAATGCTGCCACTGCTGCCAGGCTGCAGCTCTTCCAGCAGTTGGAGGATTAGGCAGGCTGGAAGGAGCTCAAATCCCTCAGCTGCTCGTGTCAGATATGGAGGAGCTGCCACAAGACATTAGCTTACCTTAAAAAAACAGGAGGGAGAGGTGTTTGCTGGGTAAGTACATCACCAAAGGCGCAGCTGTTCTCCAGGTATCTCACAAAGCAATAGCAAATGGTGGATGAGTAGATTTTATGAATTCTGAACAATATAAATAAAATAATGTTTAGTCCTTCCGATCTGAATATATTGCTCTGGTAACAGAATTTAACTGTTTCCATGATACATAATAAAAATACAATTTATTCTGAATTTTCTTACCTTGTTCTTTATAGACATGTCTGCTGGTATCATTGCTCCCTCTATAAATGCTGTGAGGACTTTCCAGGCTCTTACCCACAGCCTGGAGGTGGTCTGGGGGCTACCTGGAGGCTGTGCAAAGTGATTGACAAAACAAGCCAGAGTCAGTAGGCTTTAGTGTACCATGGGGGATACATCTGCCTTGGAAATCTTTTTGAGACCCACAAATCAGAAAAGATGGAAAATTTCTGCTGTAATCAACCCAGATCCTCTTAATACTTGAAGTAACGTGCTCCCTTTCATTAAAATGATGACAGTGATGGGGTCTGGCAGGTTTGGGTGTGCAGCAGTTGGTATAATTTACAAGTGCTGTAATTTGGCACAGTGGCAGTGCAGCAACATGGTTTAGCATCACCCAGGAGCTTCTCCTTTACCTCTGTGTGTATGTGTGTGTGTGTGTGTGTGTGTGCGTGCTAGGGACGCAAACCCAAACAAAGCGGAAGAAAAAGGATTTGTGTGCAAAGCAGATTAACCACTTGCTATTGCATTGTGGAAAATTATTTAATGTGGCTTGGGCTGAGGAAGGGAGGTATATATACCTGTAGATAGGTCTACAGTTAACAGGACAGTCATGAACTTAAAGGTTTTGCAGGACACAGATCTCAATAGTTTCATTTAGATGCACTAACTGAATCATAAACGCATCATAAGGTGCACAATTTCCTTGTTGAAAATGCCAGTTACGCTTAAAGATCTCAAATCTCCAAAATTTGCAAGGATTCATTTGTTTCTTCAACTTGTATTTCCTCTGGTATAAGAATAGTGGCTGGGATGTCACAGCATTTGCCAGTGGCATTTATTGCCCTCGAAGGGTGTGTTTTATTATGATTCTCTCTATGTATATTAGTCAGGATATGACTAATGAACAAGAGGTAATGTATTAAGGAATTTCTGTGACTCTAAAGGAAAAAAAAGTTATTTACACTAAACAAAATAGTGGTTAGGTATTTCAATGCTGGCATGCATCCACATTCATGGATTCCCCTTGCCCACTTTCTTTGCCACTAGGACGAAGGAGAAAAGCGTTCCTGTGTGTTTTGCACCGTGTATTCTGGGACTTCTAAGTGCGTCAGCGGGTCTGGGTATTAGGCGTCAGCTGGATTAACTTAATTGATTTCTTCAGTTTACCTAACATGGCTTTTGGTTCAAGGTCTGCTTGTTTCCAGTTTTAAATGTATAACTCAGCTGGGGTGTCATGTTTGTTTCGTCACCAAGCTGTAAAATATTGGTAGGTTTTCATGTAAATGTAAGAGGCTTCGTTTGCCAACAGATGCATAAAATAAATAGAGCATTCATACTGTTGGACAGTTTTCATAATGTTTATGTGATGCAGGTTATTTCTCAGGGCTTAATGTTTTATATAAAATAGATTAATGGTTCAAAACAGCAGCATACAGGAGGTTTTTTAAGTCTGGGAACACATAACATGTCAGCTTTAATTTAACAGATCGTATTTAAAGGATTAGCAGATCTCTTACAAAACATATGTTGAAAGTATTTCTGATAGTTTCTGTTGGTTTTTTTTTCCTTGAAGTTTTAAGTAATAAGCAATAAGCAGCAAATTCACTGTTTTCTTTCCTTGTTTTTTTGTTTTCTCCCCAGTGAACAGAGTATTTGCCAAGCCCGAGCTTCAGTTATGGTCTATGACGATACCAGTAAGAAATGGGTGCCAATCAAACCTGGACAGCAGGGATTCAGCAGAATCAACATATACCACAACACGGCCACAAACACCTTCAGGGTAGTTGGAGTTAAACTGCAGGATCAACAAGTGAGTAACTATGTCAAGTTTCCTGTAAATTAACCTTTGATCTCACTTGGTAACCTCGGTTCTATACCTAATGCAACATTTCCTGCTTCTTACAAGGTCCCTACTAGTCTGTTCATACTCCAGTGATTTTTGTATAATTTTTTGCACACAAAGTGTATCATAAATGATTATTTTCTTTGAAGAAAGGATGTTTGTTAGATGCCAAAGAGATTTAAATGTTATTTCCCTCCCCACCCCACCCCAATTTTTTTCTCGTGAAATGAGTCATTGTCACTCTGCAGGTTTTGCTCTCAGCTCCCCCCAGATTACTTTTTACTTGTTTTTAGTACTATATTAAAAATAGAAATCAATTGTTCTGCACTGCTGTCCAACAAAGTGTGGTTGTTACTTTGCTGTGATAAGCAATTAGTTCCTTGTAATGCACTTTAAAATCCTAGGTGCACACTGTCATCTGATTTACAGCAGACTAATTTTGCAGGACCTCCTTGGGTATTAAAGGAGTAATATGGGATTTAGATTATCAGAACTGGGATCAGACCCCCATTGGCCACCAAAGCACAATGCTCAACCCAGGGCTGCCATGGCGTGGCTCCAGCAGCCTTCTTTGTGATGTGCTGGGCAGCACTTGCCTCAGAGCTCCCTAACCGAGTGTCACAATTATACCCCAAACAAAAATTTACTTGAGTGGAGTAGTGGTGCAGTACCTGCATTTTAGAACAAGAATTTCAGAGTTGAGGGCTCCCCCCGTGTGCTGGCACGAGGCTGGTTGGCAATAGCAGCCCAGCCTGCCCACCTCTTGTACTCACTTCTTTGCTTGGCACAGGGATCAGGAAGAAGGGCCAGGGGTTTCCTGTTGGTTCAGGAGTGGTGTTGCCTCCTGGGAAGGTGAGGCAAGCACTGCTGCTGGTGTGAGATTGGCAGGGGCAGGGCAAATCCAGCCATGCTGAGCCAGGTCAGGCCAATCCAGAGAGCAGGAGCCAGAGCACCACCACCTCTCAGCTGCCACAAATGTTGGATGGACTGATCTGCTTGTGGAAAAGCTGATGATCCTCAGCTGACAGCTGTAAAGATGCTTGGGCCAACTGGGAAAGTTACTCAGGTTGCTTACTGGAGGTGGAAATGACGTTGTTCGCCATGCATATAGAGTCATCATTCTGAAAAAGGAAAAGCAGAACAAATATAGGTGGGTTTTGGGCACACTGGTTTTCAGCTCCTTGCAGTGCAGAAGTTCCGCAAATGCTTTTATCCTTCTCTGTAGAGCAAAGGCAATACAGGAAAGCAGTTCCATCCAGAAATAGAAAATATTTTTAAAAATAAATGAAATACAATGTCTTCCTAGTCAGTTATGAAAGGCAGTACTGCTTTGTTCCAGGTCATGCTAGTTCTTTATTTTACCTAGCCAGTAGGTGAATGTAAATGATTTTCATGTGACTGCAATCTAAGATGGGACTGAATAGCTGGTGTAAAAGAAGCAGAAGTGATAAAGTCAATATGTATGTAAGGGAGACTAAGTACCAGAGGTCTGTCTTAATCAGAGTATGCAGTTTAAGGAGCATAACATATTAAAAAGTCAAATCTTAAACTGCAGTTTGAACATGCTTTGCATAAACTATATTTTATTTGCTTGCAAGTGTTCCAACTTATGAAGATGCTGCATGGTATGTAAAAATCATTTCAGTTTAGAAGGAAAAAGCTAGAAGAATATATTTTTTCTAGAGTTTAAAGACAAAAAAATCTTCTTTGAACAAAACAGAAAATATAGTCACTTACCTTAGTCACCTAAAACTGCCTGAAACAAAGCGTTCCCCTTAAATATGACTGCAAAAATCTAGTATTGTAAATAAAGTCAAGACAGTGTAGTATAGTAGCATTTAAAGAAACACTCTGAAAGTCTCAAGATTCAGAATTTAATATATTTTATATGAGTCTCACATGGAATCATAAGCTTGCTGGGCTTGCTAAGTATTTGCATTTAAAGAGAACAAATTAATTTCAGTTAAAATAATCTTCTGTTCAAACCATTTCATACTTGCGCTCAGGTTCTGTTAAATCTCACTGAGGTTGAGGCTTTAATAAAGCTGTTGATTTGCCAGAAAAAACATATTTGTCTGAAAAGGACAAATCTTCAGCTAAAATGTGATTTCCCATATGATGAAGCTAATGAAGCTACACAGATTTTTGAAGAGTTGAGAAACTAGTTTAAAAGTACATAATACAACCATACCATGGAGGAACAATTTAAACTTTTCTTACATGCTGTTTGTCAAGGCACAGTCTAGAGTAAAGACTAGAGTAGTTTTTGTGGCTTCATCCCTGCCCAACTGATTTCATTTTTAATATTGTTGATTTATATTTCACCTCTAATAATACCTCTCTTTAATTTTCATCCTCCTTTTATTTTCCACATACCTTCTTATGTAGCCTCCTTGTCTCTGTCTAGCTGCTTTTCTGTTTTCTATCCCTTTTTTGGTGTATGTGCTGTAGGTTATGACACTGTATTTTTTTTCTGCTTATTTTATCTCCTTATCAGCTTATTTCCTTCTCTAGCTGAGAGTGTCTGAAAAGTTCACTACAGACCAATATGGTTTGTAGAATAGCAGAGCTGGAGCATCGTTCTCCCCCCAGGAAGTGGCCACAAGATTTTGTTCCCTGTGTGTGTCTGGGGGAGCTGCTCACCGTGTGTGGTGGCAGTGCTGGGTTACACACCAGCGGTACCTGCACTCCCCTTGCTGCTCTGCACAAGGTGCAGCCTTGCACAGGCTCATGTTGGCCTGAGCAGGAACCTTCAGAAAACCACAGGTACAGTCTTGAAGCTGTGAAGTCTCCACAGAGGCCAGAAGTGTGTTTGAAGTTAAGGCCAGATCAATGTTACGATTGCTTAATGTCATGAGCTTCGATGTTTCCTTGCGGCCTTCATTTTGGACTTGATGCTCATTGAGGTCTTTTCCAACCTGAACAATTCTATGATTCTGTGATTCTTGAAGCCAACAGCTGCAATCACGTCTTTTACACAAATGTTGCAACTTGCCAGCTGTTGTTGTCACCTGGCCTATTGTAAAGGTGACAAGTGTGAACTTCAGTCACTATCCAAGAAGTTCACAAAGCTGAGAAGCAGTAGCTTCCCATTCTGGAGTCCTGATCAGCCTAAGGTTTAAAATTAGGACTTTACATCAAGTGATGCCAGTTCAGCATGATCTCATCACCCAAAGACATGAGCTGAACAATCAGGCAGGGAAGAGGGTGCAACTCAAAGTGAATCACATCTCCTGAGGGGCCAGTATGTTCACGTGGCTGAGAAGTGAATGTAGAAACAGGGCCTTGGGGAAGGTGAGACATTTTACTTGTGAACCCAAGCCAAAACTGAAACGAGGATGGGATTCTTGCAATATAAGCTAGCCACAATTTTTGAAAAGAAAGAACCAATTAATCACTGTTGTAACTTATCAAGTTCATCAGGTTTGGGCCTGCCTACAGAAATAAAGAATCTGGTCTCAGCTGTCAAAGTTTTTATATCTTTGCTGTTTTAGCACTCATGGCTTCTTTCCTGAGAGATGAGCCTGAGCACTGGCAGCATGGCAGGGCCCAAGCTGCTGAACCATTTCATGCTCTGCAGAAACAAGCAATTGTCTTGTCCTGGTTCAATAAGCAAGAGTATTGGTGGTGAGGCTTGTGTGGGAACTCTTCCCATGATCCTGGCTGTGTTTACACCTCAGGTGTTGCCCTGAGATCACTCCATTCCTTCTAGCCCTGTTCCCATAAGTCCCATCAGCCACCACCATCGTCTGCTCACAGTCCCACAGTCAAAACGAAGGCTTCTTGGTTTTGAGCTTTTGTATAGGTTCTAAAATTCCCTGTCAGTCCCAGGGAGCCTATACCTGAAACTTAGTGAAAGGGTGGAGGAGAGTACTGGGTAGAAGTGAAGCAAATCTTTTTTTCAACATTGTAGTGATGGGAACATTGAAACATGTTAACGTAATGCTATGCATGACTGGTCTGTGAAAGTCCTTGCCATATGAGATGGTTGAAATACAGAATTTAACAGGCTTCAAAACAACACAGACGTTTATATCAGTAAGATAAATCAGTAAGACTACATTGTTTCAGGATATAAAATACTAAAAGAGGGTAGAAAAGAAAAAAAGTGGCATATAAAATGTCATGTTTCAGCTTTTAAGTCAAATTCTGGTGGAAGAGTTATAGGAAGAACTGTTTGCCATGGACAAATCCATTATTTGTTTCTTCAAGATTTCCAGTGAGAGCTTCTCCAATTCACCTATTGTAGACTGCAGCTGAAGATGAAAAGATAAACTCTTGGTCTGCTCAGCCTGGCAGATGTGCTCTCTTACTGACATACAAAGCTTTAGAGTGAAGATCCGTTAGAAGTACCTGTAAAAAAACCCTGTGCTTCAAACAGGGAGACCTTCTTTGTTTTAATTACTGCTCTGAAGCACTTCATTATCATCATGTGCCTTGCAGAGACTCCACACCATCTGTACAAGAAACCTTTGTGCACTCACTCTAAACAGCAGCAGGAGATCCCCTCCTCATTTTTTCCATTTTCTATAAACATGACCCAAAGGAGATAAAAATGAAACTCTGGCTATTTTAAGTTTCATGTCCCAGTGATTCATTTCTCAGTAAACTCTCTGATTTGAGTTTGAAGACAAGGTATTACATGTGTGGGCATCCTGATGATTACTGAAGGTCAACATTGAAATACTGTCTATATTCAATTAAAGGGGTCTAACTCTTAGAACAAAGCAGATTCTTGGAGTTCCTTGGAAGCAGGTTTTGAACAATTTACCTGACTTCCATGAAACTATTTTTGGCGTAGCTTTTTACAATTTCTGCCTTTCATTATACAGCTGTACTGCACCCTCTGGTGCTTTTTGGGCTTTGATAATGGTGTCCTTTAATACAGATGTTTCTGTTAGGTAAGGTAAGAAAGACTCACTTTGAAAGCCTGGTAGAAACTCACAACCTTTCTAAACTTTTCCTCAGAGATACTGCTTATGTCTTCCCTTGGTTAGTCTACTCAGAAATGGCTGGAAGACTTAAAAATTGGTCCATGTTAAAACTATTGGTTTAGAAATCCAGGCATGAGTCTACTTGGTATTCAAGAGACTCTTTGAGTGTGAGCAACATTGGTACAGGCTTCCAATGCTCAGTAGAGTAATGGGGGTGATGTCACAATTTTCAAGGAGAAAAGGCTATCCAAGCTGTCAAATACAAGAGGAAGTTCAATGCCCTTGCTGTGACCAGTTTCCACTTCATTCTGGTTGTTGTGGGTGTCTTCCCACGCAGCATGTTGGTGATGCAGTTCCCATTTCCAGGAGACTAATTCTTGGGAGCCTGCATACCCAATGTAAGGCTGCATCTTCCTTTGGCTCACAGGTCAGGAATTTCTCAATTAAATGTGTCAAAAAAAGCAGTGTAGGTCTGATTCCTTCTCAATGCATTTTCATGGAGCTTTAGTAATGATACTGGTTTGAGTGCAAAAGCTGGACCGTCATGTTTGTGCCTAAAGCTAGACCAAGTATTCAAAGACTATCTTCTACATAACTCTCTAATGCTGGCTCTGTAAGTAAATACATTCTAGAAATAAGAGTATATCTGTAATCATCTAGGGGTCTAGTGGCTTCTTTGCTGGTTTCCATAATTTTTTTGTATATTAATATAGTAAAGTTACAAGACATCTGTTAACTATATCAAGGAGACATTGTTATTCTTCAAAAGTACTAACATGTGTAAAACAATTTGTTCCTTATTAGGTGCTCATCTAATGTTTCTCTGCCAGTTTAAACTGGCAATTCGCTGAAAATTCAAAACTCAGAGCTAGGAGTTGTTAATCTTTTAAATTAGTTTTTAAAGTCTGCCTGTATATTTAAGAATTGTCAGTCATCTAGCAAAAATATTGTTGGACTAATTAAATACACTACAGCTTTTTAGTTGCAATCATAGTGTTAACACAAAACTTTCCCAAATGCTGGTCAGACTGCAAAAAAAAAAAAAGGTAGGTTTTCTGGTATGTTGGGTCTACCTCTAACATAAATTCTGTGTACAAAGTGGTAAGCTGGTGCCTACCACTCCTGCCTCTCCACCCTTAGCTACAGCAGCTTACTTTTAGCACAGGAGGTTTCTGTCTGGATCCCAGCTGTACTGTGTAGCTGGGTCTCCCAGTGCCCTGCCCAACAATAAACAGGGCATTCATTATATTTAGCAGATTAAATTTCAGAAGATACAGCCTTCTTCTGCAGTCACCCCTTACCTGGAAAACACCACATGTACAGCAAGGGAGAAGGTGGGAGAGGAATGGTTGTCTGGCTTTGTCATTGCCTGGTTGTAAAGAAAAGTCTAAGCACAAGAAGCTGGTAGTAATCAGACACACGGGAGGAGGAAAACAAAACTGATGCAATGAGTCAAACATTTATGTGCTATAGGGCAAGGTTAGTGCCAAGAGCTCTGTCTGGCTTTTTCTAACAATTGTGCATAATCATCCTCCAAAAGATGGAAACAGCTGCTGGCCCTGGCTCCTGACAGCTGTTTGCAGCATCTGCACAGCTGCATCCTGTGGAGGTGCTGTAGAAAACACTAGCAGGTAATAGATTTTGCACAACTGGCTTGCACATCCCCGAGGCTGTACTGAACTGCTGTAAATCTCACCCCCAGATGTGGGTCTTGTGTCACTGAAACAAACACTGCCTTAACGTGCAGCCATGTAGGAGCTGCCTCTACCTATTTAGGTAACCTTCACACAAGGGTTGGGTGGGTTTTTTTCCCACTGAAAACAAAGCTATTGTTAATCCTTACCCCTCTGTTTCAAATCACAGGTAGTGATTAATTACTCAATTGTGAAAGGACTGAAGTACAATCAAGCAACACCTACCTTTCATCAATGGCGCGATGCACGGCAGGTCTATGGCTTGAATTTTGCAAGCAAAGAAGAGGCTACCACATTCTCCAATGCAATGCTGTTTGCTCTGAATATCATGAACTCACAAGATGGAGGTAAATTAATCTCTGTTAGTCTGTGACATTTTAAAATGCTTGTTACCAATCACCTAGTGCAGTTATATTGGATATTATGCCATCATAAAACACACTATAATAAGAAATCTTAGCCTTCAGATCAGCATTTGCTGTGATATGAATTGCACATGTTTTCAGATTTTATTTCCCTTTCTGCTCATTTTTCACAGTGCCTTAACTCACCATAGGAAATCAATATTTATTTGGAAATGCCTCAGCAGGCAGGTAGCCCCACTGATTTATGTGGATCTGTATATGTGTTGTTTTACATATGAGATGGCAGAATAAAACTTTAAGTAAACAGAAGCTATCATATCTGACAGGATAGGACTCGGAGCTGGTATTTCCAGTGTGTTAGGCCAGCTTCAGCTGTTGGCTCTTGGGGGTCAGCTTTCCAAAAGAGGAGTGGTCACTGAATAATGTATTAACTGTAGAAGAAGTTTGTGGTGAGGTTTGCTGTTCTGTGAATTTGTCCTTGAACTGGGCCAAAATAAAGTCCTGGTTTCTCAGTGGAAACCAGTTTCTGGTTTGTGGTATCTGGATGAAGCACTGCCCTCAGTTACATGCTTATGACCTCTCTGCAGCTCCTGGGCTGGGAACAGAGCAGTCCTTGTGTGGTGTCTTTTTTTTTTTTTCCCTGCAAAAACACATGCCACAGCTTGATTTTCCTTTTGCAAACATGGTGAGACAAGGTTTGCATCACTTGCTGCCATCCAGATTTCACTGCAGTGTTCACTGGTGATGCACAGCAGCTCTTTAGAGAGAGATTGTCTCCTGACAACCTTCAGTACACAAATATGTCTTACTAAAAGGTGTACTTGTAATATAAGAGTTCAGATATTTTATTTTGCTATTTCTGTTCTATTAAGCTGGCAAATGCAAAACTCATCAAAAATCAAGACATATTTCAAATTCTTAGCTATGTTTAGAAGTACTGAAGACTTAATTCTGCTTTCTTCGTCTTGAGCATTTTCAGCTGTAGCTGTGCCACAGCAGGAGACTTCACAAGGAAATCTGGCCAAGATTCACCAGTCTAAACTCATGAAAGTCTGAAGAGTACAGAGTTCTTTGGCTGCTGAGATGTGCCCAGCTCTTTTAGACCTCCAAATTTGGATACTTTGACTATGGTTTGGGTGTAGTGATTGGTTTAATGTTTGTGATGAGCCTTCCTTCCTTCCAAAAGCCCTTAAATTTGGGTTGGGTTTTTTTCCTATCTGTCCTATTGCCAGTTGTCCCATTCTTTACACCTTAACTTGTCAAAAACGTAAATTTTCATTAAAGGGAATTTCAGCTTATTTTTCTTTTTAAAACCCTCTGATTCCGTGAAATAAATTCCAGAAATACTAATTTTTCATTTTTTTCTTAATTATGTGGGTTATTTGCAGAGGTATTTATCTTTAATATTAGCTACACATTGATAATGGATTAGAATGAAGCTTTTTATATCATCGTTAGTTTTCCTGTTACTGCAGTGATCTCAGCATACAAATTGACAGCAAAAGTACATAATGGATACAAGGTATAAAATATTTTTTTCGTATCTGCTCTTCCAGGCTTCTATAGCCCTTAAGCTTTTGTGGGCATGAATTAATGTGAAAAGGAATTTACACAAACACACATATCCATATGTCTTTTCAGGCACTGCCACTTCCTGCATACTCCATCCATTCTGCTGCCTGCATGCTGCATTAGGGTCTGCTTTTTCATATGGAAAAATCATTAGGGAAAAAATGTATTTATTATATCTATGCATCCATGAATTAAAGTTGCCCATGTGCTTATGTAGATGGATGGCAGCTTTAAGGGGTGCATTTGTATGCTCAGAACTGCTCATACATTCTTAAAAAGCTCAACCAAAACCACAGGGCGAAGCAGAGGCTCCCTCTGCCACATTGAAGAGCAGCAGGCCCTGTCTTGAAAAATGCTGTATGCACTACTTAGCATGTGCTATTTCTAATGTTTAGTTTTTTCCTATATTCCCCACTGAGACATTACTACATTTAAGTACTGCTGATCTTCCCATAGTTGAATAGATTCTGGCTTCCATGGCTGCTTCTCCCTTCATTCTACCACCCACTTCCATAAACTAAAATTAATAATGGTAAACTACAGCAGGAGATGTGAGACTGCATCATATCTTCAGCAGATGTGGAGTCAGGTGCTGTTACATTTGGGAAAATAACTAGTCTTGGCACAAAGTAATGGTGTGGGGTTCTGAATGGTGCATTAAGCTGAATTAATTTGAAAAAATGGTAGTGGTCTATGTTTTGGGGAGTTGGAGATTATTTTTAGGTAGTGCTGACTTTCAAATGACTGGGTCACTTCAAATGAACACACGGTTATGAGCCAGTGATGGGAATTACTGTACTGTCCCTCTTCTTCACAAGAGAAACTGCAATGCCCAAGAACAACCATAAGCACTGATCTCTCTGTTCCGACTGCATGGGGCATGAGTGAAAACTAAACCAAGTGCTTTGTTAAATGCCAAAGATTAAATGGGCTGATTCAGATCCTACATCCAGACTGTGTTTACCCAGATTACATGTCAAGATCAGTGCTGGGGCAGGTGCCTTCCCGGGAGTGCGACATCCCAGAGTTTGCAAAAGCTGGGAGAAAAGCCATAGCCTAAATCCTCTGGCTGGTTGTGTTTCTGCAGTGGATGTACTCATACTCTTACCCATGGGGACAGCCACCTTATAGGGGTCCATGTTCTCAGTGCTGTGGTGGGAACCTCTCCCAGTGCACGTCCCCAGGATGGGCTAAAGCAAGCCTGGAAAGAGGTAAACACAGATCTGGCTCATTCTTGTGCTTTGTAAGGGTGCTAATGGTTAGGTTAGGGGTAATCCAAAATCAAATAAAATGGGACTAAAACCAAAATAATATTACAAATATGTACCATCCTTCCTTTAGAGGTTGACGACTGCCTCACTGAATCACAATTGTTTACCTGCCAGCTTGTTTATTTGCCTAATTACTTTGATTTCCTTATACATCTCTTTAATCTGTTCTCCCTTACAAACAAAAGGAGAAATGTTGGTCCTGAGCCAGCCTGCAAAATGAAAGCAAATTATAACACTGACTTGCTCATTGCCAATCTTTTGCTTACAGTGCTTTAATGGTGTAATTTAGTAAAACCATTAATATGACAAACAACTTCCCATTTAATTGTTTTTTGTCCACTTTGAGAAGTCAGACCTTTCACTGGCATAAGTTACCTGGTACAAGGTAGTGTGTCACCAGCTTACTTTGTCATCTGCAGCCAGGTGTTTCAGGACTTACATGCTCTTAGATTTACCAAATGCAATGACTGGTGGCAAGGCAGCATGGTTATTGGAGCAGGATATAATGTGAGAACATTAGTAAGCTAAGACAGGCAAGTTCTTCCCTGCCATAATTTTGTGGGAAAGCCAGTGGTGCTTGTAATGAAGGTAGGGCTTAATGGAGCCTGTACACTCAGTGCGTCTCCTAGTGAGTGCTTACACTTCCAGGAGAGAGGGAATGAAACTATTTTCTCTCCTTTCTTGTTCCCCAAATTTCTGGGGATGTGCAATAGAATTCATCTTTTTCTTATTTGCTCACTTCAGACATTGAGTCTCTGCTGGATGCTGGCAGAATCTGCATGTTCCCGTGTTGAATAAGGGGACAGTGGTTCAGCTTCGTTCCTTGGCATGACCAGCTCTAAGGGCATCTTAGGGTTCCATGGCTTAAAGTCTTGCTGCCTCTTGGAGAAGAATAAAGACTGATCTGTGCTGCTGGGAAATGCTGCCTGTGACATAGTGAATATAACGTATTGTGAACTTTTGCTTTTCTTTTGATGTCTGTACCCTGGGGACTTAGATAGTTATTGTTGACTTACAATTATGAAAATTCCATTTCTAAATGTAAACACCACATGCTGAAAAGCCTTATGCAGAGGGCTCATTGCAGAGTTTATCACAGTTAGATGTCAGCTGCCTTATCTGTCTAAGAAGGGAGAAGTTGGAGGAAATCTTGAAATAGAAGGAGAAAAGTTTGAAAAAAATTAATAGTGATTTATTTCTTTATTTATTCCTTTTAAGAAAGCCATTTTCTTGTTCTAACTGTCTTACAGACCACACAATACAGACATAGGTCACGGAGGGTGCAGAGTTCATCCCTGTGCCTTCAGCTTCACAGACCCAGCCTTACCTCTGCAGAGAGGGCGTTCTGATATTCAGAAGGATTGCTCCTCACTCCTCTTCCTCTGGTTAGATCTGCTGCCTTTTCTACCACTGTGTATTATTTGCCATGTATTTCATGTATTTCTTCTTTCCCATAAGCTGGATTTTATTACGTTCTCGGGAGTTTGAGATCTTTTTCCATTCCTTCAGCATTCTGCTCTTATCCTTTTTCAGAAGTGACAACGTGTTTGTATTGCTGGAAGGAAGTTCTTTGAAAAATACTGTGGAGAAATAAAAGAATAAATCATTGATTCATCAAATAGCAGATAAATGTACCATACATTCTCTCATAAATGTACCATACATGGCAGAATGTACCATACATTCTCTGTCCTGGTTAGATGCCCTAAGTATTTGCAAGGTTTCTGTCAGTGAAGGATGTGTGTGACAATTATGGCACACTGGATTTCAGAAAAAAGGGTACACAGGGTTTTTAATGTTTTTTTTTTCTAATGTTATATTCAGTTCATTTTTTCACTAACATTTTGCCAACTAGTCCTGCATCTCTTGGCTTTTCAGTGGCACTAAAGTGTAACTTCTGGGAAACTTAGTAATCTGAATTCATCTTCTACAAAGCAGTGCCTGTTTTATTTGATAATATTGCCCCAAGACTTCCCAGCACCGCAGAGGACACAGTGTGGGAAGACAAAAGACTTCATCTTCATTACTGCACTGCATAATACATAAAATAGCTCATCAATAATGGAAGGAATCCACCACAGAACACAATGCCCACTTGCAGCCAGCTGGTTCCCAAACTGTGCTGGGGTAAAAAGATACGTGGTCCGTGCAAGGTGTGTTGAATGCTGCACTGTGGACTCATTTTCCACACTATCAGGTGTGGTTGTGCAGATTGTAAAGCCCTAAGATGGTGTATTCTGTGCAAATTTTACTTCTCAGAGTGCTAATAACATTTAAAGACGTGTGCAACTTCAGATGGCATAGACATTGCAGAACCATAAGCATACATTCTGCTGCAGGTCTTTGAACCAAGTCATTCCAGACATTGTTCCTATTTATAATTTAGGCATAGAACACTTGTAAACAACAAACTTTTGGACTTACTTGTGTAAATATGATCCATGTGGTCAGACACCTAGGGCTAGCCAAAATAGGAGCCTGCAGGCAATAATTTAATTGGGTGCATGTGAAAAATTAAAAAAAAAAATCTGCTTCTTTAAAAAACAAAAGTTTTCCCAGGGGAATAAATGTTTTCTGACCGACATCTTTCAAGAACACCAGAGAAAGGTGTAGAGAAGTAAATTTCACAATGTTTCCAGACTCATGCCTACACCAGTTTCAGTATCAAGTTTAGTCACTCAGAAATGTTCTGCAGATAGCGGGTTTCTGATTAAATTGCTGTGCTTTGTAAGTCAATGAAGTGGGAGGGAAAATTCAAATAAGATGATGAGCTTTTCCCTTTCATCTGCTGCATCATTTTATCACTGAAATTGTTCCAGAAAACTCCACGTGACATAAAGAATCTTTTAGTATATTGCTTACTATAGGAATAAATTTCTTCCTTTGCCAGTTGGACAGGGATGAGCTGTTACCCAGCAAACTAGGCGGGAGTTTATTTTCCTGAAGCAGCCAGTGAAAGGCACACCCCAGGCAGTGCCCCACTGCATGTTCAACAGGTCTCTGCCCAACCCTGTGAGGGCAGGAGTTCCTTGTGACCCCAGCTGTAAAATATCAGCTCAGCCACAGGACCACTCGTGTTTAATTCCCAGAACTTCTTCTTCCTGTGTTGAGGGGGATGACAGTCCTCGTACAAGCCCTCAGCCCATCTTTCCAAAATAACCAAATTTGTGGAATAATGGGCACTTGCTTGCAGGCTTCCCCTGCCTGCCAGATTGCTCAGGTGCCCTCTTCTCAGGTTAACCTGAGCTTCCTAATTGGATATATAACATTTCACAGAATCAAAGAATATTCTGAGTTGGAAAGGACTCACAGGGATCATTGAGTCCAACTCTGAAGTGAATGGCCCATACAGGGATCAAACCCACAATCCTTGCATTATTAGCATTAGGTTCTAACCAACTTCTAGGAACCTTAAGAGACATTAAGATAACCATGTTTAAAACCAGAACTGGAAGAAGCTGGCCAGCCAGGAGAAGCAATGAATCTTCTGTAATAGCTTGGCTCCAGCTAACTGGAGCACAGGAGGTGAACTGATTCATTTGTGAATAGATAAACTGGGATTACAGACTCCTTTCAGTGCTAGAACTTTAAATATCATTGTATTATTCATCTCTCAGGAAGTTACAAACCGTTATTTAATTATTCTCCTCCACAGAATTAGGCATATTTTCAATTCACTTTTTCCATCCCCCAGATGGTAGAGATCCACAGCAGAAAGTTTTCCAGGGCACTGAAGTGTTCTTGCAGTGTAATGCAACTCAAGACCCATGACATGTTGCTTGTGTGCATCTCAGGCACTTTCCTGCAGGACTCCATGGCATCCCTGCAGAGCCGCAGCAGCGCCGGGGCCGCTGTCCAACGTCTGGAACAACAAGAGGTGCCTCTGTTCTTTGAAGAGCATTATAAACCTAAAGGCTCTTGAGTCTCTTGCTGATGCTTTTTGCTGTGCTTGAACTCTTCTGCACCAAATCAAAACCACTTCAGGAAGGAAACTGTGTGTGGGAAAAAAATTGTTGAGAGACTTAAGAGAGACTTGTACACGTCATCTTGTGCTAGCAAGATTCCCTTTCACCATTGCCTTCAAACCCCTGTTTTTCTGAGTGTGATGCAGTGTGAGTCTGAGTGTGATGGAGAAGTTTCCAGAGCTCACTGATAGGAGATTCAATGTTGCTTTTTCACTAGTCAGTGGCAGAAGAATATATTAGCTTAGGAAAAAAATAATTTATCAAAATTGAATAAGTAAAATAATTTATGTGCAAGCAGTATAGGCCAGATTTTTGCCAATGTTCATTTGGAGACCATTTATGGAATGGTTTGGGTTGGAACGGACCTTAAAAATCACCTAGTTCCAATCCCCTGCCATAGGCAGGAACGATTTTCACTAGATCAAGTTGCTCAAAGCCCCATCCAGCCTGGCCTTGGTTGCTTCTTTTTTATTTAATAGACTTACTGTATTCTCAGCTAAGAGGCAGATTCTATAATAGTTTGTCTCTGCACAGTAACTCATCTACTCCTGTAGCTATGACCCCACTCCTAGCAATTACTAATTGTGTGACCATGATCTTCCTGTTAATGGAAGTGGAACTATAAGCATCTGTAGCACTGGGTTTTGTGCCTGAGCTGGGACATCTGTGTGTTCAAGGAACAGAAACAGATGCTCTTGGTACACTCAGGTATGTACAGGGGCCCCTAAAGCCAAAATTCATCCCACTTTCCCTCTCTTTTTCACCAGTGACTGTGAAGGATTGATGCTAAGAACCCTTCTTTGGTCCCTGACAATTTTACTATGATCTTTCAAAGAAGTTTCTAATTAATGAATTAATGATTTCAAATTATCATGTAATTAATTAGTAACTACAATGATAATTAAGCCTCTAGTTTAACAATAATAAATTAGGAACCTGGAAACTCATGTGCATAAGGTGTATTTTTAGTGATGCTCAGTGGATTTCTGTGGGACACTTAATAAGAACTCCCAGGAATACATGTGTACTGTGCATGTCTCTATATGTGTATACATGAGCAGTGCACATCAGATTATCACTTCTCTGACTGCCTGAGCTCTGCAAACAGATGGGATTTTTGCATGCGATATTTTTTTTATTTTATACCAGAAGTGAATTTAGGAAGATATTCACACATATATAGTTTGAAGTCAGGAATAAGGAATAGTCTTGCTGGGCTAAGAGAATTTTTCACCAATAAAATTGGTAGTGTTTTGAAATTATTATTTTTTTTAACTATGCTCATTATGTGCTGTGGTTCAGTGTGTGAACAGCACTCACTAAAAAAGTGTTCCTGGTCAAAGCACAGTGTTTAGGACCAGGGGACTGTGCAGGGACAGCCAGTGGTGCAGCTGGGGAGGTAGGGCAGAGCTCTGGAACCCTCTCTGGCAGCAGGCTCAGCTGAGGGGAAAGTCTGCTTAATTCCAGCCACCGAGTGAATCGCCATATGCTGCTGCCAGCAAAGCATGTAGAGCAGCTTCTCCTGCTGGCTGGTAATCCCTGGGGAGCTCACACAAAGTCTGTTAATGGCCTTCTTAGGTGACTCTCTGTGGTCACCCAGCATCTTATTTTTCACCCAGTCAGGGACTCTTAAGTTGTGTCGCCTTCTGAAAGCAGAATCTCAAACCCGTGTGTCAATGATTCATGCTTTCTCCAGTTAATTCTAATGAAGCAATACAGCTGAAAATGGGATTCATTTAACTGAACTTCAGCCATTTAAATGCTAGGCATCTAGTTTATAATAATTGTGCATTTTCCTTTCCTCTCCACGGAGCGAGGAGGGCTCACCTGGAGGTGAGTGGCGGTAGTCCTGTGCTGCTGGCTGCTGGCCCAACAAGCTGCACAGTCCCTGCCACACAGCAGGGAGCAAGCTGTGTGCTAGAATGGAGCAGCGTGGGGCCGTGCTGCAGTTCAGGAAGGAAGTAATATCCTAATAGGTGATTTTAGTCCTCCAGCCGTCCAGTTTTTGCCCTTGTACGTGCTCAGCTGCACAGCTGAGGAGGACACAGCGTGATTCAGGTCTTGATGGTGCGTTTGAAATTCTACTCCATCTCTACTGACAAAAAAGCCAAACCCTGCCAAGCAATCACCGTCAATCAGATTTGCATGGATTGCTTTATCTGTTGGTCTTGATTAGTATTCTGGAGATCTCTGTAGAAAGCATGAATTTTAATTCCGCTTCCTCCAGTGCTGGTTTCCAGGGTCTCCCTCTGGTGGTCAGGAAGCTGTGTGAATATCAGCTGTGCCACACAGCACGCTAGGAGAGGCGAACTGAAGAATATCTTGACTTTTTTCACACCTTTAAAAATAAACTTGGGATCAAAGTCATTGAGGTTATCACCTCTTTTAACTGCTTAAACTTGCTAAGTGTGCACTGTTTGTTCTTGTCAAGAAATAGTGCATTTCCTGCAGCATGGCAGACTGAGGAGCATGACTGCAGGTACCTGTGTGCTGCTCTGGTGCTTTGCAGACAGGAGCAGGAGGACGTTTAGAAGGTTGGATGCTTTCAGAAATCCATTTGAATATAGACTGTCCTGAAATCTAATGGATATCCCTTCTAAGGCATTTTAGAATATAGAGTATTCGCTTTTTCATTTTTTTTTTTTTGCTTACCATTGGCATCCACAATAGAAATGACTCTGCACATTTAAATCTGGGTTCCCAGGTTCCCCTGCATCATTTACAAATACATACTTTGCAGTTTCACTTCTCAAGATGCTTTGCCAGCAGATCTTACAGGATCCTTGCTAAATGGAAAAGAAAAAGCTTTGAATCAGCAAAGCAGCAGGGCTAACTGAACTTGGACAAAAAGAAAGAGCCTTTCCATGTCCTCTGGAGCCTGCCAAAGCACTAAGTGCTGGTGATGACTAACAAGGGTGGCACCTAATGCAAAAGCTGGCAAGAGATACTGTGCACAGTGCAGGAGGGGGACCCTCCATCAGGGATGGAGAGGTGGAGGGATGCCAGGAGCCAAAAGCTCTGGAGATGCATGGCCCAAGTGTGTGGACAAGTTTCTGTATCTGCAGTGGAGGCAGAAGGCACCAAGAGAAAGCTTGGTTCTGGCAGAGTCAGCAGCATAACTCCTGACTCATATAAATGAGTAATTTATCCCCAGTTTGTGGAAGGAAGAGAGATTTGAAAAGTGTAACAATGGTGAGGATCCAAAGGGAAGTGTGCCTTATGCTTCCTGCTGATTATTTTATTTCTCATTTCTCTGACCTTTCTGATTACTCTAAATATGATATTTCGACTTCAGAGCTAAAGCTTGAAAATAGATATTTGGCTCTTCAGATGAGCTCGCATTTGATTCCTTTTTTTGGTCTGTGCTGTAAAATTCCTATGAGCACGGAGTAACTGTGGGATTTTTTACTGCAATTGCAATGATTTTCTTACAGACAAGATTGCCCCTTGGTGGTTTTACATTATCTCATCAGCCTGCGAATGCACCCCCAAATCACCTCTTTTTGCCTGTCAGAGTTTACTGGTGGGTCCAGAAATTGCCCAACAAGGGTCATGCTGTATATACTCCTTGTCTTACATCACATTATATTGCAGTCAGATCTTTCAGCACCGCCGTATTTTTAAATAATGTTTTCCCTGACGCTGCAAATGGTGCAGAACATTGTAGAGGCAGCCAGCCACCAAACTGAGCTGTTGAGTTGGGGGCAGGAGCTTTGGTCAGCAAGCTGTAACACACAGGGAAACTATTTTTGCAGTGGTACAGCAAGAAACCATTACAAAAACCTCAGTGAGCAGAGCTGTGTCCGTGGTCATGCTGTAAAGGTCAGCGTGTTGGGTGCATCAGTGGGGGCTGGGTGTGCAGGAGCTGCTCCAGCTCTGCTTTGCAGGCAGGTTTTCTCACACACTGCACTGCCATGGCTTACGTTCACTGCAGTGTCTCTTCAGCTTCCCAAGTTAAATTACACATCAGACACACGAAATGAGTGTCTCTTCTGGAGCATTCTTTAAGTGCCTCAAGCCTGGGGAACTCACTAAGACGTCCACACCAAGAGTTTTCAAGGTTCTTTTAATGGAAACCAATTCTTTTTCCCAGAAATGTGTTACATTAGGTTGTAGTTTTTATTTTGCTTAAATCAAAACTGAACTTTCAACCTTCCTGAGAAGATGAAGTATGTATCTTTCATTCTGAATTTATATTTTGCTTCACTTTTTGCTTTCAATTGCACGTAATGTAAATTACCATATTTAGTTATCGTGAAGGCAATGACAAAATCCCAAAGCCTTCTAATTCAAAATAAAGAGAAATTCAAGCTAAATATTCTTTTGTGTTTCCATTTTGAAGCCAAAATTCATGGCAAACTACAAAACTGTAAAAAGACACATTTTATTTTTAAAGATGAGAGGAAATGTGATATTTTTTAAGAAAAGGAGTATATTTTCATGAGAATCAAACTTCCATACATTTCTGTGCAAATTCAAATATTGTTTCTAAGCTAAATTTTTAAATCCAACCCCAAAATTCTACCCAAACTTCAATTTTCATGGCTGCACTAGGAACACTAAGGCAGCAATGACTCTTGGTCAACAGCATCTTGAATTATTTGATTTCACATTATTTTTATTACATTTATTTTTAGTTTCAAAATTAATTTACAGCTAATGTGAGACCATTAGCTATTTAAACAAAACTGCAGAACATATTGTCAGCTTTCACACTACATAAATTAAACTGGTATTTCCTCATATTACATGAGAAATACAGTACGGTATTTGGTGTTTTTATATCACATGATTCTGAAAGTATCTGTTGTGCTAATCAGCTAATTTTTGGGTTTCATTTTAATTGTTCTGCAACACTGAGAAAGTGATGATGTCTTCCATATATATGTGCCTTAAAATGAGGTAGTTTTATTTCTTCCAGTTTAATATTGCTTGGAGACTTCAAAATGTTTCTCACTGGGTTTTCACCACCATGTTTCAGTTTTCTCACTGCGCTCAGTGCCTACAGCAGTTACAGTTAAATATTAGTTTATTTCATTTTTTAGATGAAGCATGTTTTCCCCTCCTATGAGTTGCTGTTAATATGAGAGCTTTAAGGATGAACTCCAGTAGTCTCGATGGTTCCTTCCTCTATGGTCCAAGTTGTTCAGGGTTTTTCTGCTGTGGGTTTATCAACAGGGGTGGTTGGCTGGAGCAAATTTAAACCAAATTCTGTTAGTCCCCATCAGTAGTGGAATGGTCTTCCAGTGCTTTTACTTAAGTGTTCTGGTCATGTTATTCAGGACTTATAGTCAAAAAAGAAGCAAACCCAAAATTTGACCTGCTGATAAGGTGAAGCATAGTGTCTGTGCCGCCTTCTTTCTACACAGCACAAAAAAATCCTCAAAACACAAACATAAAACCAAAAAAACCCAAGCCAACCAAAAACCAAACCAAACAACACCAACCAATTCCTCCCCCGCCAAAACCAGCTGTTTTCACAGGAGATACAGTTCTGAGAGGAGATGCTTTGGGAACCAGTCAGGTGGTGCATTCTTAGAGGGCTCAGTGTACAGGGCACACAGGACATGGGATAAGAATTAAATCCCCAAAATCAGAGGACTGTGGCCAGTCTAATAGCCAGGAATGCTTGGCATGAAGCTGTCTCTAGAAGAGGGCTAACAGCTGCACCTTGTGGGCTTGAAATGCCTTGCAGAGGGAAAGAAGCCCTTATCAAGATCCTGACTTTAATAAAAGTCTTTCATTAACTGACTTTCAGAAGTTATCAGCAGGGCTTTGTTTTGTCAGAAAAGATCTTTATTTTGGGGTACTAAAGGCGAGGGCACATTTAAAATGATTGTGTGGAGAAAGTATTATGCAGGGATCTATGTTCATTTGCATGTCAGATTAAGGTTTTATGCCATACCCTGTGTGAATTAAACACAGATAGCAGTTTTGAGAGTTATGAGGTTTTCTGATGGATTTCTATGCTGAACTGCAGTGAAATTTCATATTATCAGGTGAAAGTGGCCACTCCAATACTTTAATATCCTTTCGTATTTGGAATGGATATAAAAATAGACATCACATTGTATATGTGAATTACTCACCATATTTGAACAGATTTTTATTTCAAAGAAATTAAAGGTCATTCTGACTCTATAGGATGTAAAGTTTACAATTGGTAAGACAAAGCAGGGCTACCTATCCTTTGATGTTACTGGTCCCCTCAGGGAATGGTGCTCCATCTCCCCTGTCTCAGGCAGCAGACCGTGTGGATCCAGCTTCCCCCATCACTGCAGTCACAATCACAGCTGTCTCTCAAAAAAAAATAGGTAATGGAGGGGAAGTTGACACAGAGAGAGATACAAAACACAAGAAAGAGTGATACAAATGAAAACAATTGGTCACCAGTGGGTGATGCCCAGCCAGTCCTCCAGCAGCAGCCCCTGGCCAACCTTCCCCCTGGTTTTGTTGGTGAGCATGACACCACATGGTGTGGAACACCCCTTGGGTCAGCTGGAGTCAGCTGTCCCAGTTGTGTCCCCTCCCAGCTCCTTGTGCACCTCCAGCCTGGTCACTGCTGGGGTGGGGTAAGAGGCTTTGGGTAAGCACTGCTCAGCAACAACTAAAACATTCCTGTATTATCAACATAATTTCCAGCACAGATCTGAAATATAGCCCCATACTGGCTACTGTGAAGGAAATTAACCCTACTGCAGCTGGAGCCAGCACACCAGCCTTCTGCAAAGTGATCACCCATACCAGGAGTGCAAAAAACGGTGGTGTATTTCTTCCTAAAAATCTGCAGAACACCAACACGATATACAAACATACACTAACAGCTTGGTTAGGAAGGGACTTTGGGAAATATCCCCCAGCAGCAATCAGGCCCTCCCAGTCCAACTCCCCCAGTTTATGTACTGATCACAACACTCTGTGCTGTAGAATATCCCTCTGGCCAGTTTGGATCAGCTGTCCTGGCTGTGCTCCCTCCTGGCTTCTTGTGCATCTCCTCACTGGCAGAGCACAGGAAACTGGAAAGTCCTTGACTTAGGGTGAGCACTAGCAACAGCCAAAACATTTGTGTTATCCACCTTATTTTCATACTGAATCCAAAACACAGCTCTGTACCAGCTACTAGGAAGAAAATTATCCCAACTGACGCCACAACTGGGTCTTTACCAACCTAAATGGTTCTGTGATTCTATGACCCTTGCCTAGTGCCTCAAAGCACCTTTCAGCCTGACCTTGAGCACTTCCCATCATGGGGCATCCACAGCTCCTGCAGGCAAGCTGTTCCAGTATTGACTTAGACACTGAGTGCTAAGTGCCAGGTGCAGGTGCTGCTTTGTAGGATTGAGACCCTCTCCTGCTCCGTGCCCAGTTCAGCCTCCTCTACAGGAGGATTTTCTGAGGAAGCATTTTGAGGGAAAAGCTATTTCATGCAATACTTTGGTAAGCAAAGAAAATTTCTGTGAAGGAAGTGGATGTTCAGTTGTTGGACATTACATCAAGAAGAATTACTAAAATGTGAAAATAATGTTCAGCCAGAGGGTAATGGGATGTGCTGATGGGATGAAATGGGCTTCATGGTATTTCAGTGAGAGGTGAGCTTTTGCCAGTAAAACGTGCTAGTTAGAAAAAGAGATAAAATGCTCCCAATATCCCCAAATGTGAGTTGCTGTAGGATTTATGAACACGGTCAGGGCTCTTTTGGTTCTGACTGATGATAGTAAGAGACTGCTGTGACCCTGCTACTTCACAACATCTCTATTTAAAGTGTCAGTTTATCACTTTTTCATAATATTGCGAGTCTGTTCCCCCAAATTTCCTTGAGGTGTTATTCATGGCTGCCTTCACAATTTTTCATCTCAGCTTAGATGATTGATTTAAAATAGAACAGCTGTCTTAAAGGTATTCCATGGCTCAGTTCTTCCACTGAACTGCTCTTGCATGGTCTCCTACCCTTGCTATATATATATTTGATCCTGGGAGGAGGTGTGCTGCTACCACGAGTATTTGTGAGAGGGATGTAGCAAGGGAGCTTTCACCAGATATTGAGGAGAAGTAACATTGAGCTGGTAAGCCCAAACATACACAGAAGAAACCTTACAATAATTATTCTCTTCCAGTGTAGCCCAGCATATATCTGGAAACATATATTTATATAAAAATTCTACAGAATTGCTCATGCCAAGATTGCAAAAGATGATTTCTTTTTAAAATGTCTTTTAAGGGACAATCTCCAAAACCTAACAAGTTTTGACAAAAGCTGTTCAGCAGTGCCTTTGTATTTGGTATTAGAATATGGTGAAAAAAGCAAACCAGTTATTAAATACAAAGTAGTACTTGTGTCTAATAATGTGTTTTAATAATGTGTCATATTACTACAGAAGGTATGAATATTTGGTGCCCCTGGTGTTCCTAGGTTTAAAGGGTTCTGTCACAATTTTTTACTACTCCACATTACAATTTCCTCTCTCTTTGTGATGTGAACATGTATTACTTTGGCCTAAATGGTAAGAAGTAAATACCTGCCCAGCTGGTGTCAGTGATGAGGGAGTGACACCAGCAGCCCATCCTGCTGTTCAGAGACATCTCCACACTTGGGCCTCAGAACTGCTTTGCTAAAATGAGTGAAGAGTTAATAAACCTTTCATATCTCCCCTGCTAAGTAAGTATTGCTGCAAAGTACATCTGACCTGAGCAAGAGTTTGAAAAGAGCCTCTATGTTCTGGTTTTGATGTGGCTTCTCCTGTGGAGCCCCACACTCTTTGCCATACCCCTATGCCCACTCCCCCTCTGGGAGGGGCACTTTTCTAACTTTCAAGAGGTACTACCCCTTGTAAGGTGGTATTTGTCATTGAAACTGAAAAGTTTTATGTGTCACATTGGTATTTCAAGCTCTGCTTAGCAAATCTTTGACAGCCGACCGGTGTGATTCACACTGTGGTGCCAGGCAGATGGGTGACATAGGCTGTGGGTAAAGCCATCTCCTGCCTCAGGCTCTGTTGTCTAGGGCAGCTTGGGTGCATTGTTCCTGTGTGAGCAGAGAAAACCAGCCTGAGGAGGTGTGAAGGTTTGTGACAGATTTGAAGTGAGATCCCACTCTTTTCCCAGGGTGTTCTTCATCCCATGGGATGTCCCTGGTCATACTGGGATTCACTGGGTGTGTGTTTAGGTGCCAGCTTTTCCCCAGCAGCTCATTTGGATGCTGTGTCCGATTGCTTAAGTCAGTGTCTCTCTTCACGTTCCCCTTAGGAAGCTTTCTCTAAAATACCAGCCCAGCTGGCTCAGCTGCATCTTCTGGAAGGGGTGACTTGGGCTGCCATCAGCCAAAGTACTCACTGCAAATAAAACAAGCATGTGAATAATGGTGCTAACAAAGCCCTCAGTGCTACCGAGTCCTGCCTTGGACAACTGGTCTGGGTTTTTCAGTGCAACTTTTTCAAAATAAAAATCACTGCATGTAGCCTTCCCCTGCTTATATCTTTAAACTATAATTTTTTTAATATAGTAATGTTAACTATTAATTAGACAGCTGTATGGTTGCTAAGGCAGATCTCAGTGCTTTCACTGGGTGGATTGAATGAGGGAATCACAGAATGACAAACACAGAATGGGTAAGGTTGGAAGGGACCACAGTGGGATAAAATATTTGTACATCCAGAAAAAGTTAGCTAATATTAATTCAGAGTATTTTCACTGTAGCCAGAAATAAAATTGTTGGGGTTTTTTTGTGTGAATCTCAGTTGCTGTTTGTTACAACTCTTACATGTCTGCTTCTCTCACATGCCCTTTGCAAAATGCACTGGGCTTTGTGCAGTGACCTCTGATTTACACGTTTGCTGGAAGACCAATCTGTTGAGATCTTTATAAAATGCAGTCTATTCCTATTGAAGAGTGAGAGTAGGATGTGAGATTATCATAGCATGCAAGTTTTTCTTCTGAATGACCTTTGTTAAAGCTTCTTGCATGAGAGGCTATCTCTCCTTGCTAACTCAGCTGACCTGTCTGGTCACTTCCACCTTCTTCTTGCAGTTGAGCTATTTGAAAAGATTCATAGGGCCATTAGAGAATGAATTTCAGCATAAAATAAGGCAGATCTGCAATTACATCTATATTTTGTTCTATTTTCTAGTTGTAAAGTGTGGGATTTATGCTTATTTCTCTTTGTTTTTTCTCCTGAGAAGATCCAGACACAAGGGATGGCGTATTTCAACAAAGAGGATTGGTGGTCGTTTGTTGTGCCTTCGAATAAGTACATATTGCAAGTTTAATGGGACAAGTTGGATGTAGCAACTATTTTTTTGTAGCAAGCAAGCAGCAGACCTGCTGTGGGCTCCAGCAGCATTTTGTCTCCTGGTGCTTCCTTGAGAACTGAGGATCTTTACTCTGTGGTACCATGTAAAGCAAGCTCGGTCACGTATGTGTAGAGCACTGGTTGTGTGTCAGGTTTCATGGGATGGAGTGAGGAGCTGCTGAGGGGACTAGCAGGAAGATGGAGCACTTTCCTTGCTTTTTTTGTCCTTTGTTTCCTTGTTCCAGTTCTCAGCAGTCCAGTCCAAGAGTGAGCTGTGAAGCCATTTGAGAAGGCTCAAGCAGCTCAGCACTTTGTGCTGCCTCAGGGAGGGAAAAGTGTTCCATGTCCTTCAAAACCTGTCTGCCCTTTTTAGAGCCTATGAGTACGGGCTCTCTGTCTGCCCCTGGCTGGTCCAGAGCGTACATCCAAAAATCTGTCTCTGTTGGTCTCAGAAGAGAAAACAAAGTGCCTGCCCTGTGGATTGTCCTGATTTCTTATGGTTGCAATTTATTTTTATTTTTTTATTTGTTATGGGCAACATAAGCAAAGTACATCAGCTAGTTGGGAAACAGAAATGTATGGACAAAATCAAACCTTTTCAATGAAGAAAGGATAGGCTTTGGTCTCCAGTCTTCCAGTTCAATCATCATAAAAGCACTGCATAAAACACTAGATGTTTCAGAAAAAAACCACAATATTTAAGTAGATTTATTATTCTGCCAAGATTTATTTGAATTTAAATTCACACTTGGAAGAGGGCTTGGAGGGGAAGGAAGTATAATTTCATTTGCTAAGTGATAATGGAAGATTCCTTGTGAACTGTAAAGAGCCTGATGGAAAAAAAAAATCCTGTTTTCATTTCATCCTATTGTAGGACACTAAGAGATGGCAGGTGGAGAAAGTCTGACAGAACACCTTGTGCATTGGCACAGAAGCAGCACAAAGTCATTCACATATCCATATTCTGAAAATGAATTATTTTCAACTTCTACAGTGGGAACACAATATAAGGATTCCTGTAGGTCTGCTGTTACAATGCATCAGTTCTGTTTTATTCCTGCAGCTGGTGGTGCTTGGCCATGGCTGACAAAAGTGATGGCTCAGAGGTTTGTGTTTGAGCCTGTGCTCACCTACTTGTCCAGGCAGGATCCCAAGTGGCACTGCAGTACTGCAGTGCAGAAGAACAAAGTGTTGGCATCGGGAGGCTGGAGAAGACTCACTGACTCACTGCTAATTTCTGTCCCAACTTTCCTAAACCCCCAGGGCAGGAAGGAGACAAGCCTTGTCTCCAGCAGGTCTGTACAGCACGCTCCTGCCACGAGCTGTGCCATTCAGGCCACAGCTGCATTATCACAGGTAAGAAGTAGTTTATGAAAGTGTCTTATTGAAAGTGAAATTGTAGCCTCAGCAGTTGTGGGTGTTGCTGAGGAGAGCGTGATCTCTGACCTTTATCATCAAGGGAACTTCTGATTCTGCCTTTCCTTGTCGTTCGATATTTCTTGTCATTCCCATCTCCAGTCAAACGCACCTTTGTTTATTCTTCAGGATGTCAAGCTGCAGCATGACAGCTCTGTGCAGTGTGTTTATCCACCAGGAAGGAAGACCTCCAGGAAGGATGCCCTTGAGAGAGAGCCGAGTGCAGCCACAGTTCCCATCTGCAGCACCCAGGCGCTCTCTCCAGCACAACCCCTCACCCTTCCTGTTGTCTCACTCTATTAGTGGCTCTGGCAGCTCAGAGCCAGGACTCATTCACCATTTTGCTCCTTACTTTCCCTCTGGCCATAGACCTGAGAACAACATCTTTTTTTTTTTTTTTTTTGCCTTTTCATCCTTTCAGAGCGTGTCCAGATGTATTGACTCTTTCTTCTTTTGTTGTCCCTGAGTCAGAGTCTTTTGCACGCACCCTCTCTGAGCTCTTGCAGGACTGCTTGGTGTGTTCAGGGCTGAGCTGCCTGGACTCCAGCAATGCCAGTGACACATCCAGGCAGGCTTCCAGACGACCCAAATCAGTGGAGCATCATTACCTGCAAGTGGAGATGGTGGATGCCTGCTCCCTTGGCTGTCCCCATTCTTGGTCCTAGAATCTGTGTCCCTTCCATGAACAGGCATGTGCTTACCTCATCCTCAGTTCACCTCCAAACCGGCAGCAATGTTTCCCACACGCAGCTGGGAGGACATGCAGAGGGAGTGGTGCAGGACAAGAAAGTCCCTCTGCCATTTCAGCCGGACAGCTGCTCCCCAGTTTCTGCCCTTTTTCTAATATTCCTACTTTCCCCTAATCTTTCCTAATTTGGGGAATTGGAAAGAAGTATAACACACTTTGGTGTCTTAAGCATCACTGTTTTAGACACAGACTCAAAGCATGGCACCTCATGAGATGCTATGAAGAAAATCAGCCCCATCCCAGTCCTGATACACCCCATCTTTGGGCAGGGATGCTCATAGCTGGTCACACCTGGCCCCCAGACAAGGCAGGGCTGGGCACTCTGGGCATCCAGGCAGGCACAAAGCACCAGCAGCTGATCTTCCCAGGCCAGGGAGCTGATGCAGAGAGCAGTGCTGGGTCCTGGAGAGAGCAGTGCAGTGCTCAGGTTCACAGGAGCTGCCTTGCATCGCCAGGGAACAGGATGCCATGCAGAGAGGTGGCAGGGGGAGAAGGAACAGCTCTGTGTTGTATTCAATCACATCCCTTAGGAGGTTTGCTCTGTGCTACTCCCCATACACACACCCATCTTTAAAGGCAAAACAGAGGTGTGGAGCAACCAGCTGCTCCCCTGGTGTAAAGCCCTGTGCTGTGGAGGGTGATCACTCATCACAGGTGTGAGCTGACCTCTATGGAATGACATGAATAATGTCTCAACCAGAGTGGACAAGAGGTTTGGTCTTTGTATCTGATCCTCTGTTTTCAGTTGGGAGTTTAAACTGGAAAAGAGTTTCAGGATTTGTCTGATGTATGACTGTATGTAAATTGCTATGGTAACCACCAGATTTCATGTGCTCAGGGCATTTTCCTAAATTCTGCAAGAAGCTGTAGCTGTGTTTATTTATGCAGCTCAAAGTCAAGTTCTGTTAAGCCACTGGCTGTTTTGGTTTTTCATTCTCTCTTTTCGTTTTCTTACCACCATCCATTTTAGCTCTGCATTTTTCTTTTCCTTTCGAAATACAAGTGGCGTTTTGAAACACCGGCCCTTATCTGTACCAATGCCCCCTTTTAATTACAATAGAAGTCACAACCTAGAACAACTCTGCCTTGACACAGAACAAGCAGAATAGCATTGGAGGAGTTGTCATCATTTAGGTCACTTAATCTCAGTTGGAAATTTTCAAGCCTGTAGTGTTCAAGGCCAAAGTTCTTGAGTTCTCAGAGTCTCATTAAGTTGTTTATTATTAAATGAACATAGATATTTTGGCTTGGACTATTTTGCTGTAGTGAGTAGAATAGCACTGTGTCTTTTAGAGGCTTGGTGCTGTGGGGAATTTTAATACTAAGTCAGCATCCTTCTTCTGCTTTTTGGTTCCTTGTTTCATACAAGGTCATCTGTTACAGCAGAGCTCAAATTCAGGCAAGCATTTAGGAGATTATTAAGAATACTTAGGTATTAAATGTGAATTATCTTTGAAGTAACTACCTTAATTAAGATCTAGAAGCTGCTTAGTGGATCCCAGGCCATTAATAGAGAAGTCATTTTCCAATAAAAACCATGGTCAGTTGAAGTTTCTTTATTTGCTCTGCATATGCTGTGGACACTAGTGATACCTGCTTCCTTAATTTCCCCAGTGTCTTCAGGCAGAGTTATTTAGGGATCTCTGGAGAACATCTAGTCCAAGCACCTATTTAAAGCAAGGCTAAATTCAAAATTTGGTCAGGTTGCTCAGTGCCTTGATCCAGTGAGTTTTGAGAATCACCAATGATATAAACTTCCCTGTGTGACCAGACCCTTATTCCAAGGCCGTGCCTTTCCCATCATGAACCAGATGGCGCCACAGTGAGATTGGTGCTCAGCCTTCCTTCTCTCTCCTCCAGCCCCTTCCTCGTGCCATTTGCAGCCTCCAGTCATCTTCATCACGCTCCAGTGGATCACAGAATCATAAAACCGTAAAATGGTTTGGGTTGAAGTGGACTTTTAAGATCACCCAGTTCCAGCCCTCCTTCCAGGGACACCTTCCACCTGGCCTTGAACACTTCCAGGGATGGTGCATCCACAACTTCTCTGGGCAACCTGTTCCAGTGCCTCACCACCCTCACAGTAACTAATGTCCTCGTCATAGTAATCTAAACCTACCCTCCTTCATCCTAAAGCCCTGCTCCTTGTCCTGTCACTACACACCCTTGTAAAAAGTCCCTCTTTCTTGTAGGCTCATTTTAAAAACTGGAAGGTGCTGTAAGGTCTCTCCAGAGCCTTTTCTTCTCCGGGCTAAACAACCACAACTCTGTCAGACTGTCTTTCTTGGACAGGTGCTCCAGCCCTCTGATCATCTTTGTGGCCCTTCCTCTGGACTCGTTCCAACAGGTCCATGTTTTCCATGTGCTGAGGGCTTCAGGGCTGGACACAGTACTCTAGGTGGAATCTCACAGGGGCAGAGGAGAGGGAAAGAATCCCCTCTCTTGATCATGGTACTGTGTCAATAGTTTTCCTGCATGGCCCTGCTGAGTTGGGTGGGCATGCCCTAAGGAGATGAAACAAATAGCATTACTGCTCCACTAATGATAATTTTTCTTTTAACTTAGGCTGTATACTCTAGTTCCAAATCACCTCTGTGCTTTCTGAGAGTATGAAGTGTGAAGAACGTACCTTAATCTAAGAAGAGTTGTGACACTGGGAAAACTGTGTATTTTCCAAAGAACCTGGGAAGCAAAGAACATTCCAGTTTCCCTGCTGATTGTCAAAGTGTTGATGATTATATGCTGAAAGTACTGAATTTCACAGCATTGTGTGGTACATGGATTACATGCAGACTGCAAACATGTTTTGATGACAACAATCCTAGATTTTGTCTAGTTTTGCCTTAAGTCAGTAGGAGGATTTCCATTGACTTCTCTTGAGGTTTTTTTTTTGTGATGAGTGTCTACAGCTATTATTGTATTGAGTTGATGGTTATTTTTTATGTAGAAACGGAGCTTTAGCTAAGAAATGTCGAGTTTGTTTATTTCTTTCCATCAGTGACATTTTATGCTCAATAATGATACATCTAAATTAGAGAAATAGAAAGGAGAGCAAACTGCATTGCTAAAAAAAGTTGGTTTAGCTAACAGAAATATGCCAACATGTCTGCAAAACTCCACTTAAATTCAATAAGTAATTGAGCTTATCTCCTCATACACAGGATACTATTATTAGCAAAGCATTTAATTAGCTGTCTATTCCATTACAGCTGAAAGCCAGACACCTCCTCTGGCATTTCCCGAGAAGTCTGTAGTTCTCAGAGCAACACTTTTAAGATTGCATGTGGCTGAATAAGATTTTGCTGCAAGAAGCTTTATGATAAACTCATTTGTATTATTATTGCCAGCCTGAAAAAGCAGCTTTTTAAAAACCTCTTAAGGCAAAACTATGCTGATTTGGCTTTATCTATGAAAGAAAGGGTCAAGAAAATGGCCCAAGAAGGTGCAAATGTAATATAAACCTTCAGGTTACTTTAAATTTTCCAATATTAGTTGTTCTGCCCCTGATCCAGCACAGCTAATGAATGAAAGAGGGGCTTAAGAAAACGCTTTTGAGGAGCATCCACCAGGTATTAGAAAAATTCCAGGTAGAATTCAGCTAAATGGCAAGGAGGGCGTGGTGGAACTGATACAGGAGGTGCTGACTTCAACACATATCAGGAATGTGCTCTTGTCTCTTGGTAATGCCAGGAGAGGCAGCAAGCTGGCATCTCTTGTGCAGAGCTCAGCACTTTGCAGAATTGGGTCCACCTGCCACTTGAAGCCTATCATCCCAAATCAGGCAACCACATGACTATTAAACAAGGTGTGTTAACCACTGCCTTCTTCCATGAGATAAAAGCAAGGATTGTGATAGAGACATCAATTCTGCTCTGGTTGCAAAAACACTCAGCTAGTCCTAGTGGGAAGACTGCTGGTTTTTGTTTTCGCTGAGCCATCCTTGGTGTATTTTGTGTGTCTGTCTCACAGATCAAGGCTCAGGACGCTGCAAGGCTTGGGGTTAGCAGTGCTCCTCTTCCTCCCCACCTGGCTGATGGGAGATCTTGGCTGGTGGAGTAGGGCTGGAGGGTGTCCCTGTCTCGCTAAGGGGCTCCCATCGTTAGGAGATCAAGACCTCCTTGCCTAGATTATGATCTGTCCAGGACAGGGAATAACTCCATTCATGCATTTGTCAGCACCTGGCAAACAGCATCAAAAATATAAAACCAAGGCATTATTTACAGTATCCCACAAGTAAAGTTAATACACATAAAAATATTATTTTCATAGTCTTTTCTCATAAATGAGCCAAAATAACTGGCTTATTATTAATGAGCCAAATATACCCACATAGATCCATATATATTAGTAAACTGTTTTTATTCAATAGCATGATAACACTACATGTAAGAGAAAATATGAAGACTGAAATTCATTAGGGAAACATTTTGCACTGCAATTAGATCTGATGCTGCTCAATGTGGAGTTTTAATTTGTTTAATTCACATTGATGTGTAGATAAGGCTGCAGAACAAGAAAAATACAAGCATACATTTAATATTAGCTACTTTGCTTGTTCATGGATACTTTAGTAAAACCTTGGTGCCATATGATTTTGGATTCTTTCCATGTGTCCCTAATCAAATATTCATGGTTGTATTCACACTTACAGAAAGGATTCTGAAGCCTACCTTGAAGTAAACACAGGGAATAAGGCATATGTTCAGTCCAAACTTTGTTCTTGCTCATGCACATATAAGCTCTAGCAACAGCTACAACCAGTTACATGTGTGAAAATCAGACAGATGCTTCTTAGGCACAACATTTGCAGTGTGAACCTGTTGGACTTTCTAGGACTGAGACACAGAGCACTAAAAAACTTGTGCAGTCCTTATTTCCTATTTCAGCTAGGGAATGGAAACATGTATTTAGCCAAGAGGACAGACCCGCACAGAAAATATCATCTTCTAGATGATGTTTTCAGTTTAGCATGAAATTATGTCCTTTGGGTTCAATGGAGTAACATTTGGGTTCCAGCTAAGGGGCTGGTCTTCAGTAACAGCTTTCACTCTTCATTTCTGTTTGGGGAAGAAGTGCAAAAGCAATTATCTTGAGATATACTAAAAACATTTAATGCTGCATATTTCATTATTAAGGTGTAATAAGTATCACTAACATTAACTTTCACATTAATAAAACTAAAATTTTATTAATACGTGATTAGGATTTTTTTTGTCAGTGGAATAGAAAAATATAATTTGGTGTACATCAAAATAACTTCAAAAAGTATAAGTGTTTGAGCATAACTAATTTCTAAAAAACTCTTTATAACATCTGTCAAAGTTATTTAGCTCCCTAAGTTTGCCTGTGTTGAGCACTTAAGTCTTACTTGTACAATCATTTTCATGTTTGGTACTATGCTCCTATATAGGTTGTTACTGTAAAAAGAAGTAAATTTGCTGGTGCTGTGTATTATTTATGTAGCACCCTAAGTAGAAAGAAAGAAAACTGACAAGAGCCAACCTTACCTTCATTTTAATTCCTTGGGAAGGATGTTTCATTATCTTCCCCCTCTTTGAAGTACCAGGTCTCTGAAATCTCTTTTTAATGATACAGATGAAAAATAAATATGTAGAGGAAGGAGTCAGTGTGCAGAATTGGATGAGCACAAGACATTTTGAGGCCGTGCCATGCAGGGGGATGGGAGCAGCATCTCGGTGTGAGAGGCTGTGTGTGCTGGGTCCTGGGCTCCTGCTGCTGGCTCTGGTTCAGCAGCCAGGCAGGAGTTTCTCCCATCGTCAGTGAACCAGCTGTTATGGCAGATGATCGTGCTGAATTTCAGGTCATTTGATAACTAGGGCAGGCAGCCGTGTTTTGCAGTTCAGCTTGGGTGACACGTAGATCGAGAACTTCATCAGCACAGTGCAGAATTGTTTGCGTTTCTCGGGTGAGAAACGAGGTGGTTCTGGGGTGGAGAGGGGGTGTTCAGCCAGGTCCCGTCCTTGGCAACCAGACAGCAAGCCCTGTCTCCTGTTTGTCATTTATGCATGCAGGAGAAGTGCAGGACATTGCTAGTTTTTCAGCTTTATGATGAATGGCATTCCAAGTGATTCTCATTTAGCCTGTCAGTTAAATCTACTGGCAGGCTCTCCTTGGTCATCAATGTGAATTGTGGTGCCGGCTTCCAGACTTGCAAAGAAATGCTTATACCCATGCAGGGAACAGCAAGGAAAGCTTCCCAGCTCTTCTCTCTGGTGGCTTGGCAGTACATGAGAGCAAACTTATGGGGAGGGGAGAGCCCTGACAGAGCCATAGAGAGGAGCAGTCCAACCGTGCTCCTTTGTCAAGCTGCTCAAAAGAAAAGTGGCAAGGCTTGCTCAGGGCCAGGGGAAGGATTAATGTAACATTCTGGGGAAAGCAGCTGGAAATATCACGGTTATTTTCTCAGCTTAGTGAGCTTTTAAGCTTTAATGTATTCCCAGAAGAGTCAAGCAGATCTTTGGTGTAAAGAAGCCCATAAGCAATGGTGTTGGATTCCTAGAATTTTAGAGTCAGAAGAGATCGTTAAAGCCATCCACTGTGACCTCTGTGTTCAAAGCTTTGGTATTCTGAGCATAAATTCTTTACCAAGTTAAGGCATACTTTAGAAAGCCACTATCTTGATGAAATAACTTCATGTGACAGAGAATCTACCACTTTCCCAGGTAAGTTTGCCCAACTGGCTCATTACCATCACTGGTAAATAAAATACTGTGTTTGAAAGGATATACCTTGCTCTGGAAGCTCTAGCTGCCTTTCTGATGCTGATACCCAAACCAGACTATCCAATCATCTCAGCTGAGATGTGGCCAGCCTGCACTCCACCTGGCAGACAGGCACTGAGCAGGGCTAAAAGAGGATGCTGGGGAGCTGAAACACCACTGGTATAAGAAATGTGGGAATAAAGGCAGGACTGCAGTAAATTTTAAGAAATAACCTTGAAGAGATCTTTTGGTCTGAAAAAAGGCTGGTTTTAATGTAACTTAGGAGGTTGCATCTTGCCCTCTCTCCCCCAGAGCTTCTCATAACATTCTGAAAAGAATCTACAATTTGAAATGGTAAAAAATTTAAGGAGAAGAAAGGAGGAATTTAGGTATTATGGCAGAGAGCAGGCTGCTAAAGGTGCCTGTAATATTAGAGGTGGTAGCTTAGACTTGTTTTCTGTGTTTCAAAGTGAATACACCCTATAAGGCAGACCAGCTACTTTTAACTCTCATTCTGGGAAGTCCTTTCTCTCTATACTGAGAGAAAAGATACTTGCTCTGTGTCACAGTTGTTTCACAACCACTTACCTTGCCAGCCTCCTTTCAATAATGAGATAGATAATAGGACAGAAAGCTGGTCACCCAAGCTCCACTCCTCATTCTGGGGGATGAACAGGGAGGGGGAAAGCCTGTTTGGTTTATCAGGAGAGGTCCCATTATGGAAGGCCAGGCAGAGCCTAAAACAGGTATCTGTTATCACTGCAAGGAGCATTTGCCCACTGTGCCCCCTGCAAGGCTTTTTCTGGCACACCCAACATGAGTCAATGCGGTGAGCAAAGTGCTGAGCCAAGATGCAGTGTGGTATTGGGTTTTCCAAACCCTCCCTGAATCTGTGGGTAATTTGGTAGAGTTTATGGCTTAATCTTTTAGGATTGGACTCATGCCAGCTATATTTTTATAGGCCTGAGTCTCACCCAGGCTTCTCCTGTAATTAGCGGAGAGACACACAGCCAGGGAGGATTCATCCCTCTATTAGATTGGCATCTATAACTGAGGAGTGTGGTGTTGCAGCTAGAAGTTTGCAAAGCTGAAGTACTTCGAATTGTGCTTGCTAGCCTCTTTACAGGAGTTTGGGGCTTTTTCTCAGGTCTCAGGCTTTTTGCATCATACTAGAAGTTCATCATGGTTTCCCAAGAAGTGCCTGTTCATACTCTCAGGGGACAGAATGCATTTTCAAGTGAATCATAATCAATTTGCAAGTCTAAATTAATTGACGTCAAGCCCTCTGAGAAGTATCAAATGCATGCCTGCACTTCCTTTATACCAAATGATACTAGAAGCAGTGTAGCAGACTTCAAATTTCCCCATCAGTTAAATTGATTGAAATTTTTTTGTGGAAGGCCATTTAGAAAGCAATATATACTGTAATATAGGTATGTTACTAGTGACTATTCAATCATTACCATACTACAGGCTACTGGCAGACAGCAGCTTAAATCACTTGTAAGTGGGGCAACTGTCATTAGAAATGGCTGAGTTACCAGTCTTCATCTTTCCTTCATCTGTGCAGCAATTTTGCTCTTAGCAGTGCCCTACAAAGAAAAGATACGCAAAGTGTAAGCATGTATTTTAAATATTGTTTAATTTAGTACCACAAACACTGACATGATTTAATCAGAGCATATTACTAGAGAATGGCATCAGTATAAGATGCTCCAATGCAGATAGTTTTCTGGTAACTGTAATTTTTACTTGAGTGTTGACAGAGTTTTTCTGGGCATAGTCTGTGTGACTTGCATTTGCCTGGAATGCTTCCTGCTCTATATTTCTTGGTAGGGACTTTCAGTCTTGCATCTCAAATGATTTGTAACTGGAAATACGTCGCAGGGGCTAGTTCTGAAGTAGATGCTGTGCCAGGTGAGTCCTCTAACTCACCCATGGGTGAGTCTTGATTCAGGCACCTGAATCTGGGCTGTCCATGTAAGAACTGAAGGTTATGTGCTGTATTCCTCGGTTGGTCTCGCCCAGTTGTGCCTGTACTGCAGGTACTGAAATTCAGGAGAGGATCCAGCAACTTAAGTGTCCTGGCTTGGCATGGACTCAGCCAAGCCTCTGTGCAGGGAGCAGCTCCAGGGAGACTAAATATGGAGATGAGCAGGCTGATTTCTCCCAGGCCTTAAATCTGCTCCATACAGTCATACCCCAGCCTAATTGCTAAGGTATGTGGCTGCATTGTCTGAGGAATAGCAGCCAGCCTGCAAGCATGGTGTATTGCTGGGAAACACTTCAGCTCTCCTTGGCACAGTGCCTAGGAGTCTTTTGGAACTGATGGCAGAAATGGAGGTTGAGAGCAGAGAAGGGCAATATAAAAAGTTAAGGCTGGTTCAGTATAAACAGCTTCTACAGGGATAACAAAACGTCTGACACTGACCCTCAATAACAGAAATGAGTTTCCATCTTGAGAACTACAAAGATATGGTCAATGGCATGAGAATGGCTTTTTTAGTATGTTTTGTCTGGCTGAGGAACTTAAAAGTTCATTTTTCTCCTTGAGTGTTTGCCAGAGTTCTCCAAAGTACAAACCTTCTCAAAGTGCCAGCTGATAAAGACATTACTAAAATGAAACCAAGCACTCCATTTCATAGTGTTATTTCAGTCTAATGTGTCTAATGTGCTGTTAAGTGCCTTCTCAGGCATGGATAATAGACATTAGGAATAGAAAAGGAAAGCAACCTTTTCAATTAAGGACAAAATGTACAGAAAGTAAAATGGCATGAGTTGTATCAGCTGCATATTGGCTCCTATGCACAGTCTCCAGATACAATCAGTAGGTGCTCAACCAGATAATTACAGGCTTCCTGCAAAAGGCTTCATGTAGAAGAGTCACCTGCCTGCCTGCTACCAGGCAGGATCAGAGCTGTCCTTTATTTTCACTGCTGCAGATTGTGGAATTAGTGTTTTCCAACTTCTGTTTAAAAAAAAGAAGCATTTTTCTAGCACATCTCCTTCCAGCGGGCTGCTGCACCAGGTAAGTGCTGGGCATCAAGAGGGATTTGTCAGCCTTTTTGTCAGTAATGACTTATATTTGTCAAAATGCAATTTTCACAATTGATTTCCTGTTGCAAGGATTACAGGAGCAGCTGAGGGAGTCTTTGCCTTCCAGCCAGCTGGTATTGCTTCATGCTCAAAGTGAGGTCAAGGGGTTTTTTATATACAGGAGTAAGAGGTGGTCAATTGAATTGTTACTTAAAATCTCTTAAGGTCCACAGCATCTGCAAGTGCTCATTCAGGAATCATCTGTGCTGCCACAGGCAAGCTGGGCTGTAACCTTTGTGAGGGTCAAGGAATGTTAATAAGAAATTACAAGATGTCTGGGGGGCAGGGTTATGTCCTGTACTGCATGATAGAGTATCTTTTTGTGAATTACCTGCATGGCACATGTACCACACCTTAGGAATCCCAGTGCAGGTGTTATAAAAGTATTTTCACAATGTTTTTGGCCACACCAGATTTTTTTCCCCCAAACTTGGACCAACACTGATAGTGTCCAGCAGTCACAACTTTGTTTACCTAAAGCAGAAGCAGAGGTGGTGGCTCATGTCATACTGTCTGGGGCAAATGCCTTCTCAGGGTCTTGAATTATTTTTTCTGTGGGCCATGCTGCTATTTCCATTTAAAAGGGGTCACTCTCTTGCTGGTGGGATTGTGGATACCAATCTTTATTTCAGAATCAGAAGTGATGGTGGAGTCTCGGGGAGAACCTGTTCCCAATCCATATGAGCTCTCCTGCTCTGTCATTTACTCAGTCACATGGTGGCTCTGGCTGCGCTGCCTCACCTTTTGTTTCAATGAGCTATTTAAAAATATTATGTCAATTTTAGAGAGGAGGGTGGAGTTGGGGCGGAGGCAGGAGTTATCACTCCCACTCACTGGTTTTCTGGCTCCATGGCAGACTGTTGGCAGGGAGTTTGCTGTGCAGGTGGTAAGTCTGCCAAAGGATCTGTAGGAATTTGTTGGTCTCTATTAGATCAGTTTGGGAGTCTCTGAGATGCTGTTTGGCCTTGAAGGATGTTTTTTTAGCTTTTTATTTGTCATGACCATATTTAACCCTGTAGAAACCACAAACTCACTGTATAAGAGATAATCGTGTAAGAAAATAATAAAGAAAATATGGGGTAACATAATCTTGGCCAAATAAGTCACTGAAAGAGTTAGATGCGTACTTAGGACAGAATTTAGTTGTTCGTCTCTGGGTTTACAGATTCTGTCATTTGTTTGATACAGTGTTTTAAATGGCCTACATATGTGGAATAGTTTTCTTTTGAAAGAGCAGGTGTGTTGGAAATTGCTATAGAATATACTGTGAGTTTAAATTAGCATTTCCAGTCTGATAACCAGGACCCTTGGCAGACACAAACAGAAACTTAAAAGATTACAATCTGAGTGGATTACTACTCAGGTGCCAGGAAGGAGATTGGATGAACCCTCTGCAAGCAAGGAATGTTTTTAATATGCCTGAGTTTTGTCTTTTTGTAATGTTTAACACAATGATTATAATAAGAGATTATTAACCCTATGGAATAGTATATAAGCTTTTGGAAAACCCAGTAAAAGGAATCTTGATCAACGAATTGGGGTTCGTTGCGTCTCTCTCAATCGCCGATACAGGTGGTTCCAATGGTATTGCAGGATAAGCGAGCACTTTGGAGAGCTTAGCTGATATTTCACATCAGCCAGATGCTTCCCTTCAGTGTGAGATACAGGAAGAAAGCACAGGAGAACAAAAAAGATTCGAAGTGCCCTCAGAACTGAGAATGCAATGTTTTGATGATACTGTGTTCTCTAGGAAAACTGGAGTCCTGAATATAAAACATGGCCTACAATTTAACAATTTTAATGCCATTTTTGTTCATTTAAATATATTCCCGAATCTTCTTAAATTCTCAGAACGTAATTACATAAAACCGTTGGCATTTATGGCTGTGAGATCCTGAATTTACACTCAGGTTTGAATTTAATACTCCTGTTTCTGGTGTGCCTCTAATGATTTTATAAGCCAGCAAGCAGAAAACAAACAGCATATACAGGTAGAGTTTCAATCATCTGTGTGCCATAGTGAAAAAGATAGTTTGCTGTTAACAGAGTTTTTGCTGTCTCAGATATTGATATGTTAATGCTTGTTTTGCTCCATCTGATAGTGGGGAATACCTGAGAGGTATTGATATTGTAGACTTAAAATGGGACATAAATAATTCATAGCAGCAAACATTAGAAAATGTATGATAAGCAGCTTTGTTATTAAAATATCTACATATCAGTCATTCTGAGAATATTGTGGGAGGCAGGTACAGAGAGTGAGCAACTACTCAGTTATGATGAGTAAGTATTGCCTGAGAAGGATAGGAGTGGCTCTGATATATTGCTAATTACGGACTTGTTCCACCTGGGTTTCACCTGGTGTAACCATATATAACTTATAGTTATAAAAACTTAGAATTTTTATTCAGCATATTCTAAATATCAGATATTAGATAAAAGACTTAGCTCGTGAGTTCAGTGGGTCAAAATACTAATTGATCTACATCAGAGTAGTGTCACTGAAGCTATGGAGACAAATCCCCTAAAGGAGCTATGAATTTTCTTGAGGAGTAGAGCATTAGGCTGTATCAAGTCTCCAGCAGACAGAATAATGCAAAGGCAAGGAGAAGGGAAAGAAATGGATCAAAGGTGATAAGGCAGAGGAAAAGAGTGAATAAATGTTCTATTTAGCCTCCTCATATAAACTCTCCATTAACTTCAACTGGATTGCCTCTAGAAGACCAGTACACTTAAATATAGAAGAAGAAAGTGATCAGCAGGCAAAATAAAAAGGGTGATGTGTTAGGACTAGAGGAGATCAGGAATGATGGGATGATAAAAAGAAAATTTAATAGTAGATGGGGATCTTAAGCCATAGATACGTATTTCTGAAGCCATCTTGTTACACTTACATTTTAGTGTGACTAACACTAAATAATACTAGTAACAAGACTAGTGCTCAACATTTAGCACTGAATCCCTTTGACTTCAGAAGCTACCAGTGAACTTGATCCTGCATGTTCAATGGCAGCCATCTTTTCCCCAAGACAACTGAACTTTCTGTTTATTCACACTTTACTTTTATTGTAGCATATAAGCGAACATAAGGAAGTCTGATTGGGGTAGAAGGCAGAAAATGCAATTTCTTTCTTACTTTCATAGCGTTATGTGAAAGTCCAGACAATGAAGTCTGGCTTCAGACACCCCGAAGTGTTGTGACAGGTGAGGAAGAGGGTCCAATTAAATATTTAGGTGGCCGGGCCCACTGTGCTGCTGCAGTGGGGATTGATTACACCTGGTGAAAGCTGGTCTGTGGCGGGAGCGCCGGGCATGCGGAGCGTGCTGCGGGGAACGCGCTGGGGAGGCTGCGGCCGTGCTATGGTCAGCAGGGAATGGATCTGGCACTGCTTCTGCCTCTGCCACTGTGACTGCATCATTCTGTGCCGAATGTCTTGTAGGTGATGGAAACCTCCCCGCTGACTTGCACGCCCTGTCCCTCGCATGCTGCGCTCCTGCGGGAGCCCTCCTGGGAGGGGGAAGGGGGAAAGGATGCTCGTGCCAGGGCGTTTCTGCATGGAGATGGTCTGTGCCGCCATCCTGTTGTTCTGGGAAACCACTTACAGGTGTATCTCATTGATGGATCGTTTGTCTTTAATTTGCTTTTAATTCAGGCAGGCAGGCAGTAGGAGGCTGAGACAATATTTGAGAGAAATGACCCAATAAGTTGAGGAGATGCTGGCATTAGTCAGGGCTGCTAAATCAGGAGAGGTCATTACAGCAAGAATGTGGGATGATGACTTCTGAATCAATGTGTTGGATTGTTTCTGTTTTTACTTGTTAGTGAATAGCATCTGTACTCATGGACAAGATAATGGTTTTTAAAAACAGGTATGAAAAAAGGGCATTTTATACCTGCTATAGTTAATGGGATATTTGCCTGCTTTTTTTCTCAATAACGACCTGCCTGTGACTGTCAATTCCTGTTAGCTCTTCTGGAAATGATGATTTGCAGAGATGAGTAGGTTTACTCTGGGCCTTCCTAGTTAGTGGGACTTTTGCTCTCCTTAAGCAGATAGCTTGGCTTTGGATGTAAGTATGAATGGGATCAGGTACTATATTGCAGTATTTTGTTTGTCTGTTGGATTTAAGACCGCAACTTAATTACCAAGGAATCCCTCTATTTCTAATTATATTTTTCATGTGTTTTTTTTTTTTTTTTTTTTTTTTTTTTTTTTTTTTTTTTTTTTTTTTTTTTTTTTTTTTTTTTTTTGGTTTTTTTTTTTTTTTTTTGTTTGGTTTTTTTTGTTTGGTTTATTTTTGGTTTTTTTTGGGTTTTTTTTTGGTTTTTTGGGGTTTTTTTGTGGGGTTTTTTGTTGTTTTCTTTTCTTAAATCCTGAAATATATCTGCATTTAATTGTGTTTTTGTAGAAGAGTCCTCTTCTGTCCAGTACTGTTACCCAAGTACAGGTACCCATCATAGTTGCCTTACAGCAGTCTTGGGATTTAAATCTTGCTAAAATGGATCTTGTCTGCATCTTAACCATTAACTAGATGCAAACTGTGTGTTTATAATAGGGTGTTTTCTATGTGTGCATGGTGCTTCAATGCATGTATGGGCGCTGCTGTTCTCCATGTGGTGGAAAAGACTGCCCTGAGGGGTTTACTGTCCTGCCATACTGAAACAGGAAGGAGACACTTGAAAATAGAGAGCCTTGCCTTGCAAGGTTTTGTGTGGAGATAGGCCAAGAATAGACCATGCTGCTCTTGATGCCTTGGGTGCTGCACCAGGCTGCAGTGGGTGTGTGTGTATATATATATATATGTGTGTGTGTATATATACCCATCTCTTATCTAATGTGTCATAAATCCTATAGTTAAGCAAAAACAGAGATGATGTTTGACCAGCTACATCTGTAAATATCAGCTGATTGACCTGCTGTCCATGCCAGTGACTGGGTTATTTTTCCCTGTGACTTCAGAAATTTTCAGAAACTCAATTTGTCCAAAAAAAAAAATCAAATCCCTGGTTTTTTTTTTTGATGTAAAGAAATTTAAGTGTGAAGTGGGTATAAACAAGTATATGCACTTACTTGCGTGCAGAAACATACAGAGTCACATTTAGCTAAAAGCACACAGTTTATATTTCACAGATGTGTGGGGCTTGAGACATCCAAGGGAAAGTGTTTTCTGAGCTCAGCAATGCTCCTGCTGCAGAGCACGAGGCCAGCATTGCAGTATCCCTGTCTCTGTTGGGACAGCACTTGGCAAACTAATACCGGAGTGAACCAATTCATGTCCTCACTAAAACCAAATTCAGGAAAATATCTTTGCAATAGAAACCACAGCCTTAGATGGTGTGTATTGATTTCCACTCCCAGCTTCTTTGGAGCATCCATTGCCTGGGCTCCAGCATTAACTGAACGTCCATGCAGTGGTGGGGAGGTGCCAGCTTCTCAGGATGACACATGCTCTTGATTTTAATGAGATTCTGGTGGTATTTGGTATTTTTCTTAAAGCTCCATTACTGGCTAGAGGCATAAAATTATGAGCTAATATTCACCTCTACTGAAAAGTTTCAGTCCTGGATGTTCAGGAAAATAGGCTTGGTGCACATTCTGAAAAACAGTCAAGAAAAGGAGGGAACAGAAGTGCTTGGGGGCTTGTTTACTTGTGGGGTTAATTTACTTTCTTTTATTTTTTTAGGCTAATCTCATGGTCCTGAACTTTATAGATTACTTTTTTCCTTCTGGCACTGATTAACGTCTTCTCCCATGATCTTCCTTGAGTGTGTTTACAAAGCCACCAATATTGGAATTACACCCTTAGAAATTCAATGGTGTTGGGTTTTTTTGTTTTTTTTTTTAATAATAAAAAAGTAAAATTACTCTTCCTTTACTTTTCTATGCACATAAGATTTTTCTCAGAGCCAGAGGCAGCTCCCCTAACAAAAGCAATTGGTCATCAACTAAGTTGGATGCCTACTTATCATGAAACTACCTGTGGAAACAAGGCTGCTTCTCTAAAGGCATCAGAGCCCCTGCACCAGCCCTGCCAAGGAGGGAGGTGCTGGCAGTCCCCCCACCTGGAGCTGCCTGGCAGGTGGCTGCCTTACCTCGATTCCATCAACGCATAATTGTGCAGTTGCTGAATTATTTTTCTTTTGCTCAGAGCTTGGGACAGTAAACAGAATCCCCCTGAGATGCTCAAGTTCAATTTTCTGTGCTGCATGGAGGTCTCCACCTAAATCTTGCCTGAGTTTCTCTGTGTTTCTTGGAGAGCAGCACTGCACAGGTCCAGGTGTGTGTGCCCTGCTCCGCAGCGCTGGGGACTGATCCACTTGGATGTGTGGCCATTGCCTTCCCTTGGGCTGCCATCCTCAAGGGCTGCTGCTCGAAGCACTTCCTCAGGAAGTGGGAGCTAAGGTTCAGCCACTTCCCCTGCCAGGCAGAACTGCAGCTTTCCTTGCTCATCTTCCCCACCCCAAAACGTTCGTGCTATTCTAGATCAGAGTGTGTTTTGGTCTTCCTGTTACAGCTGAGCTGCTGAGAGGAAAATAATTTACGGTTCTTACACAGTTCTTATATTTTATGTAAATTGGTCACCAGATAAAATACAGGGAGTCCCATACCAGAACACATGGGCTCACATCTCTGCTGCTTGCCCTAACCATGGGAATGCATTCCCACCACTGCAGGCTGCATTTTGGGAGAGATGCTGACCCCAACAGCCCTGGAGCCACCTCACTGTGAAAGGTTTCCTGTTTGCACAGTCACCTATGTGTATTTTTAAATCTTCTTTAAAGCTGGTTGTGCTTTTTCTTATGTGAGAGGTAACCCAAGCTGTGCTGCTGAGCTGAGGCATTGTTGCTGAGAGAAATACAGCCAAGCCATGTCCTTTGCAGATTTTACTGTGACCCCTGCTGTCAAAGTTGAGTTGCTTGCTGCAGGAGCTGCTTTAGCACTGTCTCATCTGTATTACATTCAGGAGGAAAAAAAAAAAAAGTTTTTCTCCACCAGCTCAACCAAGACACAAGCATAAAAAATTACCAAATGCTCTGCCAGTGCCAATGGTTTCTAAACAGTCAGGATCAAACAAGTGCCATCGTATTTTATGTAAAGTAATGGAATTACCAGCTTTAGCATTTGAGTCAATGGCACTGGTTTCATGTTGGTGTGCTCAGTAGCACTTCTGATGAATTGAAGATGGTTTCTTTCTAATCATCTTCCAGCACTGGATCTTGCTCGACCTTTTTGTTTGGTAAATCCTTTCTGGATCTCGTGTTCTCCATCCTGCTCAGTGCACACACAGAGCTGTGTGGTTCTGCCTGTAGGGACCCTTGCAATTCCCTCTGTTGATTTTTCCTTAAAAAAAAAAAAACAAACAAAAAAAAAAACAGGAAGAAAAGGACTGTGCACAGCATACACACCTGTACGCAAGTTCTTGCAGGAAATGTGAATGAATGAGAGTGTAGGGCACTCCCATTTTAAATACAAGGCTTGTTTTTCCAGCTCTCTGTCCTTAAATCTTATCTGCATCAGAAAGTTTCAGCAGTGAATGTTAAATCGGTTTTTAGTTCAAATGAACAGACTTCATACAGACCCCCTATGCTCACACCCTTATTTCACTTTAAGCAGGGCCTGTTTCATGTTAGATTAAAGTAATCTAGAGGTAAAAGGTAAAAGCAAAGCAGTTGCAATCTTGGGAATGGTGCTTTTAATAGCTTCTAAGATGAGAATTTCTAGAATTCAGCTGAGAGTTGGTACCTGATAGACACTGCTCCTTGTCCAGTGTGGTATAAGGTACACTCAGGTTGTGTAAAGCATTGCTGGGGATGATTTTAAGAGGAGGTGTTTTACTTTGCCCTGCCACAGACCTACAGCACTGTTGGTCACCAAAGAACAAGGAAGATAGAGAAGGTTTTCTGGCACACAGTTGGAAATGCTCCTTTCCAGCCCTCTACTTGCCTCAGGTCAAACCAAATTTGGTGTGCATCAGAATAAGAATGCCTTAGGTGACCTTTTACATAGTTTTGACTGTGCCAGGAGTAAATCTCACCTGTAGGTAAATTGATGCAACCAAATTTTATTTGTGCAGACACAGCCTGGGTGTAATCAAGTCACTTCTGCCTCACAGCATTGGTGAAGCTTAATTAAGGCTGATGAAGTTCTTTGCAGTTCTCAGAGAAGTTTGGTCTGTGTGTAAATGATGTTATAGAAGGTATTTAATGTACTCTGTTAAAATGCTGCTGAGGCACCCAGCCTGTGAGTAACACTCTCTGAAACTCTTTCTATTTCAAGTTAATGTTTAATAGGAGTGAGGCAAACTGCCTGAAAGCACACTTTGTGACCCTGTACTCCCTTTGTGGGGTGTGCTCCCTCTCTCTGCCAGCGTGCTGTTGCACGTCAAACCAAACAAGGCAGGAGCAGGACATGTAGAGTCCCAACCCCCTGTCACAGGAGTGCCATGGCAATGTGGCAGCACTCTGGAGGGTGGCTCTGCCCAGCTGCAGTGACAGAGTGCAGTGAGCAGTGATCTCTCTTCTCAGTCCGTCCACTCACCATGGAAAGTTAGGTCTACCTGACCTGCTGTGTCATCCAACTCTGTCTGTACTCGCTTGGGCCCGAGAAACAGTGTAGGCACCCTGCTTTATCTGGGGGCTTTATCTAGGCTAATTAGATCAGTGCTTTGTCTAGGATAATTGTCTCTAGTAATGAGTTTAAGGGAGTGCCACTGGCACAGCTAGGCACCAGCACTGTTGTTCCCATTCTAGCACCCACTCCTACAGGTGCTTTATGGTGGCTGTGCCAGGACAGCTCCAGCACGTGCAGTCCCCACCGAGAGAGAGCAGGCTGAGGTCCTCGGGGCAGAGGCAGGTGTTAAAGTGCTGACAGAGGCTCTGCAGCAGCAGCAGTGTGATTGCCTAACAGTGGCAAGAGAGCTGAAATTACAGGCAAGCTGTGCATGGGGAGGAGGTGGCAGATGGAGGTGCAGGGCATAGAACCCAGTGGATGTCACACCTCCTTGTGGGGCTGGCCCGCTGGGAATCGGGCAGCAGCACTGCCAGGAGCAAAGAGCCCCAAGGGCACAGGGGGAAAGAGAAGGGGTTATGGTGAACCCAGAAAAATACCCTGCCCAGCCGAGTCCCAGTGTGGGCTTGTCTGCTGGCCCAGGCTGTTCTAAACAGGGACAATGGGATTAGCATCAGTCAGAAATGTTTTCAACAACTGATATATTGGGATTTTATGACAGAAAATGCCAATTTATTTGAAAGATATTGCTGTTGGAAAGAAAAGCTTTGCAGAAACTTGTAATCTGGAAAGATTTCTTCTGTTCTTGTCAGGATAAACAAGACTTCGTCACATTGCCAGAATATAAATGATGACAGGTTAGACCCCATGGCTGAACCAGAGTCTCCCACTATCCGAGTATGTGCTGGAATCATCAAACAATGAGGGAGAGTTGTCTGTCTCTCTGACACCTCTTTTCCTCCCATAATCTCTTGGGGGGTTTTGTGTGTTTGTTGGTGGTTTTGGGATATTGGTGTGGGGTGGTTTTTTTTGTTGTTTGTTTGGTTTTTTTGGGTTTTTTGGTTGGTTTTTTGGGGGTTTTGGGGTTTTTTTTTGTTTTGTTTTGGTTTTTTTTCCACAAAATCGTCATGTTTTTTTCATATGCAAAACAAAAACTTTTAATATAATGAATTTAAAGCCCATATGTATTTCTAATTCAGCTGAGGCTCTGGTCCCTTTCCTTAGCCCGCCACTTTGACCACACTGGTCCATAAGCACCATGGAGGCTGTACGAGTTGCAGAAACCACAGCCAGGGGCTGCTTGTTTCCATTCTATATAATGAATGAGTGTGTTAGTTTGGACCTGCTGTCCAAAGAAGCACGAAATACTGGTTGCTCAGAGAAATAAATGGTTTTAATACTTTTCTAAGTGTATGCAGTCAGTGTTGCTTGCAGTTGCAGCCAAAGTAAAAGAGGGAAAAGAAACATTGCTTGGAGCTTCTCCAGCAGGAGAGAAAGGATGGCATTGTTCCTGTCAGTTCGTGCTTTCTGGCGAGGGTGGGAGCCGGAGCATGGGTTTTCCTTCAGGGACAGCTTTGTTCCAGCTTTTTGGCTGGCCGCGGTTCCAGACGTGGACATCTCTGTGCAGCGGTGCAGGCGCAGCCACCGGCACATGGAACCTTCGCACCCAGCACAAAGCGGTGCCCTGTGCCAGCAGTACCGCCGTGCTGTCTGTAGGGACAGCTGGGGAAGGACGCAGTGGGTGCTGGGGTGGTTGAGTAGGAGGAGAAAAAATAAACACGGAAAACATCTGTGTGCTCCCAAAATCTGCCTTCAGCTGAATCACAAGATGCTTATATAAAAGCGTGGTTAATTATTGCAAAGCAACGAAGCGAGGGAACGCAGACATTAGCAGAGTATCTCCTGCGTTAATTAGTTGCTAAAAATGTGGCTCACAGCAGCTGTGAAGCTGCAAACGGGTCAGTGGCAAAACTATTTCTCCTGGCCATTGAGCAGAGAAGTGTTCTTCTCTGTGAGGTTGTTCCCAAAGACTGGCAGGGTAAGAGGCAGCTCACAGGGCAACTAGAACAGCATCTTCAAATGAGGATGGCATCACCAACAGCACTCACGGTTCATGTCTGCTTCTGTCTGAGAAATACATAAAAATGTGGAGGGGAATTAAGCCTAGAAATCCAGTTGAACTGAAACCTCCTCAGCCTCACAGCTGTCTGCTGTACGTGCACAGCAGAGCATACATGTACAGAATCAAGCATGAAATTAATCCCTGCCTTCCATGTCCGGGAGCTGTGGCTGCGCAGGCTAAAAGCTGTCCCTGGCTTCCCCACATGTAGTTTCTGAGAAGATCCTTAAACTCCTTTCACGTGAGCTGCATGCTGTGTGGTTCCCAAATACTTGCTAAGTTTTTCCCTGAGACTTGCTTCCCAATAAAATCACCCGCTCCCCCACCTTCATTGTTTCATGTGATCTTTACAAAATGTGGCATTTCTGTCTAAGTAGTTTGCCAAAGACAAGGTAAACAACACTAAGTTGTCAGTCGTGAGTCATTAAAGAAGTGAACTGTCTTCACTTCATGCCCAATCACAGAATATTTTTAAATGTCAGAGCTTTTGGCTTAGTGGTTGGCTTCATTTCTGGGAGACCCAAAATTAGAATACACAGGCCTGGTTTTCAGAAAGTTCTGTGTACCCTTACTTCAAATGTTAGTTCTTAAACACATTTCAAAAATAAGCACAATTTCCTCAGGATCAGTCAGTGCTCTGGGATTTCTGACTACAATGCATTTCTGCCATCTTTCCTGTTTTCATACTTTCTTAATTGGTTTTCAGATAACATTCAGCCTGGCAGTAATACTTGAAGAATATAGAGATAAATATACTTAACAATTTGAGAGTGGCATATTTAGGTTTGTAAGTGTTGAATTCTGATTTGCTCTTGGCAGATAACTTTTTAAAGGGTGAAGTTTTACATCTGAAAATGAAAAAATAAGGTAGGCATAATTATTTCTTGCACATAACTGATCTCCTTCCCAGTTTATCAGGAAAATTGCTGTTGGATTTAATAGATGTCTTATCTGTTTAATCCCAGTTGAACCCCACCTCCTCAAATGAATGGAACAATCCTTGTAATAAATGCAGGACCACTTATGTTACTAGTAGTTATTTTTATTTTCAGAATAATTGTTTCTTTTTGCAAATGGCATGTAGTGTCAGTGTCCTTGATTAAATGTCCAAGAACAGAGATTAAATGATCAATCAAGAGAGGAGATGTGACTTATATGGTCACATGCATAGTCAGCTTTTTTTTAGTGGATGCTGGTGAAAGCTCAGCTTGATGTGGATACCCCAGAAGCAGAAGACCACAGCACTGAAAAAAGAAAAACCACCTTTGTGCAAGTCTTGTTTAATTTTGCATCTCTTTGCACCTTCCATCAGGCACCTTTGATGCCAGCTCACCATCAGAGCAGCACGGTAGCAGAATGTGTGCTCCTAGTCTCAGCAAGGCACTTGAATTTCTGTGCAAGCACAGAATAATCCTTGAAGGATGGAGCTGAATCATATCAAGACTAAAAATGCATCCCAGTGCAATGGGCTATCCTTCTATAGGACAACTTTTGCAACACTGAAGGTCTTCACATCACCAAGGGATTAGTACATAATCTAACGCAACCTTGGTGCCAAGTTTCTGGACAAATCTGCTCCCATATTTAGCCCCTGGATTCTCCCAGTGGGACTAAAACCATATAGCAGGAGGCAATGATTTCACTAATAGGAAAAAAAAAAACCTAAAAATAATAATAAAGCAAAGAGAAGACAATAATGCTTGAGGTTTATCTGTCATAGTAAGGTGGAGAAACAATCTGAGTGGCACTGTTTTACCAAAGTCAGACACATTTGCTTTCTTAATGGCATCCTCTCATTTTTTTTCTGTAGGTCCAGCTGCCCAGCGCCAGATCCAGAATGGTCCATCTCCAGATGAGATGGAAGCACAGAGAAGGTGAGTTAATCAGCTCTGGCAGAGTTCTAGTTTGTAACTTGGGTGAACATGGGTGAACCTGGTCACCGGTAAGCCCTGCTGTTTTTACTTGTACATATTTTAAGCTGGTTCTGAATGTCTTCTGATTATTGCTAATGATTCTGTAATGACTGTTAAAGGGTGAAGTGAGCCAAAGTTCACACTCTAGGTAAACTCATTGCTTGGTAGGTACTCGGGAGACTTCTTGCCTCCAAAAACTATAAGGAAAGTGTAAGGGAAATAACTTCCTGCATCTTTATGAATAACTGTGAAAGGCCTGAGATTTAGTAGGGATTTACTCATGGCTGTTAAATGGGTCAGCAGTGATGATATTTCACCTGAGATTTACTTTGGGGTAGCAGAGTTATCATAAAGGTCGGAGAGCCTCTGCTCATGCTAAGGCAGGTGATATTGCCTCTCCCTCTGCCTTCCTGAAAAACCTGATTCAGCTCTTCCTTTAACCAGTGGAAGTCACTGATTCTGCTGACCATATGTAATTCAGGTCTCCAGTTTGGGTGTCTATTCTGTACATTTAAAATGTCAGCAGCTTAACTATGTTAAAATAAAAATATTCATTCTTTTTTGTTTAGAGACAGTAAAAGCCCTTTGGGTAGGTATTTTTTGACTGCTACAGGGCACATGGCCCTAGGAAAGCTTCTTTTGCTCCACTGGAGTGGAATAAGATATGCCAGTAGATGCAGTTAGATATTACTGCATCTGCACTAGAGGACTTTCTGCTTTAATTATGCTGATGCATTCTCTAAGCACAGAGCAGACCTAATTTTAAGCCTAGGGTTTTCTTTTAACATCTTATAAGCAGGAAGGAAATTAAGTTATGGTATTTACCCTGTAAATCTGTCCATTTGAAAGGTTTTTTAGAGATCTTTACGCAAATGTTTAAAGAATATCTTTTTAAGTCAGAGTGTAATTTGTCCTCTCTCGTACTTTACTCCTTACATACTCCTTAAGTAGCCTTGTGCCAATCCCAGGCTTTATTTAGGTCAACTGGAATAAATTTGACTTCCTAAGAGTTTAAGACCTTCTCCTTTTAGCATGTGTGGGAGGGTGCATTTGGCACATGTAAATTGTCTGACCAAGGGTACAAAGGACTGGTATGAACCCCAGTGACTTCAAGTGGCAGTGCCTAACCCCCATTTTGGATATTTGTACCCTGCACCTCAATCTTTTCTGCAGCAGCTCTAATGATTTGGGGGTGTTTCACCCATATTTCTTTCCTATTCTGTCAGACTGGAATTTTCTATTTTGGTTCTCTAGATAAACCTAGAATTTCCCCTAGGTTTAATTGGGAAAAGTACATATCAGATTGTTCTTCATCATCAAATTTTGCTCATAAATGCCAAGCTAAGGTAGGGGACAGTATGCTCAGGAAATTCTTAGTACATGTGTTAACAACTGAAATTTTAGCAGTGCAGTTGATGCTGTTGCATCCGTAACAGTCAAGAAAGAGCTAGGGTATATATTGAAGCAAAGATTTCTATATATTTGGTCTAAAGTGTCATAGTTTAAATGACACCAGTTGAATCAACCAAGACTTTCTCCAAAGTGATTCATTTTTGTACATATGATAATTTTCTCAGAAACCTGCAATTTTATAGAAAATGCATGGATTACATATCCTGAACATAAAACCACTTTAGGATTGATCCCACCACTGCAAAATAACGTATTTTCCTTTCCCATATATTGAACTAGATATAAAACATGGAAAATTTGTTTTACAACTTAAAATATTATTTCTTTTCCACATAATATAACTTTATTTTTATGGACTATTTGCATATATGCATTATATGAGACTATTTTTTATTTTAAAAGCTTCTATTGGTATATAAATAAGATAGAATTGCTCAGCATTGCAGACTCTGGAAAGTACAAATGAAAATGTGACAGGGAGGTGTCTTAAAATACTGTGCAAGGAGTCAAAATAGAAACGTTGCTTAGAGTTGAGCTTACTTTACTGTACAGACCATGAAGTAAAGCTGTTGAGAAAAGAGAAAAATGCAGTGAAGACTGGTCTAAAGATAAATGAAACTAATTGGGGCAAATTCGACCTAGAAACTGTGGAAGAAAATGGTAACAAACTTTATTACCAAGTGCTTCAGCAAGGTAAATTCAGAGCTATGTTTTAATATTGTTGAAATGTTTAGTCCATGTACTTGCCAAGAAGCCTGGCAAGCAGTCCGGTTTTTAGCTGTAAGGTTTTTTTAAGAAGAGCTAAGTGAGGGTGTGTTTGTGGCGGGGGACAGGGACATCGCTTCCTGCGGGAGCGGTCTGGTGTGCAAGAGCAGGCTCTGCTGATGGGCCCTTGGAATTGCACATCCCTGCAGGCCTGTCCGAGGCTCTCCCTGCCGGCACCAGGCCTGGGCAGTCCTGGGGGAAGGTGCCGAAAGAGCGGCAGGGCAGGGCTGTGATCCGTGTTTGCGGAGCAAGCACAGCAGTGCTGGTGGTGCTGGTGCCACAGGAACAGCTGTGCTGAGGCTGTCAGCTGGACAAAAAGGGCTTGGATGTGCACTTGGACAACAGAGACTTTGCACAGTCAGCACCAAAACGCTAAGCTGTAGCTTTGCTATATTTTCATTCTAATATGCTAATATTCTACAAGTGCTTTGGGCGCCTGATCCGTAAAAGATTCTGGACTGTGTAATTTTGAATATTTCCTTCCCTGGAGAAATTCAGAACAGGATTCTGTCCTCCAGGAGATCCTGCTTGAGCAGGGAGGTTCGACTAGATGGCCTCCAGTGTTCCCTTCCAACCTTACCCAATGCGTGATTCTGTGATTTTATGTGAGACGCCATTTACTCTTTCCTTGCAATGCTCATATACTCATACACTTCAGGTTAACAGCATGCATGTTTGCTGTGCTCTCCTGGGCATTGGGCAATGCCTATTCCTTGTGCAGAGCCACTGAGGAATTATCTTAAATGGATCAACCCACCCTTGCAGTGTCTGGTGCATGCAGGGCTATGTCCTGGTTAAGCTTCCCAGTGTGTGAACTGGCACTGCTGCAGCCAGGGCAAGTGAAATCGGACCCACCTCCATCTCACGGGGTCAGCTCTCTCCCCAGACTCACAGTGCTTCTCATGGTATAAAGCTTTTACTCAAAATTAGAAAGAGTACCTAATGACCAAGGGTTTTTTTCATTGCTGTTTTAGACAAGTGATGGAGCAACAGCAACAGCGCCAGGAATCTCTGGAAAGAAGAACCTCTACCACAGGCATGTATCAAACCAAGCAGATACAGTCCCTGTCTCCTCTTGCTGTTGTTGGGGTTTGTGGGATGCTGTACAAAAGCTAGATTGTTAAAAGTAGTTATTGTTACAATTATATTTTAAAGATTAGATTTTCAACTAGAGATTCACATGCATTTGGGCATGGTTGTCTTGTTTTGCAGGGCCTCAGGTCTGAGGCATGCAGGTGGAGCTAGGCAGGTTTTGCACTTGGCAAAACTTCTACAGCTGAGGGGCACTTTAGGTGTACCAAGGGGGCCTGGCCATGCTTTTTCCACACCCCTGAGGAGAGCAGGTAGCACAGCCACCACAAGAGTGACTCCATGTTTTCAGGGGATGTCAGCACGAAGGGGTTGATGTGCTGGATGTGCTCATGCACTCCCCATTGCTCTGCAGCACAAAATGAACTACAGCACAGAGGAAGTTACAGGTCTAGATGCTCTTCACTGGGGATTTTGTGATCATTAAGTCTTCTGTGAACCTAATGGAAAATATATATATATTTAATGAGTTTACAAAAATCTTCTATAGCACATTAAGTTGCATTAAACTGAGAGAAGAGAAGACAGGAATAGTTTATTGCTACAAAGTATGCCTTTGCCTCTCTGAAAGGAGGCAGAGCAAGCAAGCCGAGATGGCCATCTTGTGTTTGGGCTTTGGTTTTGGGCACATTTTTTCAGTTAATCTGGCCACATAAGCGAAATGTTTTTCCTCAGCTGTTAAACTTTCTGACAGCTCAGACACATGCCTTTGGTGACAGAAAGAGTTGAACTCTTGTTTCAGCAGAGGTTAGCTTGCTGCTCTGTATAGGGAACTTAGCCAAAATCCTGCCTTGGCATCCACAAGGAATGGGACATGGCTCCTTGGGTCTGCTGGCTGTTCCCTCTCTGCCTACAAGGTGGCCACCTCTGTGTTCAGCTTGTCCCTTGCACCTGTCCCTGGTGGCAGAGGTGATGCTCGTGATCCTGACTCAGATTCACGTGGGGTTTGCAGGAGCCTCACTGGCGCCAGAGCATGCAGCCCATCCCATGTGCCAGGGTTCTGCTCTGCACACCCCTCCGGTTCTGCTGAGGGCTGGAAATCCCCAAGCTGGTGCCTGCACCATCTCCTCTTTGCTTTGTTTGAGTTTCTGTTTGCGTTTACTTCATGGTTCCTTTTCCTCCGTTCCACTTTGCCTTGGTTTCGTTCCTTCCTGCGTACCCACCGTATTCTTTTCATTTGTCTTTTCTGTTCTTTTAGTTTCCACCCTTCAACCAAGCATATGCTCTCCCTCCTCTCATCCCCAGTCTCCTCCTCCTGCCTCTAGTAAATGCAGTGCTCCTGCCTCTAGTGTTGTGCTCCCCCCACTACCTCAAGCCACTGCTGTCTCTTCAGCACCCGCTGTCCCTGAGCCCGCTGGCCAGTCCCCTTTCCTATCCCAGCGGAGAGCCAGAGAGGCCCCGCAATTCCTGCACAGGCACTCGGCCTCTGAGCTCCCAACAGCCCCAGGTTCCTCCCCTCCACCCTGCCCAAATGGCAGGACTGTCATGCCAGGTATCAGGCAAACCTCACTGTCTCCACCACCTCTCCATCCTTCCCATGTTCCCTTTCCCTCTCACCAGCCTCTCAGGGGCTCTTCTCTTTCCTGCACTCCTCAGTCTTCTTCTCCCTCTGCCACAAATGCACCATCTCTGCAGAGGAGTGATGTCCTGCAGCCACGTGGTCCCACCATCCTGCCCGTGATTCCTGTCCCACCTGACAGGATCAAGGCATCCACAGATAAAGCAGGATGGGAGACCTCAGCAAATGTAGCCCTGAACGGCCATCCTGAAGAACAAATCACTTTAGGTGCCCCTGGAACCCAGGTGAAAAGTGTGGATGGGTCCTTCTTTCCACACCTAGGAGCTGCACCCTGTTCCGCACTGCCCACCACTGCCAGCCCCCCCAGCTCCTCTGGCCAGGCTCCCTCCCCATCCTCCCATTTGTCATCTTCTCCTGCACAGCAGTGGTGTCAGCCCATGTCACACTGTCTTCCATTGCCTCCCCCTCACGCTGCTGTGTCTGAGGTGGCTATGCCCAGGAGGACCCCTCCTTACATGACATCATCAGCCATTGCCCACTTGAGTAAGTACTGATTTTGAATGACTTGCAACCTGTGTAAAGCCTCAGCTGTCACCTGTTCAAAAAGCCTGGTTGGCAGTGCCCCTCACCACTAGAAAAAGGGCTGAGAGACCCAAAGCTACTCCTGCTGTATGTGATTTCTGAAAGTGGGGTGGAAAAACATCACAATCACTCAGGACTAGTCCAGGGACCAGGCAAAAAGTAAGAATTACAGAAGCAGGACCTGTAGCCGAGTTGTTGCAATGCATATTCCTATTGTATTATCCCAGACTGAGATTTTTGTCATTCAGCAGAGTCAAATTGTTTCAAAGACCTTCGTATAGGACCTATTTTCAGCTGGTCCAAACGTAGCAGATGGGCTCTTCTGAAGCTGGAGCCAGGTCTGTGGTAGGTTTTTTCTGTCCATGTAGGAGTATTAGTAGAGGTTGTGATTTTTGCTCTTTTTGTCAAGTGTTATTTCTGTTACCAGTGAAACATAGAACATAGATTCTTCTTAGGATACCCAGAATCCTCTGTGGTTATGCAATTTATTTAATTCAAAAAACTCTCTTCCTGGTATTCACTGCATTTATAGTTGTGAGATTGTCACTGTAACTATTCCAGCAAACCTTTCTCATTGAAGGCAGATGAAGGGCTTGGGTCTGGCCACTTTGTACATGGTCTTGATTTCTCGTGCCTATCTAAAGTCTGTGGAGTGAGAACAATTTGCAAGCAATGCCTATTTGCAATTCAGAGCACATATTTTGTGACTTGGATCTATTCAGGTTTATAGCCACATATAATGTTAAAGTGGTGTGTTTAGAAAAGGAGGAAAACTAAGATATGTCCTTTTACTTTCTGCTGAAAGTACTACTGTAACCTCTGGAGGGTCAGTCCTTTAGCTGATGTAAGTCCTTGAGATCCATTTAGTTCAATAAAGTTATTTTAAACGAACATCACTCCATTATTTTGACTCAGTTCAATTTTTGCCTGAGGCTGCCCTCTAATTAGGTGGGTGTAGTTTTGCAATTACAATTAAATGTACCCACAATGAATTACTAGCTATTATGTTCATGAACGAAAGAGGACTTGAAATGTTTAAAGTATTTCTAATAGCAGCTATGGTTCATTTCAAGAATGGAATTGGGAGTGTGAAATAATGGCAGAAGTAACCACAGAAATAAGGCAGTATTATAAGAAAACCTTGGTAAGAAGAAAAAGCTGTTCATGTTAAATATGGTTTTCAAATATTTCTCAGTCAAAACCCACCTGTCTTTCAAAGTAACACTACTGAACAACTGAAGTTGTGAATACGTACCAAGAGCAGCCGTCTCTGACAGAGTGTGCACAGGGAAATACCCTTGGGGAGAGGTGTATTTGTCCAACTGACCTGTTACAGACAGGTAAAACACTGAAATGGAGTTACCACCATCAGCCCTTCCAGTAGGCTGCTGCCAAGAGGAGCTTTGCAGAATCTTGGCCTACTTGGAGCTGGAGTCTCCCCTGGTTATTCTGCAAAACTAGCTGAGGCCAGACAGACACCTTCTGCATTACAGCAAGGAAGATCTGTCACTGTAGCCCACAATTCTCCTGAAAAGCTGGTGTCAGCCCAAGTCTGTGGAATTTATTATCTCCATATAGAAAGCTGTGGGAGAAGCAGAAGAATATGCCACTTATGAATTGGGAAGTATTGTCTGTGTTCTGATTCTCACACAGAATGAAACACTAGCCATGTGTTTCATGGCCAGGGAGAAGAGGAGGGACAGGGTCTCTCAGGAGAACACAACTGTAGCTGACTGACCATTGATACAAGCACCTCTTCCCATTCTTCACATGCATGGTGTTTCCTTGCATTGACCACTCGTCCTGGAGTCAGGCCATGGTGATGGGAGTGGGAACGTGAGCTTGTCTGTGGGCTGGAGGAGATCGTGCTCCACATCTAATTCTTATTCTCTGCATTTCAGGCCCAGCACTTCCACCTGGCCACCCCAGTGGTGCTGCTGTGATCCCTGCTTCATCTGGGGGGCCCCCACCTCCGCCACCCCCTCCAGTCCCTCCACCACCCATGGGAGCTGCGCCCCCCCCACCGCCCCCACTGCCAGCTGGCACCGGCCAGGGGGCAGGCGCTGAAGATGGGTCAGTGTCAGGGCTCGCAGCAGCCCTGGCTGGTGCCAAACTAAGGAGAGTTCAGCGGGTAAGGAGGTGGCACTGAGACTCCCCTTGGGCTCTTCTCTGCTGTAGGAAAGCCTGGCGCAGCTTGGTGTAGTAGTCTGCAAACCCAGAGTGAAAGATGGTGAAACACGCTTCGGCTGACCATTGGGTGAACTTTTAAATGTGATTTTGCAGTGCAAATGAAGATGAGCAGGAAATGTTGCTAGAGTTTACGCTCTTCAGAACAGATGAGATAGCAAATGGCTGACTTCTCACATTGCCAGGATTTCATTACTTCCACATAGTCCACCACTGTACTATGCGTTAGTGTTTTCACTTGTTTTAAGTGGTTAAAACTACACTATACTTAAAAAAAACACTGTAGACTGTTGAGGCCTGGTCAGTAGCTATCCACTTAGGTAAAGTTGCTTAACCATGCATAAACATAACTATGAACAAACAGCACTGTGGGTTTTTTAATCATTTGCCTGTATATTTGCATCACCTAGATCTGTCTTGTTTTTAGTAATATTCCTGTGGGTCTTCTTCCCAAGGCAGAACATCTCTTATCTCTGGTTTCGGGCTGTGGTTGGGATCACTGTTCCTAACACTTGGGAAAACGAATCATTAAGGGTGCGGTTGTAAAGCAAACCTTTCATTAATTCCAATCTTGATTTCTCTCTTAAGCCAGAAGATGCTTCAGGAGGGTCCAGCCCCAGTGGGGTCTCTAAGAGCGATGCCCATATGACAAGTAGTGGAGGAGGTGGAGGAGGACTAATGGAAGAAATGAATAAATTACTGGCAAAAAGGTTTGTACTTACTCCTCAAGTAAGCCCCATGAGATCTGCAGCAAATTGGGGAACAAGATGCTGTCATTTTTGTGGTTAGCAGTAGGTGTTTCCTTGCAGTTTAATGGGTCCTGCATAGATGTTGATCACCAGTATTGCCCAACTTTTAATGTGAAAGGTGTTGCACTGGAAAAATTGTCTGCCTTTTCGTAGTGTAAGATGCTGCCTTTTAAGGTCTAATTTTTTTAAACTTACAAATAGTGAAAGAAAGGATGAATAAAATAATGAAGGGTAGGTAGAGTTTTAGGGTGCACAGAGATGGGGTTTTTAAATGTTGTCTTAGTATAAAGACAGTTCACAGCTCAAAAGATCTGATTTCAACTTTCCTCCATGTCCTGTTCATTTCAGAAGAAATCCTGAACATGGACTGTAGATGTAATCCTTTGAAAAGTATTAAATACACAACACTCCAAAAAGTTCCCAGCAGTATAAAATAAAAAATAGATAACTTTCTTTCTTTTTAGAATTAAAATAGCTTGACAGGTCATAATCATTTTTTACTGGTTCATGGCCTGCTCTATATCAAGAATGACCTTTCCTAACTGGAAGCTGTCTACAGGCAAAGTAAGGTTTCGTGACTAGATGCTGGGGTAACTAGCTCTGTTCAAGCAAGCAAGCTGAATGGACATCTCATGTGTTTGGACACAGAAATTCTGCACACTTGTGTGATTCTAGTCTAAAGTGCACTCCAGTATGGCTTTTGGCTGTAGGATCTGGTATCTTCAGGTATTTAGGGTCGAATTCCCCTGATATCTTAACAAAAGCACTTGCACTGCCATGAGCATTGTGCTGCCTCTACTCTGAAAATAACTGAGCTCCAAATAATTTCCCAAGGAGCTGATAGCAACAGAGTTGTCCCCTAAATTTTTCTTCACAAAGTCATGGAAGTACCTGGAAATAAACAAGTGCTATTCAAGGCACATGCACAAGTCTGAGCACATGCTGTTAAGTTGACATTGAGAGGATTTCTTTTGGCTGCAAATTCTTTATATGTGATGACATGGGCAAAGGAAGAACCTGGCACTATGTTTCAGGTTGTTCTTACCTGCCTTACTTGACTACTATTACCAGGAGGTAAAAAAAAAAATAAATATTGGTTTCCTTTGGTTTGTTTTTAAATTGAGCATGTTCAATACAGAAATCAGATTTATGAGCACAGGCTCTCAGGGGCTGTTTTCTGAGCAGTAAACCCCATGCTCAGAAACAGGGAATATGTCTAATGCTTGGTAAGTAATGGAGGAAAACATTTCAGAGAGTTCAGATGCTATAAAACACCACTCTCTAGATTCAGTGGGCCCTGTGAGAGCAGCCCTTTGCCTCAGGACCAAAGTACAAACAGAATAATGGACACACATACCTCTATCACTCCCAGCCCAGTTAAGTTTGTTGCAGGACATAAATCTAACACTGGTCTCCCACCCAGGAAAATATTTCCCTCACTTAGATTTGTAATAATTACAACTTCTTTTTGTTAGAAGAATCAAGTAAATTTTAGAAAAAGACCAAAAAATTATTACTGATCTAGTGAAATTATTAATGTAGTTGAATATCTAGAAATAATTCACACAGAGCACTGTGTCCTACAGACATATATAGCCCAGTTTGTTTGGTTTTTTTGTCAAATCTTCATCAAATCCTACAAATTGTGTATCCAGTGAGGCTTCTCAGAAGCCTTTCCTAGTGCTTCCTGAGATATTTTTTTTCTGAGTTGAATTTTGTTCACTTCAGAACCAAGACTAAATGAAAAACCTGTCATATTTGTGTTTTAAAAAACATCTGCTAAGGTGGATAGTTGGATAAGGGTAAAGTTCAGCACAACCGAAGTCCACGTGGAGACTTGAGCTGCAGTTTCCCTAATGGTCTAAAATAGGAAATTGTATCTCTAGAGCCTCAGCACCTGGCCCACTGTTTAGAACCTAAATAGGGCTTAAAAAATCAAGAATTTGGTTTTCTTTTTATCATCCAGTTTGGCTAATGCCCAAGAAGTTTTACCATGCATTTTTCAAAAAATAAACAACCAACATCTTTGATTACTGTCATGCCCAGTCTCCCCAGTGGATGGATTGCAACTCTTTGCCACTTACTTCTCAGAGAGTTTTGCCCCTCCTTAGGAAGCAGAAATGAGTGTGGGTCTCAGGTCCTCACTCAGCTTCTGTAGGCAGCACTAACTCTGCTGGTCCTGGGACTACAGGGCTCAGGAGCTCTGTGGCCTTTGAAGTGGTTTTGAGAGAAAAATAATATCCTATTGTTCACGAAAGGCACTTGAAAACCAGGGGGGGTGGGCTGGTTTCCTGATTCCTGGTCTCCAGCCAGAGCTTTCCCACCCTGGAGGGAAGAAGGGCATTGGCTGAAATTGTGCCCAATCTCTCCTAGTGAAGGTGAACCTGGCTTGAAGGACTTTTCTGAAAGTTTTCCCATCATGTTGGGAGCACTGCTACAGCTCTTTCTCTGTGCAGGATCAGGGATGTGGGATATAAGACAGGTGACAAACTGACACTGGAGCTGGCTGAAAGCAGTGTCATTCATCACTGAAATACCCACCTGAGCCACCTGCTGTGGGCAGGGTTGCTCCTCAGAAACCCCTGATGGGGTTTTGATGAGTTGTTCCTCCTGTGTAGGACCCAGGAACCAAGACTTCCTGAACCCTGGAGAGAAGCAATTCTCTTCTCACCCAGTTTCATACCCAGCTTTGCTTCCTCCCTCTGATGTGTTCCATCACATTTCCTTATGCTCTGCACCCTGCATTCCTCTGTTAAACACCACCTCATAATATTGCTTCTCTCCAAGTTGTATCACTGGGATCTGGATTCTTCACCTCCGCCCCAGTCCTACACAACCAAATGCATCCAGCCATTGCTATGTTCTCTGGGATGAGCTAAATAAATAGTAACTCCCACCAAAGCCTGAATGAGTCTTCCCATGAGGATTGTTTCTAGAGGGTTGACTGTGTCCTATCTCCTGTTCCTTTGCAAAGGAGGAAAGCAGCGTCACAGTCAGACAAGCCAGCTGACAAAAAGGAAGAGGAAAGCCAAAACGTAAGTGAAATGCTCCTCCCTGTTGTGCTCTTGCAGGTTCCTTGTAAGCCAAAGTCCTGTGCTCGTTCACAGTGTCTGGCAGGCAGTAACAAGCAGTGCTGATCCAGGAGTAGATGTGCACATTTGATCCAAAGCCGAATGTAACTGCTCCCGCCTTTCCTGGGAATAGCACCCTATAAACAAGAACAGTTGCTTTATTCATGGGGAGGTATTGTCTAAACCAGGTTAATAAGCTCTATTTCATGGTCTAATCCCAGTGTTGTAGGGAACAGGAGGTTCTTGATCTCTAAGAAGGTGCATTGGACCTTCTAGCAAGTTAACGTGAGATAAAATTCATGTTTCTTATTTTATATTTGAGGCTTGAGCTAAGCTGAAGTGGACTATCAGCCTTGCAGTGTAATTTTGAATTGCCAACCTCCATGCAAAGCAAGAATCAGCTCTCTTCAGACCCCAGAGTGCACAGAGAACATGTCTGGCTGAGTAAGGGGAACTGTATTAACCATTAGATCATGCAGAAGTCAAAATATGTGACCATGATAGCTACACTAAACTGGCATAGAATTTGGACAACATTGGGGAACTTTGATTAATTTCTCTTCCACAAAAGCAATTATACAAGTGGTTTTATTTGACTCAGTCTGTAGACTGAACTTGATGCAACGATTTTGAGTCCAACAAGTAGATGAAAACACTTTTTTACCTATTGAACTGGTAAAGTGTGGAAGATCTTTCCTGTTTTAGAAGAGGGCAGGATTTGCACTGTGTCCTTTCCAACATGGTGCTTTTCCAGGCTGCTGCTCATTCAGCATTTCTGTTGTTAGCCAGTACCCTCATGAAGGCTTTCTGCCACAGCTGCAAGGTCATTAAGCATCCTGTGTGCCTCATAGTGCTTGCACAGAGATGTTCTCTCCGAAGACAGAGCTGTTCAGTAGAAAATCCATTAAAACAATCTAGGTCTTGCCCCAAGCAAAAAAGTTTGTAGGAAGAGCAGGAGTAAGCACTTTTCATTGTTTGGGGAGAAAAGCAGCTATTTTTCACATGTTCCCCAAGGTATGCTTCAAGCATGGAATTTGCCTGTTGAACCTGCTATGCAACCATTGCTCTTAATCTTGCCCCAAAGCTGGTTTTGAACCATACACTTGGAGATAAAAGGCACTATTTAGCTTCTAACTTGCCAGCCTCTGCTTTCTGTCCCTTATTCTCTCTTCTTGAAACTCTACATTAGTTTATATCCCCAATCAAACTTTTCAATAGCACCAATCTGTTTAGAAAAGTCTTTTAGAGAGGATCTGTTTAATTTGTGTCTTGAGTACATTTCATGTTCAGGGTATCTTCTTTCAAACTGGGTGCAATTCCATTTTACAATGCAGAGCTGATGCTTTGCCTGAGTATGTTTTGAACATTACTAGATAATATTGTCATGCCAAATATATGGATGAATGGTTTATGATCTGTCATACATAAATCTGAGATAAGAGTCTACATCTCTGATGAAGTGTTTAATCTTCCACTTACGAGGAGTACTGATTGATTTAGTTATATTCTGTTAGTACCTGAACTCCTCTCTCTGGTACTGGTGGCTGTCCTGGGTTGAAAGACTAGGATGTGAACAACTATTCCTTTAGGTGGTTCGGTTTCCACATCTAAATGGATGTGTCAAATTTAGAGAGTTTCTAAATTTGGGAAATGGATGGTTTGTATTTAGGCAACAGCACTTCAGAGTGGTTTCACTTGGTTTGGTATATAGAGATAAGAGTGATTGAGTGTAATCATGAAAAGGTGTCCACATGAACTAAAATAAAAAGGATACCTTTTGCCATCCAGTGTGAGAAAAGTTAAAGTGGCTTTGAGCCCATACCTTGGCAACAGTGCCTGTTGGACAGGGAGGAAACTTGCTTTTGTACCACATGTGCTGCAGCTATCTCCAGAGTAGAAGAGGACTCTGCACTTCATCCCCAAAACTCAGTAATGTCCTGTTTTTCTCTTTGTAGGATGATGCTAGCACCTCTCCTTCAACCAGTACACGAGGCTCTGCCCAGCAGCAACAAAATTCATCAGGTATTAATTAAACTGAACTACTAGCATTGTAGTTGTCTTCTTAATCTAGTCTTCTTCACCACCTCTAGACTCTGGATTCATTGTCCTACTTCTGAGTGCAGCAGCAGTAACTAACAGAAAAATTCCCAAAAATACATTGTTTTAACAACTGTACTCAGCAAGAAATTATGACTTTTATATGATTCACAGTCAAGAAAATTGCAAGACTGACAGTTGAGTTAGACATGTAGCTGAGGATCTGTGTCTTCAACATTATACATCTAAATCTTTTAAGAGAAAAAAGCTGTATTATTTTACTTTTTGTAGTGTAGATGTCTTGATCTATACAGTTGGGGTTTGGATGTCAAAGTGCTATTCTTCCTTAATCTAATAGTTTGTTGCAACAAGGCTGATCCTCAGAGTTCCTCGATGAAATTGTTTTTCCTACAATTAATTGAAATAACTGTATCTGAGTAGATGAGCTGGAAGCACTCACATTCATCCCTGCATCAGTCTTGGCTTTCATGCATGCTGAGAGAAATCTCTCCCAAGGGAATGACTATTTAACCATTCCAGCTTCCTTTTGGAACAAAGCCATGACTTGTGTGCTTTGCAAGGGAAGGGAAGGAAGCCAGGAGAAAGGTGTATGTAAATGGGATCTAGAGATTTCTTGGGAGTGCCTGTAATTCTTTTAAAAGGTTTTTTAGTACATAACAGAGGAGCAAATCGTTGTACATAAAGCTGTCAAATCTCTGCAACAATCTTGCAGATTCTAGGAGGAGACTGGGATGATAGGAAGTGCTTTCAGCGACCAAGGTTATGGAGGACAGCTTTTTGGGAATGTTCTGTGAGTTAGAAGTGTACACAACATTAAATAAATTCTCTGTGGAGATTTGCACTGTGGAATTTTACTGCACTTTTTTACATACACCCACATTTTCTGCCAACTATGCAGACAAAAAATCTAAGACTTCTTAACTTAAAATATAAATAAATACTGTACTGAGTAGAGTAAGCCTTGCAGCAATTAGCCTGTATTTCCTAATAGAAATTATTTATGGTTTTCCTCCTACTGTTCCAGTTCAGTTTCTTTTTAGTATTGTTTAACTATGTGGTCCCTAATTAAAGGAATCACTAAGCAAATTTTTGCTAATGCTTTCCCAATAATGTAGGCAAATGTACTCATTCAGTAATCTCATTTTCCTAAGTCACTCATCCTCACGGAATGAAAGCAGCTGTATAAGACAGTCAACTTCAGGATGTTTTTATTTTTAGAGCAAAATTAATAAACTAACTTTTCATGTTTGTTTTTCAGACTCTGGGAAGAAGCCATGGGAAAGGAGCAATTCTGTTGAAAAGCCTGTATCTTCATTACTTTCTAGGTGAGCTGCATGGGGTGTCCCTGTGGCTGGCCAGCACGCGGGATGGTCATGCTGTCCCTGTGGCACGCGCACGACTCATGTCTTGTTTCATTCCATTGCTATAGAAATCCATCAGTGGTGAAGAGCTGTGAAGCTAAGAGCCCCACACAATCCCACGTGTCTTCTAGGTACTGGCTAACTGCCTGGCTTCTTAACTGTCTTGGCTTGTCCTTTGGCTCATCCCATCATTCAACGCTAGTGTTCGTCTTCTGCCGCGTCTTTAACTCATTCTCTTGTAATCTGCTTTGTCTGTCCCTGCACAAAGTGTGAAGGTCTCATGTCAGAGGTTTGTTCCAAGCCCCTTGGGCATTACAGGTATTAATCATGCTGGAACCAGCACTGAAACCATCCGTGTGTGTGTGTGTGAGTCAGAGACACAGGTCTGGCAGTGCTGTGCCATGTGGAAATCATGTTTTGGACCATCATTCTATAGCAGGTTCATGGTGACCCTGCCAATAGGTGAAGCTTTCATTGCCCAGCCTCTGCAGAAATTAAAAAGCAAAAGCAGAAATGACCTGAAGAGCTTGCAGCGGGGATAAGGGAAGTTATTCTTCTACCCATGCAACTGCAGTGGGTGCATAAGAAAGGAGAGTGAAGCTTGCTAATAAAATCAAGATGTAAAAAGGCCTCACCACTAATAGATCTTTCAGACACATGGGGTACAAAAACTAGCAGATATCAAAAGCCAAGAAACCTGAAGTAGGACTCCAGAAGTCCTGTCAGTCAGAACAGCCAAGCTTCAGGATCAGCACCCATGTTTTTTATCACAGAGATTGAGATAAATTTTGATGTCGGACAGCTGGAGAGGCTTGCTTTCTGTGCTGGTCTAGGACCACCCAATGTTACTGGACACTGAGATGGATGGATAAGCTGAATAAGGAGGCTTACACAGGCTTACAGATGTTTAGTATTTACTGCAAAGAGATGTCCCTTATTTTACATTGTTAGGTATACTCAGTGCTGAGTCTGGAGAGAGATAACTTGCAAATGGCAACTATCTGCACATACTTGCTGCTTTGTTAAAAATGCTGTAACGTGTTCTGCCCAAACATTCAGAGGGGTGCATCAGTGTTACTATAGGAAAAAAAAAATACAGTTTTGCCAGCTCTCCTAAAACCAGTGAAAAATGTTGGTTCTAGGAAATATATGAGCTTCAAATAGATAGGAAAAAAACATTCTTCCTCTTTGCAAATGGGAATGAAATGTGGGCTATTTAAAGCAGCCATCACATTTCAGTAGCTATCTTTTATAATGGCATTGCCTCCTGGGAGGAGTTCAGTGGAAAAAAATGCTTTCCTAGTTTAGCACCTGGAGCAGTGCTCAGCAGTAGTAATGCTTGCTTGAAAGACTTCTGTGGGGAAGCAGGGCAGGTTTCTAAAGCTCTCAGTAGTGACCTGTTTCCATTCCTGATCAGTTTGATGGCATTTGGATCTTTCCTAACTCCGTTAGCTGTGAGATGGTAGGACACATCAGCATTTCCCAAGGAAGAGTTGCGAGACCTAGCAACCATCAGGAGCAGCAGCATCTCCACCAGCCCCCAGTTCAGGCTCAAAGATGGTGGTAAAGTTATTTGAAGCCTTTGTATAGCATGGTTTGTTTTTAAAGTTTTAGAGTTACTGATTAAAAGAGAAAGGCAAACAGCTTCTGGTTCCTTAATTTATTTTATCAGATGTCATCATGGCTCAGCCCACTGACTAATACTGTGCAGAAAGACTGATGACACTCACGTGCGTTAACCATTAAGGCCAGACTGGTTTTGTTTCTGAGTCAATAAAAAATTACTGTGATACATAACACTATCAACAAGCCACAGCTGACCCATTCAAGTCTTCCAAGGAAAGGATTAGTGGGTCATTATTTTCCCAATAATATTTTTCTAGGCTGTTATCTATTATTACTTTAGCACCCAGTGAAAGCCTACGTTGCCTACAGAAAAGAGACTGTACAGAAAAAAAGACTGTGAGAGAAAACCAGACATGTAGCTTTCAAATTGCAAATGCCATAATAAAACAAAGTGTTCAACAGGCTTTATCCCCTCAGCGTTTTCTAATCTGAAATTGTTGAGGTTCTCAACACCAAAAAAACCGAAAAAAATTCTCAGCATCTTTGAGGGTCAGGCTGTGCATACAGGAGCAGTGCTGCTCTCTGGCTGCCAAATATTCCTGAGCAGCACAATGGGGAGCCTCCTGTCCAGCGCTTGAACACAAGTGCTCCTGCTCTGGGGTGGATTTCATCTACACCATCAGGTGGCTGCAACTTAGCACACATTGCGGGGAACTGCATTGGGAACTGACTGGATTTTTTATGCTTTTCTTCCATTTCTCAAGGATGAAGCCAGTGAGCAGCAGCAATGACGTGGCTATGGATGCCTTAGATTTTGATCGAATGAAACAGGTTAGTGAAAATGTCATTTGCACTTTTAGAGATTTGGCAAGCTACCCATTTTCCCCCATGCATGCGCTGTACAAGCAAAATGGCTGTTCAGTCTTCTGATTTCCTCTGTAACTAGGTGTCTAGAGAAGGGCTAGCTGGTGAACAGCAAGAGAGCACAATCTCACTGCTATTTCATCATTATGTCTGCACAGAAATGTGCAAGTAAATATGCTAGCATCTTCTGCATCCCTGCCTGGGAGTGCAGGTGTAGCTGTTAGTAGTGCTAGGCTCTGAGCAGCAGTGGAGGTGGGGGACAAGCACAACCGTGTTAAATTTGCATTTTCTTCCACCAGTTAGAAGGAAATTCTGAGCAGCTGACTTGTGTTTTGTCTCATCAGGAAATATTGGAGGAAGTTGTAAGAGAGTTACACAAAGTGAAAGAGGAGATAATTGATGGTAAGAAAGAGAAAAATTATTATTTTTCTCATCTTTATGACTAATTTTCCTTAGGTAAGATGATAGGAACTGCAGAGAGTTCCCTGGTGTTTTCAGACTTCTCTGAACAGCTCTGATTTATACACACATTTGAAGAACAAGCATCTACCTTATCTGAGCTCTGACCATAACACTGCATTTACAGCCTTTATTATGCTGTTGATGAGCATTTTTACCACCAGCCTATGAGAAATTCGCTGGCTGGTGTTTCTCACAGGTGGGAGGGTGAGAAAGGGCCTGCCTGTAGCCCATGGCACATCAATTTATCACAATCAGCAAGCGTGAAATCACTTGTAACTTGCCAGCAACACACGTCCGGGATGAGGAGGGGACAAAGGAAGCTAACTGAAAATCCTTCCCAAAAATCTTCTGTAGGCCTCCTATGCTTGAAGAGTTGTTTCAGACCTTCACTCAGTTACAGCTTTCTAAATAGCTACATATTTTTATAATACATTGAAAAGTACAGCAGCTGTACCAAATGTATCAGTACTTTTTATAAATTGCTCTGCAGTTTACAACTGAAGGCATTTTTCAGGGCCATTATTGAAATGCACAGCAAAATTCCCATTTGAAGGCCACATTAGGGCATATGAAGATACATGTCCACACCCTGCACTCCCCACCTTAGATTTGCAGGGAAGGGGAAAAAGAGGAGACTGTAAAACAGCTAAAATCCATTCCCTGTGCCCTTGCCCTAGATCTGTGTGCTCACAAAACCTCGAGGCAGTTTGCAGTTGGAGACACCCTTGTCCATACGCTACTGTCCCAGCAGCTTGGCCCCCAGAGCCTCCCTAGTTCATTCCAGTGCAAGAAAAGGCATTCACATACACCACAGATGCAACTTCTGACAGTAGTACTGCAGTTTGCAAGCCAGCAGCTGACTGCTTACCCTTATTCATCCTTTTACCCTCCACTCATCCTTCTACCAGCGTGTACTTTCTGCAACCTCTGTACTTAGCGTTTTCCATCCCACTGGATATAACATTATGCACTAACTTTCTGGTTTGCTTTTCTAGCCATACGGCAGGAGTTGAGTAGAATCAGTACAACATAATGATTGCAAAGCATTTGGACGGTACTCAGAATCCTAGGAAGATTGGATCATTTCTAAGTGTACCAAGGTCATGCAAGATGGTGAGAGAGGACACCGGCACTGTCTTTGTTCTTACACCCTTTTTATTAGCAGACTCAGCACACTTTGAAGCTTGCTGCCGCCTTGGATTCGCTTCATTTTACAAGTCTTAATCTAAAGATTATTAAATTTTAAATTTCTGAAATTTTTTAGATTTCATCTGCACATTGGATTTGTCAGCCTTTTTTGTATTTTGTATTTGCTTATTTAAATGTATTACCTTTCTTTTTAGTAGTAGATAAGAACACACGTGAACCATTTGCTTTTGATAGATGACTTCAAAGTAATTTTACTAGTAGTCTGCAATGTAAATGAAGATCCTTTGCCAACAGAAATGTATTGAGGCACCACGAGAAGAAAGAGACATGTTTAGTTGTCAGCCAACAAGTTCTTTGTCTCAGAGTTATCACAGTATTAAAAAATGGTACGTCAGTGCATCACAGTATCTGTGTTCATATTGGTAATAAACTGTTTATTGTCCACACGGCCCTGCCTTTCTTTGTTTCATTTGTCCCGTGAGCTCCTGTGTCACTTGGTGGTAAGAGGAAGTGACTGAGACTCACTATGGGGTGGCAGCTCTGCCTCCTGCACTGCAGAGCATGAGGAGAAAGCCTGAGTGTCTTGTGGCTGGTGCAGTGGCAGCAGCCCTGCCTTTTGTCAGAGGCAGATGTGGCCCTCACCTGCCCAGCCCTCTCACATCGCTGGCTGAGCCCCACGTCCTGCAGTCAGGCTGCCACAACCCCAGCAACTTTTTGCCAAAGCGAGTCAAGGACAGTGGCTTAGGGCTCTTCTCAAGCCACCACTATTTGTCCTACCACATCTCCTCCTGTCTCTGAAAAAACACAGGTCCCATTACCTGTACTCCTTCAGATTTGCAGTAATAAAAGGAAGGTTTATGCAGAACAAGGCTACCAACGGTATTAGGTGGATGCAAACTGAAATCCCAGGCACAGCACTGCTGACTAGGGACTCAAGGGGAGTCATATTTAATGGTGTGCAGGTCTTGAGTTGTACTGGTACAGGACACTGAACGCTCAACACTGCATAGCCAGTCATATCATCCAGGCCATGCAATTGTTTCCTTTACAGCCATTCTTCCCACTAGAGCAATCTTGGGAATTTCCGCTTGACTTAGTCTGGTGCAAGCTTTGTGGGGCAGTCGGCTTGATACCATCTTCTGGTAACCTTGTGCAAAATCCAAGGATTTGAGTTCAACTATTGAAATATGTCAAGTATTTTCCAAGCTCCCTTCATTTCTTCAGGCTTCCACAAAGATTTTATTTTAAACGCCAGGCCCTGAGGATTGGTTTTGGGAGCGGAGCCTGATGCAACAGCCCAGGAGAGCCTGTGATTGTCCCCTTGCTGGTGGAGCAGGCAGGAGGGAGAGCCAGCCTGCTACAGGAGACCCAGGAGAGAAGGCAGGATGACTGTTTGGCAGTCAGCTGTAAAATGTTACCAGTTTTGTTTTGGGGTGTTCTTTGGCACTCTTCAAAGCAACCCCGATGCCTTTTAGAAATTAGTCTTTTTCACAGTCTGGTTATACTGTAGATTCAATATGGGGGAAATGGGAGAAATCTGAGTTAAATGCAACAGTGTGTTCGGGACTGAGACTGATGTTGGTTAGCTGTTTAAGGCCAACAGAAGACCAGAGAGAGGTTAAATAGCAGGACAAAGATTTCCACGTGGGAACTAAAGCAGGCAGACACTGATGTGCACCACATTGCAAAACCCCAGGACCATAAGAAGGAGCCATCCCACTATGAACAACCTGGACAAGCATCAGCAATAGCAGAGATTAGAATGCTCTGTTGCATAAATCTCTTACAGTAGCTCATGCATTTCCTAATCATAAACCCATTTAATGGCATACCTGATAATGGCAAGTACTCTTCAAAATTGCTGCTGCTGCTGAAGATGACATCTGTTTTGTGAAATTCTCTTGTAATCCCAATTAAGGTTCTGGAAGTTGGTGCTTGGCATGGTTCATGTTTTCCCTTGGAATGTGGCATTCTGCCTAAGGTCAATAATAACCGTGTTGTAGAGCCTGGATGTGGTGTGCCCCTGTGTTAACATCAGCCAGCTGCTGTAAATGGGATTTTCTTACTTTCTTAACTACTTTTGCAGGCCTCATATAAGTACAACATAATAAGTTGAAGTTTGCACAGGGCCACTTAATAGTGGGAACAAAGTGTGTGGGGTGGAAGGTGAAGCTTGGCTGACAGGGGAGCAGTCCTGGCATCACCAGCACTGTGCCAGTTCCCAGCCTTCAGCTCCAGTGACAGGGATGTGCAAGGTGGCTTATTTCCATTAGTGGCACTACCAGAGGATTCTCTCCTCCCAGACAGTAATTCAGTTTGCCAGATGCCTCTGCAGAGAAGGGTCTCCTTTCATACTGGTCTTCTTAAGCCCCTGCAACAGGGCAGGCCACAGGCATCTTACACAGCAGAAATCTAAGGGGACTTCACTCTCCAATCCTTCCTATCATACAGCTACTTGCCAGATCCTTAGTGTGCCCAAACAATGGAGATGTGGATCCATTTTTAAGCAAAGGGAATAAAACTATACATAGCTCTAACACACTTTTAACCCAGACCCATATGCTCTGTGGTTATGAAAAAACCCCCCTCTGCCAATGTTACTGGTAGTAGCAAAGCAAGAGCCCGTGGAGAGAACAGGATCACAGCCTTCTCCAGCAGCACCCCACACAATGGAACTCAGCTCACACTGCACATCTGCAGGCACTGCAATCTTCCAGCCACTTCCAATTCCTGCTGAGATGGACAGTGTTGAGCCGGAGGGCTGTGGGGCTGTCCAGGCTAAGCAAAATTTGGGACCATGATGGAAATACCGATGAGAGGCCGGTGAAGAAGTGGCTGACAATTCTGGTTGGCTCATTTACATTAGAGCCTCTGTGTCAGGCTAGGTTAGTAGTCCACAGCAGATGGGTGACTGGATTATGAAACAGCTGAGTAAGAGAAATACAGCACAAGGTCACTTATCAAAGATGATAAGGACAATAGTCAAATTGAGGAAGACAGCATAATCTTTATTGTGGTTTTTATATTAACTTACTAAGTTGGACAAGAAAGTTGAGGAAGAGCTGCTAAAGACATGGGAAGTTGAATACGTGATCAGAGTGCCAGCAAATCTGAAGTAAATTAATAAAAAACTAAAATTCCCTGACATGAGCACTTAAGTATGTTCATCACTGAGGAACCAGTAAAGGCTGAAGTGCTGGAAGAAGCCCCATTCTTGCTCTTCTTATCTAAAAGCACAAAACAGTATTGATGAATAAACTGGTGTTCAGCCCTTGTATTACAAATGATCTTGATCTGCTGAGCAACCTTACGTATTTATTTAGCCAAAATCACAATGGTGAGAAAAATGGAGAATGGGGAAATGAAGGAGGAGTCCATATTGCTGCAGGTTAGCTCAGCTGCCTAGTGAACAGACAGACTGGCTCACTGGATCCAGTGCTGCTAAGAGAATGAACAAAATCATGTTTAGAGAGGAAATCAGGCTTCCCAGATCTAATCACATACTCTGAGGGACCAATGAGGCTGCACAATGATCTATTTCTTTGTTAAGCCATAGATTTCCAGAAGAATAAAACCCAAACTGTTGGAGGGTTACAGGGCAATTATATATATATATATAATTTCTCTCTTTTAGCCACTGTGTAAGGACAGAAATATTTTGCCAGCTTTTCATGGTAGAGGGAATTTACTAGATAACATCTGAATTCCTGACTCCCAAGATATTGTTCTGCTTGGAGAAAGGTTATGTTGATTAAGGTTTTTGATGGTACAGAATTATTGAAGATAGCCAGAAGTTTATAATTGGAGAGGACAGGCAGGAAGATTTTAGTATGCCAGTGGGCAGAAATGAGAGATGAAGGTTCATGTCAATAGTACCAAGTAGGAGATATATAGAGAGAAACGACCCCATCTCCATGTTCCAGGTACATCCCCTTAACACCACTAGTGGCAATTTTATATAGCTGGAGTATCATGCACTTCTCAAATGTCAAGTACTGCCCCTTGAATGACAAAGGAAAAAAAACCTGCCATTATTCTGAAAGCAGGAACAAATACCACCATGAAGATGAAGACATCTCCATGTCTTCAGTGACACGTACTCCTAACTCCCATTTGCAGAAAGGGGTGTAATATAGAGGAGAGCAAGAAAGGGGACCAGGAATGCTAATAGGAAAAATTTTTCCTTGGCAAGGAAAAATGAAAACTAGAACCTCTCCTTTCCCCAGAGGACTTACAGCAGGGAAAAGGGTGAGATACATGAAGTTATGAATACTGCTGAAAAGACGAGTGAGAAAGGATCACCCAGTTCCTCCAGAGACACAGACATGCTGCTGATCAGGAAGTAGGTGTAGGACTAAAGAAAAGATTTTTCCTTGCCACAGTTCAGATCTGTCAGTTAGCAATAGTATTAGACCCTAAGAATGGAAATTCATTCAGAAAAGGTTTAGACAAAGCCCTAGAAAAAAGATCAAAAAGCGGCTACTAAAATAATGTTACAGACGTACAAAAATATCAACATATTCCAATGCATATATAAAATTTCTGCTATTAGCAGTTATCAGAAGATGTTAGATTAGACAAGACATTGAGCTAGAAGCACCCTTGTGTTCTCCAGAGTGTCATTTGCTTCTGCATGCCAGTCTTCCTGTGCACACAGAGCATCTACTTCCAATCTGGCATCAAGGAGAAACCAGTCCTGAACTACACACACGCATGCTCACACATAACACACAGCAAACATTCTGCCCCATAAGCAAGGCAAAAACTCAGAAGTAACTTCCTGGGACACACGTGCCTAAGCCTAAACCAAAGATTCACCTAATCATAGCTCACTCTAACCTAGGTTCTGAGGGTTACATATACAAATATCCTTTATTAAAAAGTATCAATTGTCTAAAATTGCTTCATTTTCACACCCATCCTCCTGGCATAAGCAGCATGCACCAACTTTAATTCAGCACACACAAAGATCCTTCTATTTCTGCAGAAAACTGAAGTCATGGGAATGAACAAACACCACTGCAGCAGGCAGAGCTACCCCGTTAGCTTTCCTTTGCCAGCTTGCACAGTCTCTTAACCCTTGAATAAGGACCAAGAGTGTCATCAAAAACAAAGTCCCACAGAACTCGAATCCAGGACTGGTGATGTGGGAGGTTATCATAATATTCTGCTGCAATCTTCTTCACCTGGAAGAAGAAGAGAGAGAATGAGCTGTTTGGCGGCACAGAGTCAGGTGTGTATCAACCTTCACATTCAGATCTGATAGCACAGCCATTACCTGAAGTTACTTGTTATTGCTTGTGAGCTTCTGAAGTTCAGCCAAATGAGATGTACTTAAATGTATTTAGATACTTCCTAGCAGGTTCCTGATGTAAGTTTTGCCTCACAGTGTCATAATTTGAAAGATGATGGATTGCTGCCTTCAGTCAGAACTATTTTGTCTCATTTCAGAAGTGATGGGATCTCCACAATGAGATACTTTATCCACTTTATCAACTGCCAAGACTCCAGCGCACTATATATAAAGCCCTGTTTGCCACTCATTCTTCTGTTGAGGCTTCTGGGTAAGAGAGAATTAACAACTGAGAAAATGACAGACAGAGCCTTGCCTACACTTTGTTTTCTACCCTGCATTCTGCTACCATGATGCAAATCCAAGGGATGGGTTTCTCCAGCGGGCAAAGAAAATTGCAGGGGTTGTCTGTTCTCCTCAGTCTCCTCAGGTATTAAAAATACTGTGAGATTCATGATTAGGTCACAAGTCTAATAAAACTTCATACCTGCTATAATTGCCCAAGTCTTTAGATTGTTGCCATCAGAGAAGCATTGTGCATGGTTGGGGTGGTGCTTGTAGTGGGAGTTAGGCCAGAACCAGAGGACAAAGAGGTTTCAAAGCTGGCAGATTCAGGGGACTGTGAGGATTCCCAAGTTATCAGTTATTATTCCTGCTCCAATTAGATGCTGTGCTTTTTGAACACATTTACGAAGCAGCAGAATCTGTTAACTATATTACACTTGCACATAACTGCTTGGGTGTGGTTTTATTGCAGCTCCACCTCCTAGACAAAGAAAGCTCTACAATAGAGTAGTTTGTCTTGCTGGACAGCATGACTTCTCTCTTTAAAAACCCTCCAGAATTTTAAAACCAGCCACATTGAGCACAGTGCAGACTTCCAGTGAAGAGAGAAAGGGTTACACAGAAATTGTTATGCAGGATCTCATCACCACTCAAGGTATAATGTGGAACCTAAACACAGCATTTGACTGTTTATGAAAAGGTAAGAATTCCAGAGAAAGTTAAATTATAAGCTAGTACGGCTCCCTGCTAATTACCTCATTAATTCAGCTTCCTAGCAGACACTTCTCTGTGAAGTAGGCTGGATAATGTACAAGAGTCATTAAGATCTTTTACCTTTGTACCTCTGTCCCTTACACACTCATTTTGCTCCTGGCATGGTAGTGCTGTGCTGGAGATGGGAGATTCAGTTCAGATCTGACTGTATTCTTTCACTGAATACCTCCAACTTCATAATAATTTTCTCTGTCCTGCTTTAAATCATTGGTTTGTACTTCAAAGTAGTTAATTTTCAATAGGATCCAGACAATATCAGGATTTTTCCTTAGAGATATTTATTAATGACGGGAAGAGAGGTGATTTCCAGGTTTCCAAGATCTCTGGAGATGCAGATTTAGTTCCCCATGCTCCTGTAACCCCAGTCAGAAATAATTTAATCTGGGTATTGTATCCAGCTGGGTAATTGAAATACCCAGAGGATGAGAGGGAGGACTATTTCAACAGCAAGCTCCCTTGAATGAAGGCTACTCATGAGGCCTGATGCAAACACAAAGAGGGGCTCAGATACCCAGCTTCAAAAGCTTAACTCTAGCTCTGACATGGTCATTACTAGGCACACATTTGCTTAGACCTTCCTTCCTACCTCCATTTTAGAAATTCTGCCTGAATTCTGCCTTTCAACTAGCTTAGCCCTCATCTACACTACTCATGTTCATATGGCAAGTCTACCATTCCTCTCTTCTTCAGAGCTCCATGTATTTCTTGCCCTCTGAACCAGACCATGTTTGCTTAAGTAGTTACATTATTCTGCAGAGCTCCTGACCATGTTATATTCTGACCACTACAAGAGCTTCAGGAAGTTTTCTTCTGTTGCCCCATGCACATGGAAGTAGAAGGCTGGAGATCCACAGAAACCAGTTCAGCTCCTAAGAACAATATCTCAAGCTGTGTCCTCTGGCTCCAAAGGCTCCACAGGAAAAGCAGTAGTTGAAAATGGCCCAGAGAAGAGGCCAATAAACAGCCTATCTATGTTCAGCCCAATAGCTTCTGCAAACATGAGCAGCACCTTGTGCAGGAAGGCAGGCACCACCTGCACCACTGCAAGGTCTCTGGGCAGGTCAGCTGTATGGGATGTACAGAAAATACAGAGAGGGGAAGGTGAAACTGCAATAAGGAACAGAAGAAAGAGAAAATTTAATGAATGCAGTTAGGAGGGGGACTTCTGAAGGATTTTCTTACGGAAAAAAAGGGAATTTGTTAGGTACATGTTCCCATCTTGCTATCACGTGGTAGGAAAGCATTTTAAAAGATATTTCTCTTTTATAATAGGTCTATGCAAAAGTTTTCCAGCAAAAACATCTCAATTTTCATTATTTCTTTCAGCATCTCCATACATAAAACAGCATTATCACCATATCTACCAGAAAAACTGGATAGTGGAAGGCCAGAAAGTAATTGGGGTTTAATGCAAGCTCCCTTTTAAATGCAACATCATATGAGGAATGGCTGAGGGAGCTGGGGTTGTTTAGCCTGCAGAAAAGGAGCAAGTCCAGTGAAGAGTGCAAAGGTGATTGAGGGACTGGAGCACCTCTCTTATGGGAAAAGTCTGATGGAGCTGGGTCTGTTCAGCCTCATGAAAAGACAACTGAAAGGGAACCTTATCAATATCTATAAGTATCTGAAGGGTGGGTGTCAACAGAATGGATCCAGGCTCTTCTCAGTGCTACCGAGCAATAGGACAAGGTACAACGGGCAGAAGCTGACGCACAGGAAGTTCCACCCGAACATGAGGAAGAACTTTGTAACTGTGCTGTCACTGAGCACGGGAACAGGTTGCCCAGAGAGGGTGCACAGTCAGCCTCAGGGAGGATATTCCAGAACCATCTGGACACCATCCTGTGCCATATGCTCTAAGACGACCCTGTTTGAGCAGGGAGGCTGAATTTCATTCATTCTGTGATTCTGTTATCATGGAAAGATAACAAGAGATTGCAAAGTCTGCAGGACAATTACTAGGCACTTGGCACCTGGCATGTTGAGGCTTTTCTTCAATTAGGTCAAGGTGGCAGGGCAAGAATTCACATCTTTTGAACTGAAGCTTTTCTTTTGGTTCTGTGCTTGCAGAGCACAGTGAGAGGACTCTACTCCTACTCTTCATATTTGATAGGCACAAAAGTTAAATGCAGGCTAGTATTTCAGCATGGCTGTTATACACTCTCTATCCTGAGGCTATACAGAAACTAGAGATCCTTGTGACACGAAGATGCCAAATTACATTTAGAATGCTCAAAGGCTTATTACAAGAAGTTCTCTCTATAGTCCTACATCCCCACCACAGGCTGGTGAGCACTCAAGCTAGCCCTCCTGGCCTTCATAGGGTTAATGAAATCTGCAATTCAAAACCAACACATCTACCATGTTTTCCAGTCTTGTCTGTCTAATAAATCTGGTTTCATACCATGTCTTTTCCTTTTCCCACAAGCTTAATGAGTAACTAGTTTGCCTCTGGTAACACTGCTGCTTTTATTGCAGCTTCTAGGAGTAGAGTTCCTCCTTCTCCAATCTTCCCTCTCCATAAGCATACTCAACTCTTCAGACAATGAAGAATGGATCTCTACTCATTTGGTAAACAATGCAGTATTTTATAGTTACAAGACTTCATTCAAAGACTAATCTAGTCTTAAGTCTACAGGGGTTTTTCTTAGAGCAGGTCCTTCACTGCAATGTTAAATTTCATAGTCTCTTGTGTAATCTCTCATTATACTAGTGGGACAAGTTCTTACTGCACACCCATGTCATTCATCTTGAATATCCATAAGCTTATGAGCACAGCCTAATTCTTCCTCTTTCAAATCTGTCACAGTCTTAGGGTAAAGGTCTTTCCAGTGGCAAACACATTACTCAAAATGTTACGAATGACACACCTGTAGCAAAGGAAAAAGCTGAATTTACTTTCCTGATAAGCAAGCTGAAAAGCCAGTTACTTTCCAAGATTAAGATCCAGTTATTCTCAAATCCTATTTCTCCCCTGATCTCAATCATGCAGAATAGATCTTTAAAAATAGAGCTCTTTACTCCACTCAAGCCTCAACATAAGTAGAAACTTGCCAATAATTAAAAGTAAAAATAGTCTCACTGAGAGGTCATCCATATTACACAATGCAGCTATTAGAAGTTCAAGTGTCTAAGAGACTAAATCTGAAAAAACAGATCTTTGCTGAGTTTGCCAGGAGGCAAGCAAAATAAAGCAAGGTGAGATTTCTTACCTGCTATGAAATTTAAGATTTAATCAGAGAGGATCTGTTTCCTTATCGCTTCCCATCAGAGACACAGAGATTTTTTTTTTCCTCATTTTGCAGAAAAGAGTAACCAATTTGTTTTAGTGATAAAGGATTTTCTATGGGAACTATTTGCAAAAGAAAATAGATTTTTTTTTTTTTTTTTAAATAGAGTTCTTTTTAATTGAATTTGTACTTGTAATTGATCACTCATCAGATTCCAAGTCTTCCATATAGCTCTGTCAAGCACCAGTGATTGACAAGCCTGCTCTCTCCTCCACCAGCAGGGCAAGTCTTGGTTGCTAAAGAGCAAAACACAGATGAACACAAGCCCATGAAATTCAGCTAATAACTCCATCCTCTTTACACAGGAGGGCAGACACTTCCAGCTGCTGCCCTGCCTCAAGGAATTAGGCTGAACTATTTGTGGTGTGGGTGGAGAAGAGCTTCTCAGGTCTCAATCAGGGCTGGAGCAACAGTCCCATCAAGTTCAATTAGTCACTCACCTCCCTTGTGCAGGATACTGAACTAACCTCCTTTTTTTCTATTTTCATTTTGGTAATCTAAACATCTAAGCCCATCAAACAAGTCTGAACATTTGAAACTAAATCTAAGCACAGCCACTTCCTCAGTGAGCTATCAGGTGTATCAGTGATGGGAGTGCCTCACAGGAGAACTTCATATCCCAGTGTGGGCTCCTGTACTAGCTCCTCTGGACCTCACCAGGAACAGGCAGTGTCTCCAGGACAGACCTCCACCAGAAAAGGAGTGCAGGCTATATAGAGGCTTCCCAGACTCTTCCACACAAGAAAATCTCCCCTTGATCTGAGTCCACTCTCAGGGAGGGTTTCTGTGATGGAGAACACGAACCCATACAGCAGGGTTTGCCCAGGTATGCCATCACAGAAGTTGCACATGGTATCGGTAGTGGCGAGGTCACAAGTCCTTAACCTCAGGCTCCTCAGCTCTACCTCCATATGGATATCGGATATATATGGATATGTCATATGGATATTGCAGCAGCAGTTCCCAACTTTGCATCAGCCCACAGGAAGACATTTCCTTCCTATTACGTCAGAGAACTTGTATGTAGGAGTAATCCTTCGAAGTCACGTACCTCTAACACCGTGAGCACCTGCTGAGGAACCCTTGTATTAAAACACACAGGAGCAGCTACACACCTGGAGGGAGATTGAAAACCATTCCTAGACACCTGGGCTTTGCAAATTTGATTCCCACAACTGATAAAACATAAATAAAAAGGGGTTTGCCTTTCAAAGGAGAAAAGCCACAGCACTTTCCCAACGACAGACGAGGCCTCCTAAGTTTCTGTGGGAGGGGCAGGAGAGCTAAAAGGAGTCACAGAGAGTGTGGCTTGTTTTTCCAGTGCTATCTGTGTCAGGCTGGAACATGCCCCCAAAATTATGTCATCTCAAAAACAGAAAAGCTTTTCTTTGATGTTAATCAAGCAATATAGTTAGCAGATTGATCATTAGACAAATTTCAAGTAGGAATTGCCATCTGCCTCCCTTTACATGGGTCTTTAAACTTTCAAAAGGTTGAAACTTGGTGGCTGAGGGATGTAAATCAAGACATTTAAAGCCTTGTTGGAGGATTTTATAATGCAAAAGGTATTCTTCAAGCCCTCTGAGGATCAGATGTTCTAGTTTGCATCAAATAAAGTAAGTATTACAGCAGTTTGACAGGCGGTTCTCAAAATCTCTGACTTAAAATTAATTAGAAATAAATCCAAAAAGCTGCTCTCTTTTTTTTCCTCCTTTTTTTTTTTTTTCTTAAATTCATCATTTGCTATGATTTGGAGTTTTCTTTGAGACTTTTTAGCAGCTTTTGTAAAAATCCAACTCAACTCATGCTCATGCTGTACTTACCATAGGCAATCTGCATCCAGGAATGCTGGGGAAGTCATGATGTTCCATGTGGTAGCCTACATTGAAGGTGAGCCAGTTCAGAGGTCCGTAATAAGAGTACGTCTCATACCCTTTTAGGAACATGTAGTGTTCTGCTATGAAGTGCCCAGAAATGGGATGAAAACCCAAGCAAAGGATTGTACCTGCTATTAAGTAAATAACAGGTTTGAGCCCCCATAGGTAGTAAATGATGAGGTCTATAGAAAACTGGACGAGAGCATTAAGAATTTCCATCCGTGTGATTGCTTTGGGGTTCACATACAGCGGTCTCAGACTGTAGAACAGAGGTTGGAGGAACAGCCAGAGCAGTTTCCGAAGCGGCGTGCAGAAAAACCAGCCCTCAAAGTCTGTGGGAATGTCCACATCCAAGCTGTCCCCTCCCAGGTACCGGTGATGGTCAATGTGGTATTTCTTGAAGGAGGCAGAATAGGGGATACCAATGGGCAAGTTGGCAAAGACTGCGAACCATCGGTTCCACCGGGCCTGCTTGTTCCCAAAGGCCACGTTGTGTGAAATATCATGGATGGCAAGGGTCAGGGAATGGTTGATGCAACCCCCAAAAGCATAAGCCCAGAAGAAAATCCATTTCCAGGGTAAGTCTTTCACCAGGTAGCATGCCAGCAGCTGCGTGAAAACCATTCCAGATACAATCCACTTTAAATGTGGATCTGGTCCCATCAGAGTCTTGATCTCTGGATACTTTGCTAAAGGGAAAAATGCAGAGAAAAACTTTGTTAGATCATAATTAGGTAAACACAATCACCACTGTGATTCTCTGTTTTTATCACACTATGTTTGAGGCCCTGGTTTTATAGAATGCTAATTTCAAAGTGGGTTTACCACTATGGTGAAAGTTTTACTAGTTCCAGCATCATGTCCAATTGTGATAGATATATATTGACATATTAAAAAAATATCCTGATGGTGTCTCTGTGGCATCATGTACCTTCCCCACAGTGAGTATTGCTTCACAGTGATTAGTGGTAATATGCCAAATACCACAGGACTTAAGCTCTAAGAAACACCTTCTGTCACATCTTTAAGTTTTTAATGTATTTTGGTATTTTGCTCAGATGTTATTTTCCACTAAAGGGATACAACTGCCTTCTTTGTAGCCCTTTTCACACTGTTGCTTCAAACACACAAGCAGAGGAGAGAGCTGAGCAACAGGCTCAACCAGGTTTTGCTCTGTGGTTAGATGACAAACACAGCATTTAAAAAAATTCCTAATTATTTGAGTGTTTACCAGTGCTCACAACAGGAACAACTCTTCACTCATGGTTACACCACTGTAAAGTCAGTAATATTACCAAGATTTTGTAAGGCATGGAAAATTTTTCTCTCTTCCCCTGCCACATACCAAAAACAGCCATAAAAGCTACATAGATTATCACACAACAGCTTCATGAGGCCTCACAAATACTGCAGAACAGTGTCAGAGAGATGTGGGCCAGGCTTGCAAGTCTGACTCTTGTCAGGCCAGGACCAGCTTGCTGATCTTCAGTCCCACCAACCATTCATCTGTCCTTTAAAAAGAAAATAAAATACAGAGTACAGATGATCCTCTAGATGCTGTTCACATCTCCTCTTTGCAAATCCACACTTCTCACTTCCAGTACTAACTTGCACATTATTCCTTCTGCTGCCTTATGGCTTTTACCCACATACTGACCTACCCTTTAACTCATACTTTGCATTTCTCAGTAATTGCAGCTTATGCAGATAAGTGCATAGAGAAGTCACTCATTCTGAACCCTCAGGTTACACTGTGTCCCTGTGAGTTTCATGGGCCCATTTTATGAATAGAAAAGTAAACATCATCTGACTGTCACAGTATAATGCCAATAAAATAAAATCAGATTACAATGATCTGCATCAATGCAGCTGTGTCTACTATAAACAAAGGCTGAGACAATACGTGTAATTTATGTGACCTTGAAAACAGTGGCAGATACTGAGCGCTGGATGCAGACAAGGTTTTTGTAGAAGTGAACCCTGAGAAGTTTATAGAAATTCAAAGAGATGAAGTGCTACTTAAAGAATCAGGTTATTCAGGTCACGCTCTGCAACCATTCCAACAACCCTTGAACCTCTTGGCCAACTTCAGCCCATCTTGACAGAAATTAGAGATTACACCGATTAGAAAAGTGCTGAGGAAGATGAGGACAAGGCAGATATACTCAAATCTTGTGAACACGATGGCCAAGGCCACCATGAGGAGTATTCAGGCAAGAGAGAGATTTTCTAAGTGCTGAGAAGACTGTAGTGGAAGTTCATATCTTTCTAAAGTCAGACAAATTTCCTTGACAAAAATCTCCAGCAAGTCCAGGGGTGTTTTTGGTTTGCTGTTTTGTTTTTTGTTGCTGTTTTCGCCATTCTTGAAATTATATTTTTCACATCAATAAAGTTAACATGCTGAAAGTTGTTCTCTAGTACCTGAATAGGTACTAAAGTTTTACGTGAAGTGCTGCTTATTCAGAGCTCTCTCTAAAGTATAACAATGTAATGACCTAGTCAGAAAGACTGTTACAGACAGTTTTATGTATGCAGTTTTATGTAGCTTAATCTCTTTCTTAGGGATATCTGTCCAAAAGCCAGAAAACACTTTAATAAATCAAACCACCTCAAATGTTATCACATCATGCAGCTGGTAGAGGTAAGTTACTGCAGTCACCAGAAGAGATGACATTTAAAACAACCAAATCTGTTCCTCAGCCTGGTCAAATCGAGGCCCCATTGACCCCCCCACCCCAACAAAAAAAACCCAAAAAAGAAATTTTAATGGGGTGGGAAAATTTCTTAGAGATGCTTCATACTGTCATTTGAAAATAATGGAAGTTTTTTGACCTATTTCTTTCTGTGGCAGCCAACAAGGACTGCAGATTCCATTTAAAAGAGCATTCCAGAGCAGTCACTGCCAAATGGCAGCAAGTGTGTGCAAGCAGCAATGCAGGCAGGTTGCATTTATAGCAGGTTAAGTAACTTGCCAAGTTTAATATTAAATTCAACACATTATTCACTCCAACAGTAAATTTTTGCATACTAGTCAAACCACAATACTGTGTCTGTTTATCATTAATACTGATAAAGCCATCCTTTTTTCCATGGAATGGAAAAACTTCCGGTTTCTCCTCACGGAGAAGCCGTGGCTTGGGCAGGGGGTTGGTGCTGGTAAGCTCACTAGAGGCTAAAAACTCCACTGGCCTGCCAGAGACCTGTTGGCTCAGGAGCACTTCAAATGCAGAATGCTGAATGCTGACCCTTCTCAAACTTGAGGCCAAGCACCCTTCAGTGAGACACATTTAACAGCAGATTAAGGGATCCTGATGACTGCAATTTATGTGTAATGTGCTGACACAAAGTTGTGGTAACACAAATTTTTATCTCATTTTCCCCCTGTGTTTGTGCTTTGCAGTTAGCTGAAAGAATTCTAGTAAGGCAAGAACCTCACTTGCTGCTGAAAAGCCTATAAGGCTGCTGCCACAAGTGTCTGTAGGTGCTATGCAAACAAGGCATCACCCACCTGCATGAAAAAAGGCAACAGAGCATCAGAGAGAGGGCACAGAAAGAGGAGTTAAAAAAATAACCCCATCATTCATCCCTTCTATATGGGCGGGGGGTGAAGGTGTGGACACAGAATACAGAACAGGACACAACACCTACAGTTTTGCCCTTTATAGTCCAATGAGAACATGAGAGATCCAGCTACTCTGCTGTCTACAAAGAACATCTTCCAGCCTCCAGCTCATTGAGGAGGTCTGTTAGCTGAGGCCAGCAGCTAGGTTATCCAGATGTGCTGCTTCCTGCTGTCCAGACTGAGCCACTGTACTGCTGTGAGAAGGTGGGGACACTGGTGTAGATGTACAGCAGTGCACAACAATGACTTTTCTGTCTCCAAGGTCAGCACACTACCAAAGCAGCACAGCCACTTTAGTACAGCAGGTTAATGTAGTTACTAACTCTGCCCAGACAGCTCCAGAGTCTCTCTGCTCCATGATGGTGAAAGACAGCATCCCCCTCTCTTACAGGTCAAGAGAGAACAAATACTGCAGGCATATTTTTAGAAGGATTCACAATTCTGAAACAGCACATTTACTGAATTAACTTCTCACAGAGATCACTCCACTGTTCTACACATCTTTTGAGAGGCAGGTCTTACCAAGTGCCTAAACTGACAAATTAGTCTACTTATGTGTTTTGTTCCATTGATGTTTCTCTCAGGAGATCCAAGAGCACTCACCATAGCCCTACAGCAATCCTCAGTTAGGGCTGGAGCCAATGGTTGGACAGGCCAGTGGTTCCAGGTCCTGCTGTTCCTCTTCCTCAGCAGACAGCAAATACCTTGTTCTGAACTCTCGCTCATCCTCTGTCCTACTGACCCTGTCCCTGAGATAACTCAGGCAAATTCCAATTATGGCATCAGACACAATTTCTCATTGATGTGACACCACCTGCTTCACACTTGCACAGTTTGGTACACATGGGATTTGAAAGTGGACAAGAGGAGGAGCCATCCACAGAGACAGTGGTGACAGAGGTTTAAAGGAGCAGCAGCCTTGCCCACATCCATGAGAAACTAGTAGTAAAAAGAGAAGAAACTTAATTTCTTAATTTTCCTTTCTTTTCACCCCAAGTTCAGCATACTGATACAGTCAAAGTGGACATACTTCTCAGCATTAGTCACTTAAAAGATTTGTTAAAGGGAAGGAGGAAAAAAAGAGCCTGTGATACTGCTGTACTGGACTACATTCTATTGATTATGAATCCCTGCCAAAACAGATAAAAGAGATACCAAGCACAGGGTGTAAGTTTTACTACTCCATTTCCTATGCTGGAGCTGGTATTTGTACCAAGTAAATAAAAAAAAAAAACCCAAAGGAACAAAAGAAGACAGTTTACTAACATGATAATATTTTGCTTTGTAGAAGTTCAGCTCAAAAACATGCTTATAACAGCACAGCATACCCAAGTCCTCAGTGAACAACATAGACAAGTTGGAGCAAGTCCAGAGGAGAGCCATAAAAATTGTCAGAGGCTTGGAGCACCTTTCCAACAAGGAAAGGCTGAGAGAGTTGAGAATAGAGGCTGTTCATCTTGGAGGGGAAAAGGCTTTATTTTCTTTCAACATCTAATGGGGGTTTATAGGAATTATGGGGACTGACTGTTTAGTAGAACTTGTTGTGATAAGTCAAGGGGTAATGGGTCCAAGCGAAGAGACATTTAATCTGACATAAGGAAGAAATTTTTTACAATGAGGGTGGTGAAACACTATCACAGGTTGCCCAGAGAGGTTGTAGATGCCCCACCCCTAGAAACGTTCAAGGACAAGCAGCTGGCTGGGGCTCTGAACGACCTGATCTAGTTGATGACGTACCTGGTACTCAAACTATTCCATGATTAATTCAAACAATGCATGAGTCAAGACACAGGTGCATACACAGAGGACAATATGCATGACAACACCTGTTTTTACACAGTCTGCTGTGAAAAGGCCCCTCCAATACACAAAATAATAAGAAACATTTTAGGCCCAGCTAATTACACTGACATTTTATATGTCCACTGTGCAAGAACAAATGTCTTCATCTTGTCTTTGTCACCTACGAGCTTCTAAATAGCTTAGTGCTAGCTGGTCCAGGGGGAGTGGGTCACCCAGAAGGTCACCAGAGGGAAAGTTCTGCAGTGGTACCACTCTGCCGGTGTCAACAGAGGTGGATGATGTCAACACATCACTATGTCAGCAGCTGTAACCTGTTTGCTTACATTTGTTTATTTGCTAGTTCAGAGTAAAGGGATGTAGGAATGCTAGAAAGAGGGCTTCCAGCTGTTGTGGTTGCCCAAAACCATAAGTTACATATGTCACAGTCACAATCATAACTCGCAGTTGAGACTGACACACTACACTTTGGAGAACTAAACTTTCCTCAGGCAGCTTCTCTCACAGCCTTCTGTTTCCTTCCACAAGCAGCATCACTCAGTCTTCTGACTTCTTCCTCCTCCTCTCCCCAGGCAGCATCACTCAGCCCTTTTCCCTGAGCAACACCACACAGCCTTCAGAGGGCTAAACTTTGTTTCTGCTGTTATTCCCCAGGCCCAGGAGTACAAAGCACACATTAAGTTCAGACCCTACCCTTGGGCCACAACACACAGTTTTCTTGTTCCTTCTTTCTTCTGCATGACCAGTTAACTCCTCTCTGTTCCTCACCCAGCTACCTGACCCTGCTTGTCCCTCATCTACCTCACTTTCTCTGCCTCTCTCCCAGCCACCTGACCCTTCCCCCCTCAGCACATCCAGCAGACTCTGACTGAGCCAGGACCAGCTAACGCTCTCTTATATAGGGATCATCCTTATTGGTTTCAGCTGTGGCTTTTCAAGGGTTAGCCTGCATCTACTCCTCTGTAATCAGCACAGCCACCCACATCCAGCTCCTTCTGAAACGAAAATCTGCAATATGGACAAAGCTGAAGCCTTTGGTTGCACTTAATACGTTTCCTACAGAAGCCCACAAATGCCTAAATCAGTCACTTTCTGCCCAGGTGATTTATTTCAAAGGTGATGCCCACAGGGAATTGGCATGAGCACTGGGACAGCAGCTCTTCTGGGTGCACTCAACAGAGGATGTGCACAATCAGGGGCAGCACTGTGCCCACACGCTGCAACATAAAGGGCAAACATAGTTTCTTCACCAGAAGTGCATGTATTTCAGAGTTTTGATTTAAGCTAAGGACATAATATATTGCATATTTCAGTAGGTATAACTTATCAGAACTTTCATAAATGTGAGTTTTAAAAAGGCAACAGATGAGACAGCCAGGAGGAATAGCAGATTAATCTTTAAATAAGAGAGCAGAGCTGGAAGCTCTATACTCTGATCAGCTAAATGCTAAAATAAAATGGATTTTGGCTTTTTAATTTTGTTCTACCCCTCCCCATGGTCTAATGTCTCAGCCTTCCTACAGGATAAAGTACATATAAAACACTTGCACCATCTCCACTCCAAAATAACTTGCCAAAGAACTAATTACATAACTGTTAAGCATTCTTGGATGTTAGATCTTATTCACATATTCCTGGTCTATCCTGAGCAACATCCTCAAACATCCTCAAACAAGTGCTTCCCTGAGGATACTGTGGGGCAAGACATTTTCTGACCAACTTACAGTAATTTTATAAAGTTAGATCCAGCCCATGGCACAAATATGACCTCACTCTTCCCATGTCCAACATATTGCTTATTGCTTGCACTTGGGAAATTGTTTTCAGGTGCAATGACCATGCATTGTATGATTATGGTGTTACCTGCATTTAAGCAATGATTTTTTTAATCTCTCAAGAGTGAAAAGCTGTCAACACTTCCCACTGAGCAAGTGCACAGTTTCTCCAAGTCTTTCAGTCCAAGAAATCCTTACGGAAAAAAGACCAGAAATCCTATTTCTACTAGATGCCCTCTCTATGTTATATCTCCCCCTAATAGCATTTTTGTAACTATACAAAAAGGATAAGCAGATGTAGATGAAAAAACTTTTCCATCAGGAAGGTTTTAACCAGATCTTTCCCTAACAGAGCTTACTGCAGCATTACACAAATCCCAGTCCTGACACAAGGCAGTAACAGGCTTTTCATAAACAAGACAGCGAGAGAATAGCAATGAAACAATTCCATTTCATAAACTGAAAAGCGTGAATAACATGTTCAGGAACATGTATAACGTGATCAGGGTCGAAGTGCCAGCTTGGCAAGAGATCTCCACTCTACGTTAGAAGCAGTTGCACCCAGACAGTACTAAGCACAAGCTACATTTTAATATCCAGATACTACAAAGAGATAAGAGAGGAAGTATCTCATCTCCCTAGTGCAAAATGTTGATCTATTTGCTGGTATAATTATAGCCTTTAGGAATCACAACCCTCGTCTAGTGAACAGTGTCCTGCCACAAAGCCAGTTTCCAGCCAGCCCAGTTGATAAACACTGCTCATAGCTCTGCAGCTCAACTGTAACCAGTTGTCCAGAGAAGCTGAGGATGGCCCAACCCTGGAAGTGTTCAAGGACAGGTTGAGTTCTGAGCAACCTGAGCTAGCAAAGGATGTCCCTGTCCATGGCAGGGAGACTGGACAGAGAGTTCTCACTCAGACACAGTAACTGCCTACAAAAGTCTTACAGATACTGGGGCTTCTAACTCTGAAGCCAGGACAAACAACTTTGTGATGAACTTTTTAACCAGTCAGATGCTCTAAATGAACATATTGGGGCAACAGCCCAGGAAACACCACTTATATAGAAATAAACTGCCTTATGTTTTTGTCAGTTCGCCCATTTTTTTTTCCCTAACAGCTAATTTCCATTTGTGTTTAAATCCAAGTAGCCATGCCTGAGACCAACATTTTAAAAAGCTGCAGCCCAGAGAACAATCAAGTTTCAGTGCTTAGCAACTAAATCATTAACCTATTGGGAAGGAAATACTTCCTTTACCACCATGGAATGCTGTCCCCAAGGCATTGCTGTACACAAAAATGTAAAATACATGGATTTTTATAGATATTTGTTCATATGTATTTGAGATTCTTACTGTGTACTCCAGCTTAGTAGACACTAAATACTTTGGTAACTATATACTCTGAATACTAGATGACCTTAGGCTTTGAATAAGAGTGAGGATCATTATACAAATATTATGCAGGATATTATGATAGTTTCATTAACTTTTGGTAACATTTTTGTATGTTCCATGTTATATTTCTCTCTGCCCTTCCTCCTACTCCCACAGCCAGGGCAGGGGCAGCTGTAAAGGAGATGAACCTTGATTCCAATTGCTTGTTCTTAACTCAAAGAAGGGGTAGGCAAAACCTTTGCAAGCATGCCACTGAAGAGTCCTAAAAAGAGTTTGCTGCAACAAGGGAGTCCAAGTACCTCCTTACAGCTTCATCATGGTTTGCACTCCCCATTCCATAGCACAACCAAAAAGGCAAGAGAGCACCAAGGGCAGAGACCCACCATACACTCCCATCCTTAGCTCACCAAAATGTAGTCCCCTTGACTGAAGAGATGAGGAGCATGACACCAAGAAGCATCATTTGCTGTACTGACATAATTTGACTATCATGATTACATAGTAAAATAATTATTATTTTCCTGGATGTAATTCAAACCTGGATGCGGATATTCCACTACTGCAACTATACCGGAAATTTTTTTGTAATTTAGATTAATCCTGGATTAATCTGTAAGATTGTGGGTGAGTTAAAAAACTGCACCTAATTAGCATATACCTTGTGCAACAACTCAGAAGCTCTACTGCCTTTTTATAAAAGTTCTTTAAAAAACTTTATCCTACTCATTAGAGGGAAGAAAACAAAACGACCAACCCACCCAAATGAAAAGAGGAGGAAAAAATCAAAATCTTTTTTATTAATAAAAAGTTGAAATGTATTTTCAGAAGCTTCACAACAATACTCTGTGACAATTCTGAATTATCAGTTAGTCTCAAAAACGATCTTCAGAATAGCCCAAGCCCTCCCTCGGAAATAAACCTCCCGACGCACCACACTCCTGTGCGCAGTTAAGCGTGTACAACACGAAAATACGGGAGTGTACCTTGTCCCCGACAAGCAGCGGGGATTTGCTATTGTTCTCCAGCAGACCTGACCCGCACGCTCGTCTACTTTCACGCACTACCAAGGCACGGGGCACACGCACCCGCAGGAGGGCTCCCAGCCTGCGTCCCGGGCACACCCGGCGGAGCCGCCAGGACCCCCCGACGGAGGCGGCCGCTCCCGGGCGCGGTGCGGACGGGCGGGCGCTGCGCACAGCCCGTGTCCCCTCGTCGCCGCTGCCATCCGGTGACCCGGCTCGGCGCAGCCGGGCTCGATTCGGCCGCGGCATCCCCGCCGCTGCCTCCAGAAGGCAAAGAGTTGGGAGTCCTACACTCCTCCAGGGAAACACCCAACAGCCCACCGGGCTGCGGCACTCGCCCTCCGCAGCCTGGAAACCAGCCCCAGCAGCACCGACACCGGCGGTCCCGGCGCGGACTCCGCGCCCCGCCCGACCCTTCCCGTCCAGGGGAGCAGCTCAGCGCAGCGCAGCCCGGCTGCCCGAGCCGCCGCGGCCGCTCCCGGGCTCCCCGTCGTACCCAGGATCTCCTTCCTGCGCTGCGTGTGGGGCTGCTCCGTGTAGACCCACTCGAAGTCCCCGCGGGCGACACGGTTCCCCATGGCTCCTGCCGCGCTGCCCTTACAGCTCCGCGCTGCCCCTATACCTCCGCGCTGCCCTTATAGCTCCGCGCCCGTGTAGGGGCGGCTCCTCCGCCCGCTCCCGCCCCGCGGCCGCCGCAGGCGGGCACCGGGACAGCTCCGCGGCTTCGCTCGGGTGGCAGGAGCCGGGAGAGCTGCAGAGCCCCTCCGGGATGTCAGGGGGAGTCCGGCGGGAAGAGGGTGCCTCGGGGCTGACTCTGGGGACAGGGGACAGGCGGCCGAGGCTCGCCGTGCTGCAGGGATCTCGAGGACAGCCAGGAGAAGTGTGTGGTGTGGGCGTGTTTGCAGGGCAGTAGGGATCCCCGTCGTGCTGCTGCCAGCACCAGGGCTCGGCACAGTCACTACATCCATCGCTGCCTGGGCGCGGCTCCAGAGCACAAGGGGAACTCCAGCGCTGCAGGTCCCCGGGCACTTCCAGACACAGCTTTTGAAAAGCAAAGGTAGTCCAAAGGCCATAAATCCAGAGACAGACGCCTAAGTAGAACCGTGGATTAGGGCAAAGCCCAGTTGTGTGAGCTCCACCCAGGGGTGGAAGACCTAGAACAGTGCATAGGCGACCAAGGGCTGACATACATTTCCTTGGCGCTCTGACAACCTTCATGAGCTGTCCCGGTAGAATCCAGCCCCAGTCTCCGTAACACTTCACTCCTGGCAGTCTGCGGCCCATTTCCCAGGTACTGTCCCCGCTGGAGCAGCAGGAAATCACACTGCTACCTTGGTAACAGACCAGGCAAAGGATTCACTAACCTTAAAACTAAGGCAAACTTACGTAGCTCTCTAGCCTCTCTGATTCAGAGTTTCACGTTACACAGTGATGTTTCTACACACACAACCCAAAATTAAAGTGCTGCCCTTGTTCCCACTATTTTCTCTAGCAAGTCCATACTTGACCTCCTGTCCATCTTCCCTCATTATCCCTATCCCCATAATTAGTCCTTCCAACAACATCACATGTGGATTAGCTGCAATTTTGTTTCATTCTGTTTCAATATGAAAGTCTCCAGCACCCTCCATCCCATCCTACCCTTAAAAATATCTATTACAGATGGAAGTTAAAAGGGACAAAAAAGCAGCCTTGAAAATATGAGATGTAAATATTTTTCAGCAAGAATTTTTGCCTACAAACACTGACAACATTATCGCCTCTTATATTAGCCTAGCAAAACTATTTAAGATTTCTTGGTTGAACAGTTACACTAAGGGCTAAAAAACACCAACAATGAAACAACCTACAAACCCAAATCCACACTGCTTGACTACTGGGAAATGTTAGGAGGCTTTTTTGAGAGTTGGGTTTTTTTCCCTGTCTCAACCAGACTCACAGAATCAGCTGAGTGGGAAGGGATGCACAAGGATCATTGAGTCCAACTCCTGGCCCTGCCCAGTACCATCACCAAGATTCACACAGTGCGCTTAAGAGCATTGTCCAAATGCTTCCTGAACTCTGTCAGGCTTGGTGCTTTGACCACTTCCCTGGGGACTCTGTTTCAGCCCAACCACACTCTGGCAGAAAAACTTTTTTCTAGTATCCAACCTAAACCTTCCCTGACACAACTTCAGGCTGTTCCCTCAGGTCCCGTCACTGTCACCACAGAGCAGAGATCAGTGCCTGCCCCTCCTCTTCCCCTCATGAGGAAGCCATAACTCACAACGAGGTCTCCCCTCAGTCTCCTCCAGGCTGAACAGACCAAGTGACCCCAGCTGCTCCTCATACAGCTTCCTCTCAAGGCTCTTCACCATCTTCATTGCCCTCCTTTGGATGCTCTCTTCCAGCTTAAAATGTAAACCCTTGAATGATGAAAGGCGCAAAGTTGAGTGGAAGGACTGTGCTGTAAAGGCAAACAGTTTTACCCACAGTAGGAGCAGGAGTTTAACCTCTTTGCTGTTACAGCTCAGCTCTCTGTAAATACAAGGGTTTCTTCACTATTGCTCCAGCACAAGGTTGGTGCTTGCCCATGAAGTTGCAGGGCCCAACCCAGACAAGGGACTGTTAATCCAAATTAAGGTTATTATGTGTTTCTAGAAGAAATGGATGGTTCAGAGAGCAGATGCATCAGTATCTCAGCCTAAACATTTAATTGGCTCAAATGTTCTGGTGGAGAAGACAAAGACACTAGATGTGATGACACCCTTCTGTCACTTCCTGTTCAGGTGTGCTGAAGGTGACTAAAAAAGAAAATAGTGGGGCAGTGTTGCAATCTTTGAGCCTCCAGCAAGGCCTCCATGGAGAGAAAATGCATAGTCATGTACTAAACCCTACTTCCTAAGACCCTCTGTTATCTCCCTGTAACACTGTTGGCTACATTCCAGAAACCCAAAGGCTATAGGTCAAATCACCAAGACCCCAGACTATTGGCTAGTTATCCCAATCCTACCTAACCCTATAAAAACCCCTACCTTTGCCCAGTTCGGGAGAAGACGCCGTTCCTGGACCCCTTCACGGAACCCCCAATAAAGACTTCGTGGAATGCGCCGCTCGGCTCTTCTCGTCTCTTCACCCCTGAGCTAGCAAAGTGACTACCTGGCAGGCTAAGAGCTGAATATCACTGAGAGCTGAAATCACTAAAAGAGCTGAACCACCTGATAGCCTCAGGCTGAGCTTGCCAGGATAGTCCGCGGCTAGGGCGTCTGCCGGAGGTCTCTGGGACAAGAGCCGCTCCTGGGACCGAGACCGGGACCTCGCTGCCTGGGCAATCTAAAGCGGTACCGGGGGTCTGACTGCCACACAGGCAGGCCACCCGGGCAAGGCGGGCAACCCCCGGTCACCGTTTTAGGGCAGTCCATGCAGTTACAAAGAAAACAAATATGACTTCACTCCAAAGCTTGTTCAATAGGATGGCACTATTGAATATGGTAAGTTACACATGGAAACTGAAGTATCTCCTTTGTAGGCAAACAGCATCTCCTTCACGTAGCTTAACGTAGACTCAACCTGACCACATAAGAAGAACAGAAAAGTTTTCTGTCTCCAGAGACTCGGCACCTGGTTTTGGGAAAAGAATTTCATGTGTTATATTTCTACAGTAAGCCAAACAAATAATACTAATTCAAGAGTAATTGTGGATGCCAGACAAATAAGAAACCCCAGCTTTAGATTGTCTTCTAGAATTGGCAAAAGTATTACCCAGTTCTGACCATCTGGCATTCTTAGTTTTACAGCATCCTAATAAAATCATTCACAATGGAAAGGGAGGGAGGGGTGTTAATGGCACCTAGCAATAATAGCCCTTTTAATGAATACTGTAGTGACTGTGAACTTTACAGATTCACAAAGTCACTACACTTTATACAATTCAAATGTGCTTCATATAGTCAGGTTCTCTCAACTGTGGCCTCCCTTTCTTATTTAATTTCCCATAGCTGTTCAGGATTTCAGGAACTATTGGGAAGCCTAGCTGAGGGAAATTCCTAACACACAGGAGGAAGAGCACAATTGCTGACTCTGTGCAAGGTACCTACCATCAAAATATCTCATTTACATAGTTTTAAGTACATATCACACATCTCCAGGATCCCAGGGTAAAAAAGACAAAAAGCCTTTGCTCCACTGAGGACATAGCCTTCAATATACAGCTCTGAAGCAAAACATACTGGTCCACACTTCCACACATTCAGGCAGACTCACCTTTCCTCACCCAAAGATGCTTACCTGTCAGCTGGCTTCCCAGCATGAAAGTTTTTCTGCTACACAACCCAGTTACTTCCTTCTTCTGCTCATGGGAAGGACAGGTGACAGAGTAAATGCAGCAGGAACACCTTACACACATCTCCTAGTGACTTCTGCAAGCCTTGGGAGTTTGAGGTATATTAATTCTGCCCTGGTGAACAGGTCTTAACTCCTCCTCTTGTGGTTGCCAACAACAAATCTTTATTAAAGTTGTTGTTCTGGAACTAAAATAAAGTTGTCTAGGAATTTTATCTCTAAATAAAATGTTTTCTCCTCTGAAGTAAGAGTTCCACGTCCCATGACAGACTTGTATTTTCAAATACTGCATTACCTACTTTCTTCTCTGTCTGTATAAATTCTTTCAATACCAGAAGAAAACATAGCTAGAATATTTGCTTTTTTTTATTGAATATTTTGTTGTCATTTTGAATTGGGTATCACTCTCTGACTTGATGCAACTATTGCCAACATTTACAATGGGACATATTTTATTGAACAAAGTCAAATTTTCATAGACAGCATAGTTTGTAGATGAGCCATGTCAACACACACCCACACCCACACCAAAGTAAGCTTAGGAGAAACAATTTGCCAATAAAACCTCGTTTGTTTTCCCCTCTCACCTGTGCTGACCCTTTCAGGAGACATCCTGGATTTCTCTTTCCACTGGGTTAACTCTAAGCTAGAGTTGTGACTTGAACTGAGCAAACAAAGGTGCTGAGAAGCTGGTGCAAGAGTCTTCGGAAGAGAAAGGCATGTTCCTTTTGGCAACGTTAAGCTGCTGTACACTCGGTTGTTACGTGTAAGCCACCCTTCACACAGCCCCGCGGTTCACAGCAGCCGCGTTTTCCCAGCACTCGGCAAGCCCTGGTGAATGTTGGCTGGCTCATGGTGTCCCTGCCTGAGAGCTGCCAAAATGTGACGCGAGGTTCCAAGAAGCAAACAGCTTCGCAGGAGACGGGCTCGTTGCTGCTCGCGTTCACCGCTCCCCCCCCTGCCCACAGCCTCCCAGCACCCGACCTGTGCGGAGCCGCATCACTCCCCGCCTTCCGCAGCCGGCCCTGCGGAACGCTCCAGCGCGGGAACGCTCCTTTCGTAGGTCGGGAAGCGCACGGCATAGGCAGTACCGGCTACATCAGCACCCGCAAGGAGAGGGGCGCGGTGCCGCGGGTGCCGGGCCGGGGGGCGGCTGCGCGGCCGAAGGTCTCCAAGGACAGCTCCGCTACAGCCAGGGCTCAGCTCGGCCCGTCCTGCGGCAGTGCCGGCCCGCACGGGGCCCGCAGCGAGCCCGGCCCGTTCGGGGCGGGGAGCGGAGCCCGGCTCGCNCCGCGCCGCCACCGCGCCCCGCCCGGGCCCCGCCGCCAGCGCGGGCAGGAACCGCGTCCGCCCCGCTCCGCTCCGCTCTGCTGTCCTCGCTCTGCTCCGAGACACGCGCTCCCTTTCATCCCAAGAGCCTGACCGCCCCTCGAAGGTAACGGCGATCACCGGAAGGGTGGCTGAGGAAGGGCTCACTTCCCAAGAGCGACGGGATTGGTTTGGTAGCGCTCGAGTGTTCTCGCTTCCTTTAGAAATACGTCCTTAAGGAACTTAAAAATGTTTTGTCTAGAGGTTAACAAATGCGGAGCTGCTGAAACTAGTGATCCAGTACATAATGTATTTAGATAGATCGCTCCTGCAGAATTCACATGGAAACAATTTCCTCCTCTAGCTAAAATTTTTTACTCGTGATACATTTCTTTGCTTTTCTAAACAACCACCGTCTTTCTACAAAATAATTTATTCCACGGATGTCCAGAGGATTTGCAATTGCTTTCTCTCACAAGACATATTTGCTGTTACACACCGCAAGTACCTTCTCCATGGATAGCCTATGCTACCATCCCTGCAATCTTGGGCGTTTCAGGAAGCTTTACAAGCATCCTGACACAAACTCCGGCGAGAAGTGTGTTAACTAGACTTCTATTGTACAGCAAAAATTTATAACACAGAAAGTAGCAACAACTTTTGTAATCTCCTATCCAAATATGAGAACCTAAGGGGTCCACTGTGGACAAGTTGTCAGAATGATGAGAGAATGTGGTTCCTGTAAAGAAAACCTCTTTTCTTCCCCTCTAACCATCGATGCCACTCTTCTCTGAAAGCTCGCCCTACTGTACATCGCTAGTCTGTCTGGCAGTGCTCTCTGGACTGCAGCTCACCCTCGCAGATCTGCTTTCCCAAACTTATTTCCCGGTACTCAGGTTTCAACCTGATGCACTTAAAACCTTCCATTTCACTGCTGCTGAGCTCACTTCTGACAATAGCAGTGACATGGGGTCAAGAGGGGTACTTGTTCAGCCTCTTGAAGTCAGAGACTAAACTTTGAGTAGAAGAAAAAAGCCACTTGAAAATGTCTTGCTGTGTGTGTATGTAGTGTGGATGTGTAGGAAGAATTGCCTCTGCAGGGAACAGTTGGAGAACAACTTTGATAACAAACTGTACTGAATTCCAAATATTATTTCATACAGTCTATTTTTATTTTTAAGAAGTATTTTTAGTTAGTATTTATATTGTAGCAATATATAGATCCTCCAAGATGGACCGGGGTTTGACTATAAATTCACAAAGTAAAATTACAATCTTTCTTCTGATGAGTTGCAAATTCTTCTAGTATAAAAACAGTAGAAAAAAACATTGATCAGCTTTGCCCATGCGTAGCTTAACGAAGGTTTTGCTCATAGTTTAGCAAACTGTCAGTCGAGTCACAATATCTATTTCCTCATGGAAACCTAGCTAAGTTTGTTTAATAAAAAAAAAATAGCTGCCCTTGGGCTTTCCTTGAGACTGCAGCATTTTATACCTTATTTATTTTTATTTAGCCTTGTTCATTTCAATCTGTTTTTCGTTAAAAATGTAGTACTAACTTTAGGGCTACATCTTCCTCAATGCTACTGGGATGTATCTGATGACTACAATAGAAATCGAGAGCTGAGCACTTTGCAGCATCAGGTCTGTAACACAAGGGAATGCATATGCGGGAGAAGAGATAAGGCAGCGCCGCTATTTGCAGGACAATCAACATGAATAGGAGCTGCAGATTTGCTCCCGGGCCCCAGGGAGCAGTGTGAGCAGTTAGGACACGCATTCACATACACTGCCTGTGCTGGCAGGTGTGAAATCGTACCATGCTGGCTCAACTAATAGGTATTATTTTCCCAGAAATTTCTGCTTTTTGTGTTGTCTGCGATTTGCAAGATACAGACAATTCATATGTCCACATCCTGTGTTGGTGTAATATGACTCCTTCGTGAAGACTGAGGACTTTTGGAAGGGTAGTTTCATACCCTCAGCCATGAAATTAGGAATGGAGGACAAAAACTTCATTTAAGATCATCAGGTTTAAAACTCAATAATAATTATTTGTATTTTTCATTCATAATTAAAGGGCTAAACGTTTCTGGAGTGAGTATTAGTCCCACTGATTCATGTATCCTTTCATATGGTAAGAAAAACTAATTATATGATCTTGTCCTTACAACAAAAACCTGTTTAATGAAACTGGGGTGATTAATGACCATAACTTAGAAATTAGTTTGGAATGGTGGCATTCCAAACGCTCTCTCCATCACTCTGCAAGATGACTGATGAGAGAAAATCCTTCCTCACTGTGCTAAGCCTCAAAAACACAAGCAGATGACAAATGTAGAAAAGCACTATAAATCTCAGCGAATTAATTAGTGTAGCTTTGTTAGCTGCTTGGTTTGCTGCTAGGAGGGGAATCTCTAGTAGGACGTGATACAGCAAAGAAAACAATAATTATTAAAAGTATCAGAAAGTGAAACAGAGAAAAGAGGTGTACACAGAGTTCATTGCTTGTTTCTAGTCACAGTCAGCAAGCAGAACCTTACACTCATAATGAAGCTTTAAATGTGTTTTGAGGGAGTCCATATACAAACTGGGATCAGGGATTTCCCTCATGTTTAATTAGCAGTCTGAGGCGAGAGGACAACTACATTTGTAGCAGAATGTAGTAGGCCATAAAACCAAGCATGGTGGCAGTTACATCAGATCAGCTGGAGATGAGGAAGCTAAATGATGAAGGAAACTAGATTATGAAGGACTATAAAGGTAAAATTAAAACTGCATTTCCTGCAGAGCTGCAAAGAGCTAGGACAAGGACTCTGGAAAGATGGCACAACTAATAAGCATTTTACTTAGTGAATTATTTTAATAGCATTGTAAATCCCAGTTTATATTTCTTCCTTAGATTTTTTTTCTCTTTAACACTTCTACTGTTGATTAATTGATTAATAGGCCATTCTAGATGAAGATAACAAGGAAAACTGCTATCTTGAATTGGCAGAACTTATTCATTAGTCCTAGATAAGTTTTTAACAAGTGTTAACAAGAGTACCCTTTATTATCAACTGATTTTCTTTTCCTACAGTAAGTGACTTTCTATCTGGTCTTTACACAAGAACACAAAATATCTTAAAAGCTATCCATGTCACATATTTAACTAGATATGTAAGTATTATCAGTTTAGTGATCAGTGTTGTCTTACAATAGGAGGGCTAATCTTTCTTTCTTTCTTAAACATTAGACAAATAGTTTGTGTGAGAAAGAAAAGTAGGATATCAGAATTTTCCAAACCAGTGAATTTGAAACGCTGGGTGAAACAAATCAGGAAAGGGGTGTGTTGACCCTGCTAGAGGCAAGAGAGAAGAGTGTAGATGGTGGCTGTGAAAACTTCATTTATTTCACAAGTTTCACACTTCAAATGTCTTCCCTTTGTTTTGGTGTAAAATGACGAGGGCAGGAATAAGACTAAAAAAACAACAACAGAAAAATCATCCCAATATTTAGAAAACAAGCACCGATCATTTTGTTAATTCACTCACACTCCGTGGAAGATTAACTTGCTGTGTGTGACCTTTCTTTTCTTAAAATACAGCAGACTTCTGTATTTGCCAAGTAATTCTCTTCAAAAGAACAGCTACCTAGTTTGGGCTAGGTGCAGCTGAGATAAGAGTCAGGACAATTAGTTTGATAGCATGAAACAAGACACAGGTCTTCATACAAATATCACACAACCAGATACTATACACAAAGTTGGACTAACACAGCAGTGACAACTGTGGTTCTGGAAGCTGTGAACTACTAGTTCACCACAAGAAAAAAAAAATGCATAAGAGTAAAAGCATAATATTGATTGAGTGGCTAATGATGTTGAGTACTGACCATTTTCTGCTGATCATATATATGGTGTGTAATACATACATACATACATATAT